>OZ030007.1:99589702-99979702 GCA_964023405.1 Apodemus agrarius | reverse complement strand
GTTGGTATTGTCTCTGGCTGGAGTTTGTTCCTCTTGTGGGCCTGTAAGCCTGTGTCCTTACTCCTGGGCCACAGAGACCAGGCTCCCACTCTGCTGTGTGGTACTGATTCTCCAATGAATGGACTCATGGCAGGCCAGGGACTAATCTGTCATCTCAGATCCACTTTCTTAATTAACAAGAAATCCAGGAAGTCAGCCAGTAGACTCATAAGATGATTTCTCCACATCTTAAGAGCCTCCAGGAAGTATAAGATAAAATGATGATGATGATGATGATGATGATGATGATGATGATGATAATAATAATAATAACAACAGTCCACACCTCTGATTGACATGCTTTGGTGTGACAAAACTTCCTTGACTGAAGGCAAATTGCTCTAATAATAGAGTATAACCCACCCTCATACTTCACTGTTCGGAATTAGATTATTCAAAAGGAGCAGGCTGAAATGCTCAGAACTACTCAACCAAAATACTACCGCAGGCCTTTAAAGAAACACGAACAAATCTTAGTGGTAGCTGTCTTAGTCAGGGTTCCTGTTCCTGCACAAACATCATGACCAAGAAGCAAGTTGAGGAGGAAAGGGTTTATTGAGCTTACACTTCCACATTGCTGTTCATCACCAAAGGAAGTCAGGACTGGAACCCAAGCAGGTCAGGAAGCAGGACCCAAGACTACCAGCCCAGGGGTAGCGCCACCCACCATGGGCCCTCCCCCTACCCTTGATCACTAATTGAGAAAATGCCCCACAGCTGGATATCCTGGAAGCACTTCCTCACCTGAAGCTCCTTTCTCTGTGATAACTCCAGGCTGTGTCAAGCTGACGCACAAAACCAGCCAGTACTGTAGCCATTTAAAGAAAATATTGGAAAGAATGTGGATATCCTTGTAGGATTCTATCCGAAGTGTAATACACTTCTGCAACACTATGTAGTCTTGAACAAGAAGTTATCGAGGAAAAAAAAAGTCCCACATGTAATCGTAAGTAAAAACGCAATGTGCAGAACTAAGTTTGATTTGATTCTGCTTTTGAGGGTGACTGACTTGTAGAGGCATAGAGAGAAAGCTAGAGAACTGCTAACAAGCTCTGAACTGTGTAAAAGAAAAAATCACTAGGCATTTTTTTTTTTTGGCTGC
This sequence comes from Apodemus agrarius, assembly GCA_964023405.1. Lineage (NCBI taxonomy): Eukaryota > Metazoa > Chordata > Mammalia > Rodentia > Muridae > Apodemus > Apodemus agrarius. The sequence continues at coordinate 99,978,561 of OZ030007.1, read as the reverse complement.
CTAAATTATAGTAGGTTGTTTGAATTATTTATAAGCACTAATTTGCTTTTGATATCATACGAAAACCATATATTGTGTTAGTAGGCAGAAGAGACGGGGCCTGTCAGGGATGGAGCAGAGAAAATGAAGCCTGATGTGTGGCTCTGCTCCCTGAGTCTGTCAACTGCTGCTGGAGTTCCTGGCGGCAGAATTTTATGGCTGGGAGGCTCAACGACACAGCCTCCTGCCAACAGGACATTGGCAAGCAGGGACACTAGAAATCTTCCTTGAGAGAATTTTAACAAAAGCCTAATAGGCATTACCATTCGGAACGGTGGCCAAAGGGGAAAATCCATAAAAAAAAAATCCCCATCCCCCCCAAGTCTCTATACATTGTGTGTGTGTGGTGGTGGGTGGGGAATGCAGCCATTAAAGCAGTGAAAGGAAGTAGGGTCATTAGGAAATCAAACTGGCTTGGCTGCTGAGAAGATGAGAGCACGGTAAGTGCAATCCATCTTCAGAGAACTCCCTTCCCATCAGGCCCTGAGACCTGCTTGGGCCATAAAAGCAGCAGAGATAAGATAAATAATCACCGGGAAAGCTGACATCTTTATAGTGATCCACAAATGTCAGAGTAATTCACATCCATTTTATGCCCCGCTGCATTTGTCTGATCCTTCCAGAAATGTGGGGACACAGGATTTTCAGATGAGGACACTGTGGCGTGGCACAGCAGGATCAGGGGCGGGCCTTGACACACCCACTGGCACAGAAGGTCGTCTCTGTGATCTCCCTGGAGTTGCACCCAATCATGACGATATACAGTTCTCTTGCTGAAAGGTGGGTAGACAGTGTCTGCACTGGAGGGCCAGAAGACTGGTGCAGACACCGACGGGGAACCTGAGGGGCCTGGGGACCACAGAGAAGGAGGGAAACTCCACAGCTTGCTTTCCTCCAGATGCCAGGGACCAACTCAGCTGAGATCTGCGAGTGGTGCCGGTGTTCAGGAGAGCAAGATCCCATGGACACGTGATAATGCCCCCTTTATTTTCTGTGGTCAGACGAGCTCCTGTAACTGTGGCTTCCCGACTCCGCCCTTCTACCCGGGGTCCAGACATGCCCCGTATGCGGGAGGGCCTGTGGAAAAGCCCTTCCTATCCTAGTCTCTTTTTAGAGGGCTACGGTCCCTCCCTGAAAGATAGAAAACAAAAACAACCAAACTGAACTAAAACCATCAACTAGGCCTCTGTGGAGCGCCAGTTTTGTGAACTCATGTCCTGGGGCTCGTTGCACAGTTCCCAACAGCAAGTCCAAGCAGGAAAAAAAAAAATCACAGGACATTTTAGTTAACAAAGCCTTTCTTCGTATTTCCCTTCTGCTCACGAAAAGGTAACTTTGGTTTGTTGATTTTTCTTTTTTAAGAGACACACTTCTGCCTAAATCCTGGAGTTCCCCATGAGGTTGACTACAAAATGAATAATTTTTAAATAGCCAAACACAGTATCAAAATGCTAACCAGTGTAAGGTCAAATTTGCTGAAACTATGACATTCAATCCTGCTTTCTCATTTGGCTAAGAAGTTATTAAAAGAGTTTTTTTTTTTCAGACTTTAAAAATGATAAATATTCCCTTTATTTTTATTATACCTGTATTTGCATTTACAAAATAAGAACGTACAAATTCATTTCTTTCCTGTAAACCCTGTGTATAGCTAGATAGTGATAGATAGATAGATAGATAGATAGATAGATTTTAGCCTTGTTAGAAGTAGCAAAATATCCAAAAATAAGACACCAGTTAAATAAATTATAATATCTTCAAATATGGAATGAAGTATAATGAATCTACTAAAGATATCGACCCAAATCTGTAGAAACTATTGTAGAACAACCTCCAAGATACGTTGTTAGGCATATATAAGAAGGAGCTAGCAGGGCAGAGCAGGGTTGCTTGTCCTGTGGTCCCAGCACTTAGGAGGCTGAAGCAGGAGGATATCTTCAATTTATGGCCATAAATGAGCTAGAGAGTGAGGCCCCGGGTCAGTCTTTGCTGTGCATTAAGAAGATGTATCAGAAACCCAACAAATGGAAGGAGGGAGGGGGAGAGAGGGAGGGAAAGAGAGGGAATTACCACAGTACCCTCTATAACATATAAACGTGTACATTTGCAAGTGTTTGAGCAAGTAGACACAGGCACGCCAGACGGACAAGAATAAGCTCTTCTAAGGAAGAGAATTAGATCCTTTGGGGTTGCGCTGGTAGCTGGACGAATTTTTCCATGTGTGTTCTTTAGGACTGTTGGAATTTTTGCCATTTATATTATCATCCCTTCCTGTGATTTTTTTTAATGTTTTACAACTCTAGCCATATATATATGGCCAACCCAGCTCAGTTAATACCTAAAACCATTTACAAAAGCAATTCAAATATTCTAACAACATTTGTCTCAAGCCAGTTATGGTGGCATACAACTTTAGTCCCAGCCGTCAGCAGGCAGGACAGTCTACGTCGTGAGCTCCAGGACAGCCAGCACATAGAGAATCCCTGTGCCAAAAAACAAACAAACAAACAAACAAAAATTCAAAACCAAAGCCCATCTGTCCCAATGCAATAAATCGCAGCATGAAATCACCCTGATCACATTTCAGTATACTTCAGGATTTTGATTTACACATCCTCAAAGCAGAGACAGCATCGTGAAGACTGGAACGTAACCTTTGCACAGCTTGTTTGTAAATCACCCAGGGTGATAGGCTGGATCTAGGCAGGGGCGGCTCCCTTCTGGGTTTCAGCTGCTGAAGGTGATGGAGCTCCTGTCCTGGCTACTGAGTGCTTTTTCATCGTTGGATCATTCAGGTTTGAATTGGACTTGACTTACAGTGATCAATTATGTCTTTTGGTATTACCAGACTTAATTCATTACCAGATCCCTGGGGATGAAGTTTAGCATTACATATGTTTATAGCAGCAGCCAAATTCATAATCTGCTTATCTGTTCAGTCTACTATGTGGTCATTCCTCCACCTCTACGGTCACTCAAGAAACAGTAACACACATCTCAAACTTAACGATGACAATACAGTTCCCATGTTTGCAGCCATGCTGGGGAAGCAAACAGACACCAATGTCTGTCTTATAGATGGCTGTACTCAAACCATCCAACCAGGAATTAGAGAGCCAAGATTAGAAACTGAGTCCCAATTATCCCATTCCATTAGCTACATATATTCTACAGTATTTATGTGAACGTTCAAAGAAAGATGTGTTTGTATACAAATGTATTTTATTGAATGAGAGTAATGTGTCACCTCTGTCACTTCTGGATTTTCTGAATGGCGTTAGCATAGATACTGTGTCCTTGGCTGTTTCAACCTTCCTTGACAGTTGGAACGTGTGAATTCATGTGGGTAGCCGGTGTGTGCTCTGGTTGATGGGGCCATTCATTCTCATAGTCTCATTTCTGACTCATGGGTTTGTGTGGGTGTTGAAAAGCAAAATCCAAAGAAAGAGGAACAGGAAAAGATTTTTTTCTATATTTAAATATAAATAATAGAAGGAGGCTGAGCTAAGTTATAAATATCAGAAGCAAAATGTTCGCTGTAAGGTCCACAGCGATCCCATCACCGCAGCCGGAGAAATGTCTCTGCTTCAACCCGACCTCTGTGAAGATGAGTGCCTTTGGATTATCGTTATTACACCGAGGCATTTTCCTGAGGTTTTCCAGGCTCACGAATGTTATGGCTGGTTTTATAAATTTCAGGAATTCCATATGTGTTCTTTTAATATGTTTACCATGGTTTAGGGAGAACATACCTATCACGTGGTTTGCTTTCACAGCAAAGGTGCACACATACTGATGATTTACACTGAACAGTTCTTACAATGGCAGGAGACATATTTTTTCCAAGGTTTAAGTTATCCTCCCGATTAACCCTACACACACTCATTGATAAAAACACTAAACAGCAGGTCCGAGACTAGAATCTGGGATGTTTGACAACATCCACCGCATTGATGTGATTCATTGCAGTATTTTCAAATTTTAATGAAGTTAAGTCATTAAATTTGCTTTTAGACACTATCTAACTTGTTAGGAGGGGAAAAAAATGGCGTAATCTGGGAGAGAAAACACCGCAATCGTATACAAGTGCTGAAATCGGCTTTCTTCAAAACTTGAAAGAAAAATCCTTGCTTACAGCAGCATGCTTCCCACCACCTTCCGCTTGGTTCCAACTTGCAGAGTCATCTTGCTTCTAAAACGGATTCCGAGCCAGAGGCGGGGAGGCTTCTGAGTCAGAGAGAAACGCCCTTCCGCCGTGGGTTTGAGCCTCTCGGAGCGCGGTGCTCAGAAGCCAAGTGCTTAGCTGCAGCTCCAGTGCTCACAAGCTTCACACCGTACACGCTGGTGGCAAACACACATCTGTAGACTGCCCAGGAGTGACTCTATCAGTCATACCATCGCGTTCAGTGATAAAGCAGACTGTCCTCTCCTCATAAAGGCGCTTTCGGAAGGCTGTGTGTAGGTCCTGCGTGCATGAGAGATGCATTTGGTATCAAGTTAGAGAGTAAAAAGAGCCCATTTGCTGATGGGCAGCTAGTTTTGCTATCCTTTTTTCAAGACTGATTTATCAAGTTTAAGCCAAACAAAAGCTTTGTTTGGCTTATTAGAAAAGAAAAACCTGTGTTTGGCAATATTAGACCACCTTAATGATTAACACTAACCCGCTATTAGTCTATTACTGATCATATGCATAAGTTATGTATGTCATCATATGCAGGTTTTATCTGAGAGTCAGAAAGCATGCACCAGTATGAAAGCATAAATTATAACATGCAAGAGAGCAGAGCTTCAAACGTATGCATATCAGCACACTGTTGTTGACAATAAGGTAGCAGGGGGACCTGCTGCTGCAGAGTTTCAAGGGAAGGCAGATTCCAGAAGTTCAGACTGCAGTTCACTGCGTGAACAGAGCAGGAACCACAAATCATATCCTAGGGTAAACTTCATATACATTTCCCACTAAGACGGGAATCTCAAGTCCACGATCCTTTCTCTGCCATGTTGATTTATGACACCCAAATCAATTTGTTACCGGGATAAACTGAGTTAGGAATTACAGCTGTTCCCCTATAGCCTTCTAAGCTCAGTTCCTCCTCTTGGCCGGTAACAAATGGGCAGATTTAAACATTCATGGGCACAGGTGATCGTGCTTAAAGGTCAGGAGATAAGCAGTCCGCCCACGCCCGTGGTGGAGCCATGGTGCCTCAGAGTTTAGCTTGGAGGAGCCTGAAGTGGTTGCTATAGAAATGTGGTCATATAGCCAGGCCAGTTGAGTTCTTCATAGAACCTGGGTTTCAAAGTCCATAGACACAGACAGGACTTTCCTTGGTGCCCGGTGTTTACTTAACCTATGTGATTAATGTGACTAGCTACCTTGGACAGCCTGGGTGGGGCGGAAGATACTGCTGCTGCCACTGCTGCTGCTGCTGCTGCAGGTCTGGGCATGCTCATTATGATGGAGTGTCAGGAGCTCCTGAGACTAGATAGTAGGGAGTGATAGGGATTGCCCACAGACAGACCTTAGTCTCTATGGACGTTCTATTCTTCTCATCAGTTGCTGTGACTGTAGTTAGAGCAGGGCTCGCTGCCGGATCTGAGGGGAGGGCAGTTGAACAGTAAGAGGAAGGCAAGAGCTGAGATCAAATGTGAAGATAAATGAGATGGGTATTACAGTTCCAGGGAGATGGAACAAATCCATGATGCAGAAATCCAAACTGCCAAGGAGACTTCCAAACCAAAGCTACAGGCTAGCTCAAGAATCAAATATCAGGGGGACAAAAGCCAACAGAAGCAAGCAGATGAACCAAGCATTTCTGAGAAAGATCCTGTGTCTGATCCAAGGATTGTCTCACCATAGCAAGCTCATCTCTCGCTGGAGACTACTGCCTCAGCATGGAGAGAAAGCTACACTTCAGAGCCATCTGCATCCATTTCTATTAGAGCGACGTAGGCATTAGAGCGAGACACCTTGGGCGTTCTCTGGGCCAGCCCTTCATTTTATGCAATGCAGTCAAAATCCTGAAAGACTTAGGTCATCCACAGCGAGGCCAGACCTGGGACTGGTACTCGCCCTTCCTGGTTTCCTTGGTCAGAGTTCCGTCCATTCCACAGACACAGGGTGGAAATGGAACAGACCTGTAATCCCAGCACTCCGGAGGCAGAGGCATGTAGATCTCTGGGTTTGAGGCAAGCCTGGTCTAGAGAGCTAGTTCCAAGACAGCCATTACAAGGGCTTCTAGTAGCCACAGAATATTTTAAAGGACTGTGTCTCTTTCCACAGATGGGAAAAAGGAAAGCACACTTAAACAGCAAGAGATTGGATGAAGATGAGATATTAGATATCTACTACTGATAATTTATATTAGGCCCTAGAAAGTTAGGTCTGTGATCTAGGATGTGTTAGGCAAATGTTCCACAAAAAGTTATAGATACTGTGGAGAGAGAGGAGCACTCCTCCACTGCTGGTGGGACTGCAAGAAGGTACAACCGCTCTGAAAATCATTCTGGCGGTTCCTAAGAAAATTGGGCATGACACTTCCAGAGGACCCTGTCATACCACTCCTGGGCATATACCCAGAGGATTCCCCAGCATGCAACAAAGACATATGCTCCACTATGTTCATAGCAGCCTTATTTATAATAGCCAGAAGCTGGAAAGAACCCAGATGTCCCTCAATGGAGGAATGGATACAGAAAATGTGGTATATTTGTACAATGGAATACTACTCAGCAATTAAAAACAACGAATTCATGAAATTTGTAGGCAAATGGTTAGAACTGGAAAATATCATCCTAAGTGAGGTAACCCAATCACAAAAGAATATACATGGAATGCAATCACTGATAAGTGGATATTAATTAGCCCAGAAGCTCTGAATATTCAAGTCACAATTAGCAAATCATATGATTCCCAAGAAGAAGGAAGGAGAGGGCCCTGGTCCTGAAAAGACTTGATGCAGTACTAGAACAAAAAAATGGGGGGATTGGGGATTGGGCAGAGGGAAGAGGACTTATGTGACATAAGGTGAGGGGGGCACTGGGAAAGGGGAAAGCGTTTGGAATATAAACAAAGAATATAGAAAAAAAAGTTATAGCTATCTGAAGCCGAGGGTTGAGACGAACAGGGGACAGCAGTTCTCACCTGCCTGTGCATCTGCAGATAGCCAACTGTTGGCAGCGACTTATGCTTTGTGAGATTTACACACTGTGTCTTTCTGATTTCTCAAATTATTCTCATGGCCACAAGAAGGATGCCTATCTGCAAACTCACATCCAAACAGGAATCATGTGACATGACCACCCTTAATTACAAAGCAAGTCAAGCAAGCAAGTATTTAGACTTTTCACGATGCCCAATAGATCTGTACAAAGGGAGAAAGCATTTAGAACAGGTGTTGGGTTAGGCAACACCTACACCTGGGGAGACAGGTCTCCACACATACTGCCGATCCATCCCTGAGGCAGACATTACTAATCAACCAGGACAATCTTTTTCACTCAGCTTGAATACGATCTTAAAACTCTTCCACAAAGTTATCTAAGCAAGTTCTACTAAATAAGAAAAGCTGGCTTATGAGATAAAACCCAAAGGCTGGCATTGTTACTTTTGGCTTTCAGCACTGCTTTGGGATATCATGATAAACCTCTCTTAGGTCCTGAGTTCAATTCCCAGCAACCACATGGTGGCTCACAACCATCTGCAATGGGATCTGATGCCCTCTTCTGGCATGCAGGTGTGCATGCAAATAGAACACTCATCTACATAAAATGAATAAATAAATCTTTAAAAAGCAACAACTGTCTTAGTTAGTGTTTCAATTGCCTTGGTCAAAATACCAAGTTGGGGAGGAAAGGGTTTGTTTGGTTTACACTTCCACGGCATTGTTCATCATGAAAGAAAGTCAGGATAGAAACTCCAACAGGGCGGGATTCTGGAGGTAGGAGATGATGCAGAAGAGGAGTGCTGCCCACTGGCTTGCTCCTCGTGGTTTGCTCTGATTTCTTAAAGAATCTGAGGACCATCAGCCCAGGGATGGCACCGCCACAATGGGCTCCTCCTGCCCCATCAGTCAATAATTAAGAAAATGCCCTACAGATAGATCTTATGGAGGCATGTTCTCAATTGAGGTTCCCTCCTTTCAGATAACTACACACACACACACACACACACACACACACACAGAGAGAGAGAGAGAGAGAGAGAGAGAGAGAGAGAGAGAGAGAGAGAGAACAATTGGTCAACTGCTTCTGAGCCTGGGGTTTATCCTAGAATGTGGTTCATATACCAATTATCACTCCAAAGAAAACTGACTTGGCCCCACCCATCAACAATCAAAAACCAACAGCTCCTTTGCTAGGGGTGGGCCTTGGGCCCAGCTCCCATCCTCTATGCCGGGATTTGGTCTGGCTCAGGCTTGTGCAGGCCTTGTGCCTGCTGTCACAGCTGCTGTGAGCTCATATATGTGTCTGCCCTGTTGTATCTGGAATACATCCTTTTCCTTGGTGTCTACCACCTCTAGTTTTGGTCTGTCCCCTCTTCAGCATAGACCTCTGAGCCTTGAAGGGATGGCAAAGCTCGTTTAAGAAAATAACACCTCTGCTGGAAGGTGGCAGCGGCACAGACCTTTAATCCCAGCACTCGGGAGGGAGGCAGAGGCAGACAAATCTTTGGATGTGAGGCCAGCCCGGTCTCCAGAGATCCGGAGTATGCACATACACTGCTGTTCCAGAGAAAGCCTATGGGAGTTGGGAGAGGGATAGTATCCATAGAGTTTAAATATCCAAACCTCACATCAGCAGAAAGTGCTGATCTTATTTGTTCTTAATCCCTCCATTTGTAGCCAGGGATTCTGAAACTGGAGTGGTCAGGGACCTTAAGGGGGCAGGGGGGGCCTCCATCAGCCAGCTAGATGTGGCCCTTTTACAAGCAGTTAACCTTGGAACCAGTGAGGAGGCACAGAGGGTAAAAGTACTTGTCTCCCAAGTCTGGTGATCGGTGTTCAGTCCCTGGAGCCCACGTAAAGGGAGAAGGAGAGAACCACATGGATGAAATTGTCCTTGACTCTACACACACACACACACACACACACACACACACACACACACGCAGGCAGGCAGTAAATAAATGAGAAACTTTACCTTGAGAGACCAACTTGCTAGCACCATTTCAGACATCCTGAGGGCCCCCTGGGACACCTTCCGTTTAGTCAGCGAGCAGCTACTCATGAAACCTTGGCTCCTCTATTCGTACAGAGAAACCCTGGCCTCTCCAGACCCCCCCCCCCAAACCCAGCTCATTCACAAATGCGTTTGTTTAAGTCTTGGGAAAGCTAACCCCCCTCCCATGAGCCCCTTTCCTTCCACTCCGACTGCTTCAGGAAGAACACGTGTGCTCCTGAAATCGACCATCAACGACTGCAGCTCTGTAGACTTCTTACAACTGTGAATGTTCTGCAATGGACCATTAGGTGGCCACATGTGACCAGTGTGGCTAAGTTTTCATTTTACCTCACATTAATTATTTAAATTTAAATAACCATATACAGATGCTGCTCCCATACTGAGTATCCAGTTCTAGACCCTTCTCTCTCCCCTTTTCCCACACTCCCTTTTCCCTATGTTCTAACTACCTGGCTCAGTCATATTCTGCTCTCTTCTCGGGGTCCCTTGGGTGTTTACTAGAACAGAGCCTCTTAGCTGGCTCAGTTTCCCTTCCTGGGTGATTTAGGAGCCTGTGTCATGTCTTCCGAACTCCCACCTCCACGCAGGGTGGATTAGCTTCTATGAGTCTGCCGTGCATGGAGAACAGCCAAAGGAATGAAGAGTCGTGCAAGCGCCCCGGCTGCTGGCCTGTGTTCAAGTCCTCCCAGCTCAGGCATCAGATACATGAGGAGAGATGGAGATCTTTCTCAGCCCTACAGTGGCAAACTGCAGCTGTGGCTCTGGGAGTATTTGCACTGAAATGGTTTTTGCCCTGAAGATTTCCTAGTGGTTCGGAGGTAACAGGGCCTTCAGGTAAGGCCTTGTTGAAAACAAGTTTGTGAAATTTTCTAGAACCTACTTCAAAGAGGGCCTATATATCTAAGCAGGAGACGCCATGACAGGGCAGAGCCAGCTTGGGCAAGGCTACTTCCGTTACTCCTTCCTTCTTCCATAACCGACGACCCTGGGGGTGACCAGCATTCCTACGTAACCCAGTGTGCTTCTCCTTGGTACAGTCATGTCTATGCAGTCGTCAGTATCTGGCTCAATGGATTTTGCTCAATACAGTGGCTGAGATTGGCCTATGTTACTGTCATGTATTGGCAGTGTGTTTCTCCTTCTCTACTCCTCCTCTTCCTCCTCCCCTTCCTCCTCCCCTTCCTCCTCCTCTTCCTCCTCCTCTTCCTCTTCTTCTTTTTTAAGACTTATTTCTATTTCATGTGCTTTGGTCTTTTACCTGCAAGTCTGTCTGTGTGAGGTTGCGAGATCCCAGGGCTCGGTTCCCAGCACCCACATCAGACACCTCACCGCCATCTGGGTCTAGGGGATCCATGCATGGCCCTCTCTGACCTCTAGACACCCGCGCTCACCCATGTACATATTCCCACTGGGACACAAACATATACACATAATTTAAAATAAAATAAGTAGTTTTAAAAAGACTCCCAGACATGTGGTTTTTGTTTAACATATACACCCAGTTATCTTGAGCGAGTTGTGCCAAACTGATGAGCTGTGAACTAGCCAATCTTTAGCTTTAGTGGAAACAGTCATGTTTGATCAGTACCACATGTTAGAATAAATGAGTGAGTGAATGAATGAATGAATGAATGAATAACATGTATTTCACAGTTAATTTGTAAATACTAACATATAACTATATGTCTGTCAACAATAAAAGAATTTCTGGGGGAATCAATATGCCAGACTTCAAGCAGTACTATAGGAGCAGTCGTGTTAAAAACTGCATGGTATTGGTATAATGACAGGCAAGTAGATCAATGGAAGAGAATTGAAGATCTGGAAATGAACCCACAGAAGTATGGTCAATTGATCTTTGATAAAGGAGCTACAACCATCCCGTAGAAAAAAGATAGCCTTTTCAACAAATGGTGCTGGTTCAACTGGAAGTCAGCATGCAGAAGAATGTGAATTGATCCACTCTTATCTCCTCTTACTAAGTTCAACTCCAAGTGGATCAAGGACCTCCACATAAAACCAGACACACTGAAACTAATAGAAAAGAAACTGGGGAAGACCCTGGAGGACATGGGCACAGGGGGAAAGTTCCTGAACAGAACACCAATAGCTTATGCTCTAAGATCAAGAATTGACAAATGGGACCTCATAAAATTACAAAGTTTCTGTAAGGCAAAGGACACTGTCAGAAAGACAAAACAGCAACCAACTAATTGGGAAAAGATCTTCACCAACCCCACATCTGACAGAGGGCTAATATCCAATATATACAAAGAACTCAAGAAGTTAAACCCCAGAGAACCAAATAACCCTATTAAAAAATGGGGTACAGAGCTAAACAAAGAATTTTCCCCTGAAGAAATTCGGATGGCTGAGAAGCACCTTAAGAAATGTTCAACATCATTAATCATTAGGGAAATGCAAATCAAAACAACCCTGAGATTTCACCTCACACCAGTCAGAATGGCTAAGATTAAACACTCAGGAGACAGCAGGTGTTGGTGAGGATGTGGAGAAAGAGGAACATTCCTCCACTGCTGGTGGGACTGCAAGATGGTACAACCACTATGGAAATCAGTCTGGTGGTTCCTCAGAAAATTGGGCATGACACTTCCAGAGGACTCTGCCATACCACTCCTAGTTGCATATACCCAGAGGATTCCCCTGCAGGCAGCAAGGACACATGCTCCACTATGTTCATAGCAGCCTTGTTTATAATAGCCAGAAGCTGGAAAGAACCCAGATGCCCCTCAATGGAGGAATGGATACAGAAAATGTGGTATCTTTATACAATGGAGTACTACTCAGCAATTAAAAAACAATGAATTCATGAAATTTGTAGGCAAATGGTTAGACCTGGAAAATATCATCCTAAGTGAGGTAACCCAATCACAAAAGAACACACATGGAATGCAATCACTGATAAGTGGATATTAATTAGCCCAGAAGCTCTGAATACTCAAGACACAATTAGCAAATCATATGATTCCCAAGAAGAAGGGAGGAAAGGGCGCTGGTCCTGAAAAGACTTGATCCAATATCGTAGGAGAGTACCAGAACAGAGGAATGGGAGGGGGTGACTGGGGAATGGACAGAGGGAAGAGGACTTATGGGACATATGGTGAGGGGGGAACCGGGAAAGGAGAAAGCATTCAGAATGTAAACAAAGAATATAGAAAAAAAAATAACTATATGAGTCTGGGCCTAAAATAAGGAATCTCTTGAATACCTAAAATAAACACTTTCAACTACATTGACAAAGTTTAATGCTGAGCATATGGTCTTGAGAGGCAGAAGGAAGAGAAGTCCATCCAATAGAGCCCTAGGGAGAGGCGGGTGAGGACTAGAATGAGCTGTGGATAGGCTTTCACCAGTGCAGAGCAGGGGCCAGACCTAGACATTGACCCCACACACATCCATACCCACAGAAGGCAGGGCGTGTGCTTCCATGGATGCTGTCTCCTGTTTCCTAATTGGTTACTTTCACCTTGGGAGTCTTTAGTCTGTAAAGCCGTTAGCTGCCAAAACATTATCAATTGAGCCATATGGATAATGTATCAGCAACATAATCTGCAATTAGTGCAGCTGTCAGTCAAGAGCTAGCCTGGGGAATACAATAGACCCAGAGTGCTACCCGCTCCCGTGCTGTTCCAGCTTCCTTTCCGGGCCTACCCTGAGGATCCCGCACCATCCGGCTCCTGCTAGGCTCCTGGAGGATGCTCTCAATGCCCCACTCAAAGCTACTGTGCTTCGGATTGGCCGCCCTCCCCAGGAGTGCTGGGCGAATCCCAGCATATCAATGTAGGATTGTGAGAAGAGGTAAGGGATTGGCATTGACCGTGTAATTTCATGGATAAGGGGCAGAGTCATGGCATCTTCCCCTGCTTTGTATTCACGTGTCTCTGATACTGCTGATAAAGGACACTTTTTGCTTGTGAATTTGCTAGGATGCTCAAGTTCAAGGTCCTTACATGCTATCTTTTCTCACCTTGTTCTGGCTATACCAGCCTTTCTCTGCTCCTCCTGCAAAGCTTCTTGTCTCTGGGCTTCAGAAAAGAAGGCCCCAGCCTGTGTGCCCCTCTTCAGGAGATCCCTTCCGCAGCTACTTCCTCCATCTCCAGATCTCCTGGAAAACTCATTTCCCATTCACCACACACAGAATGCTGAGTCTGAGGATATCTTCAGAGTCGGTGCTATTCAAAAGAAAATGCCGTGCACATGCCACCATAGCAGAACTGGAAGAGTCCAGATGTGTGTACCCTGCATATTCAATTATTCTAAGAGCCAAGAGTGCTTCTTAAGACGCTCTAAGGAAAATGGGCAGGAAAAGAAGAGCTCAGACAGACAAGTCCCTGTGTTCAGGGAAAGCAGCCGCCGCCTCCACCCTGTAACACGCACCTCTGAGGCCAGCACCAGAGGCTGGGCTGCAGCTTGCCTTTGAACCCACGGCATCGGAGATATGAAAAGTAAATGCTCTGGACTACAAACACGTCCTGCTTCGTTCGATCCAAGGTTGGTGTCCTATCCTGCAAAGAGATATTTAAAGCCCTTGGGAGACTGTCTTGGGCAATTGCTGTCTTTGCAGTAGAGTGATTAGGAAACTCACATTGGAGTCTCATAAACATTGGTTCAAGTCCTAAATGCTGGGCCTTGGGGAAGCTATTTTAATCTCTTAAATATTGAATAATCTTAATATTTATTTTCCTGAGCCTGGAGAGATAGCTCAGGAGATAAAAACTCTTGCCACCAAGCCTGATGACCTGAGTTTGATCCCCAGGGCTCACACAGTGGAAGTAGAGAACCCACTCCTCTAAGTTGTCCTCTGACCCCCATATGCATGCCGGTCATGTGTGGGCCACCTACCCTAATCAAGAAATGTAATTTAAAAAACACATCAGCGAAAATACTTCCTTTCCTGGGCTAGGTTGTAGGCCAGTAGCTGAGGCCTTGCCTTGCTGTGCTGTGCCAGGCTGTGCCAGGCTGTGCCATGCCCTGCCTCATACCATGAGACCCCAAGTTTGAACGCAAACATTGAAAGAAACAAAAGCCTCCTTGAAATGATAATGCCCCCTCATAGGGTGGCTATGAGATTAAAGTACCCAGTGTGTGCTCTGAATTGTGGCACACACCCAGCATGGGGATGTTATAGCTATTGCTGACATCACTGCTGTTCTATAATTCCCTGAAAGCTTGCTTTTTGCAACGTGTTTTGCAGTTCTGGGAGATCAGCCCCAGGGTATTGAATGTACTAGGCAAGTGCTACCTCACCAGCCCACTAATGGAGTCTTTAACTTAAGACCTTGTAAAGATGTCAAAGACATTTTGGAGATGTTTGAACTCACTCTGAACTGAAGTTCACAGGCAACTTAGAAGGCAAAGGAAGACTGGTGGCCTAGACAGGAACATGATCTGATGTCAGCCTCTGTTTCTTGTTGCTATGCAGAGTCCTGGGCTGAGGTGTCTGGGTGAACAGTTGCACTGCTGGTCCTGGAAAGTTTGTGCTTGGTGGAATCACACTACCGTGGTACCAAGCAGAGTACTGACATCTTAGTTTCAATGTCTGGCATGGTGTCTTGGACATCACTCAAAGCCTTGGACAGGGAACATTCTAAGGAGATTTGGCCTTCACTTATGGGTAGGGAGAAGAGGCTACAGAGGAGACACTCTGTCCAGACTGAGTCAGCTCCGCAGCCTGCCACGTCCTCTGCCCTGCTAAGAGAGTAAAGATAGATGGGACATAACAAGGGCATCCAGAGTCAACCCAGGAGGTAGGATAAGAGAGGTGGTTTGAGTCTGTTCTAAAAAAAAAAATGATTCTTTACTTGAGAAGCAACAAAGCATTCCCTGTGGTTCAAATAAGAAGCACTTTGGCTATTTAGAGTGAGAGTGATCTCTCAGCCTTTGCCACACGTAGTATCCTCAGATGGGGGCAGCTGGGACCACTTCTATGACTACTGAAGCAATACCAAGAGGACCGACCTCTCAGAGCCAAAGAACTGCAAGGCTGAAGGGGTGTAGCCATTCAGAGCCCTGCCTTCTTTTCCAAGTGGGCACCACAGGTCCCCAGGAGGCAGAAATTCGCTGGCTAAACAGCCCCAAACTCATTTCCAAGGCCGGCATGCGTGCCCCTCTTCCCAGAGGCAAGACCCTTTCCAGAGCTCAGCAGGCAGCCAAACGGAGTGCACACTAGACAGAGAGGGTAGAATCAGAGGATGAGCTAGGGTTGGGGGTGAGGGTGCTCGCTACAAACCACCACCTCAGTGCAGAACTTAGGGAGCTCTAGACTAGGTCTTAACACGCTTGAACAGTTTGCTCATCGGACTTGTAACAAAATTTCGATACCTATACGAGCCTCCAGTTGTCCTCCAGCCCAGAGCTGACAAAGGTTAACCTCTGTAGACAACCACTAAGTATTACAGTTTCAGTAAAGATACAATGAATGAAGACATTCTCAAGAAGAATGGATAGAGATTAAACTGGTCACCAGAGTTCCCGAAGGGAACTTAGAGGCAAAGGAAGACTGGCCATGAAGCAGAGCGTCCCCTCTCTCAGCTGAATGTGTATAACCCAAGGACACCGTGTGTCTCACAGTGAGAGCCACCAGGCTGCCCCTGAGAGTTTTGGACAGCCAGCCTCGGCAATGAGATCTCACTAGGCCAATGGCTCAAACTGCTGCCAATTCCCAGGGAGGCTGAGAAGGCTGTTCTAGGCTTTCCACAGAGTCAGTCCACCATAGCTGACCTTTGCTGGGATGTCAACTCCAGCTGCACATGCTCATACGGTCTTAAAGGGACATCGCGATGAATAACTGGCTCTCTCTTATTTTTCCTGGGAACTGTTGCCTAGGCCTCCCGAAAAGGTAATTTTACCAAAGAAAAGGAGAAAAAGGAGTTAATGCCATCAAATAAAGTAACTGCTAAGTCAACCTCTTTTAAAGCATTTTAGAGATTCTAGGGTCAAGAATTAATGGTCCGCCTACTCCAAAGGAATCAATTTATTTCTTCAGTGTTCATTTTCAGAATCAATCATTTCGCGTCACCTCGAGGACTTAAGACACCGAGCTTTGAGAGCACATTACCGTAAACGCACATCAGTCTGGGCATGACTTCCAGCTCCCGCCAGCTTTTTCCGCGTACATCCTTAAGATAGGTGATTTCTTCTTGCCTCGCTTGGGATGTGTGCAACCCCGTGGAGGTGACCTCAATAATGGATGGCAAGTGGGAGGCGTGCAGGCGTGCAGGCAGGCGTTGGCCCAGTCCAGCAAGCGTCCAGGGAGAGCCCAGGCTGTGGGAGGCGCTGCAGGAGCTTGGGCTGGGTGTGGCCCATAAGCCCTCGCAGCAAGGCAAAGTAGTAGTAATTTGGCTTTCCCTACCCACGCAGAGTGAGTTATAACTTACATGGTGTGCAGCTCTGAAAGGCTGGAGAGCAGTAACTGGACACTGATGAGTCTTTGGACCTATGCGATTAGTTTCTGCTTTGTATAAAACATCCATTCTATTTACTCTAACGGTTGGTGTTGGTATCCCCGCACTGAAGCTAATAGCACGGATGACCTCTGAGGAGTCCTCCCACCTCCCCAGAGCGTTCATTTGGATGGACGATCAGTGCTAAGTGTCTGGAAAGTCCCATGCTAATTGACATCACCGGGGACTCAGACAGACCAGCTGTTTGGCTTCAAAACCAACAACGCTCCCAGAAGAAGGGGGGCGTTTTCTTAGCACTGGGCTTTTTTGGCAGCTGCAGACCCAGTGCATGATATCTACAGTTTAGTCAGAGCCACTTGGGTAGAGAGAGCCCTGGCATTCAAACCCTAAGCGTCCTATTCAGCCAGAAGTAGTCGGGGATTAAACAGACTGTCCAAATGACACACTTGTCCCAAATTGGATTTCAGCTGAGCATCATTGCTGGGGTGGGGGAGACACAGCTGCAGCCCCAGGCCACCTGCTCTGTTCAACCTTTATGTGCAGATTGGGTCAAGGGGAAGCGATCCCCGAAGCCCACAGGTTTTACCTTGCCTTTGCCTGGGGGAGATGACCAAGGGATGACCTGCTGCTTGGGGGAGTGGTAAGAGGGTAAGCTCTCCAATCCCAACCCCCCCACTCACCTTAAGCATTTCTTCTTCTCTAATCACTATGGCCCCTCCATTGCTAGCAAGGTTTAATACCTCAGTAGTTTCCAGTGCGAACTGGGTCAGAATTAACACATTTAAGGCAGCATTTAGAGAAGAAACTCCAATTCTTACCAGTGCAGTGTCCTACAGAGTGATCTAATTTAATTGTCCCAAGGGTCTCCTGGCCGTTCATTTCAAATGCTCCCCAGGGGTCCTGTAATGGACAGCAAGGCGACTTCAGAGAGATGGCTACATGGCGTGTTTGACACACACCCAGCCACCAAGATGTCGCTCACAGCTCAGTTTTCCCTTGTCTTCTCATAAAAAGCCAGAAAACTAAAATACTTACTGCTCTGGACTCCCTTATGGCTAAGAAGCCCACACTGACCAGTGAAATAGAAGTGGAATTCACCGGCTAGGGATATGGGAAAGCTCTTGGAAGGAGTCTGGAGTGGCTGGCGTTCCTCACAGCATCTTATGAGCTGCTTTTTTCTGAGTTCCTGCCCGAAAGGCAGATGCCAGAGTTGGACTCCGGAGCCACGGTTCAGTGAAGAGGATGAATGATGATCATAGAGCAGAAAGGGAGAAAGGCCTGGGCTTTTGGGAGCATCGTGGCCAATGGCATCCCCCTACTCCGCCCGGAACCAGGAAGTAGGTGATCTTACTTCTTTCCAACCCTGGCTGCATCCCTCCTGCATCCCTCCTGCATCCCTCCTGCATCCCTCTTATGCGGTGCCAGACATCATCCTTAAACGACACACAGCACAAAAGATGTTAACAGTAAATGTGCCGCCATCTCAAGACCGCCTCAGCCCCAGAGCATGGAGACTCAGAGACAATCTTCTTTGCTTGAGAAAGGTCTTTACACTTAAAAGTCATTCGTTTTAAAACCAAGAGTACTCACTACCTGCTCACTCCCTTCAGGGTCTTTCCATCCCCAGCGTCCCCACTGTCCATGTAATGCTACTTAGAGAAACAGGGGAGCGGCCGAAGAGCTGTGGGTTTAAAGGGGTGATTTCTTTTCTGCAAGATGCGTCTGTCTACTGATGGCGACAGTGTGCAACAGAAGGAGAGGCTGACCATTGAGAAGAGAAAGTAAAGGCAAAAAGACAACATCCTCAGGAAGGCAGCCGGATCCTGCAATGAGGGCTCCTGTGGAAACTGGCCTTTGGGAGAAGGGAGACCAGTTCCTCTACTCAGCGAGAGGGAGGTCTAGCCCAGGGTCTAGATGGGTGAGTTTGGTTTATTTGCCTGATAATGCAGAAGAGGAACTTGTCAACCAGGCAAGAAGCACAGTAGAGATGTAGGTATTAAAAGTCAAGGAGGAGAAGCAGATAGAGGCGCTCTCAAGAGTGCATGCGCGCGTGCACACACACACACACACACACACACACACACACACTACCACCATGTGCACTGCAACTGTATCTTCCTCTTCCCCTTTCCTCCCTATCAGCCTTGACCATGGCCTGTAGCAAGCAGAAGAGTGCTTGTATAATGAATGGTTGGGTTCAGCACACACACCCCACCCCCAGCCCTCACCCCCATTTGCCCTGGGTTATGAGATCCAATCTATGTACTAAGATGTTTTCATTGTAGGCTCACAGCTCGCGCAGACAATTGCATAATATCCTGTTCTCGCACCAGGCCCCTTGATACAGTCTGTCTGTGTACCTCAGCATCTTTGTTTTGTGAGGCTCATGAGAGAAGCCTTTTGCAGAGCATCAAAACTGGACTACTACGGCAAGCAAATTTGGAGAATCCAGTGAAATGAAGATGAAACGTGGCAGTGAAGAGAAGCAAAGGTTGTATTAGGAGTTCCGGAGTCTCTGGACATACGGTGTCACCTCAGAGCTCCCCGGGGGCCTTCGAGGCTTGCAGAAGAAACAAGGATCTCAATATTACTCTTAATGTCACTCTCGAAATTAATCTTAGCATTACGTCTCAATATTACTAGAGCTTTACCTTATCAACCCGGACCAGTTCTACAAATGACATTGGAATGACCTAAAGCGTGGGCCTCGAGGCTTACTTGCTTACTCGGTGAGGCAGGCTCCTCTCAACACTTCTCAGCCTGCCTGCTTCCCTAACCCTCTCCTGCCCAGGGGCTTCCTTCCCTTCCCTTCCCTTCCCTTCCCCCAGCTGCTGATTCCTATAAAAACCTGCCACGGTTCTCTTCCTTCTTCGCTGTCTGTCTGTTTCTCTCTGTCTTCCTCCTCCCCCTCCTCTCTCTGCTCCCCTTGGCGCTCTCTCCTCTCCTCTGCCTCTTTCACAGCTCCCTCCCCACTGCCCGGTTCAGTCCACTGGTCACGCCTAGTCCATTCCCATCTCTGCTCTGGACTCTTCCAAATGCCCCTGGCTGTACTCTCCTTCGTATCTACAATAAAAGCCTTCCCCTCAGTGATACCTTGGGGTCGTCACGTTCTCATCTTCATTCCTCTGGTGCCAAACCCTGGGAGGAAGATGGATGAGCTTCCTCGCGAGGGCCTGAGCGTCCTCCTGTTCCTGGAGGCCACCCTCAGTACACACCTTTAATCTCTCTGGCTGGATTCCTTTAGTACACACTTTTAATCCCAAATAATGGGGTCTAATTGAGGGCAGACGAAGTGGTCAATTAGAGAAAGATTTGATGAAACAAGTCAGAGATAGAATACACCCATCTCTCAGAGAAAAGCTATTTAAGAGCAGCACAGGGCGAGAGAGTCAGTTCAGTCCGTTCAATTAAATGGAGTTGAGTTGAGTCCGCTGGGAGTCAGTGCGGCGAGTGCAGTGCAGTGGAACTGATTTTCTTCCTGAGTTCATGCAGTACAGTGCAGGTCAGCAGAGGCGGTTGAAGTCAGAGAATAAGAAAGAGACAGAAGATTAAAACAAATTTCCAGAGTTAGTTTAAGGCCAAGCAAAGCAATTCAGTGAAGAGCTGAGAGGAGCCAGATTGAATCAGTCAGCTTGGAGAGGAGTTTGAGTCAGAACAGCTGAATTAAACCACCCACCGAGAGTTCAGAAAGAACTAGAAAGAGTGACCGTATTAAGCATTAAGCCTCCCAGATGGCAATTACAACTGGGAATAAAAGATACTTGTCATGCCTGGCTTGACCTGACACCATCAAAATACTCAAGTTCCTTTGGTGGAGGGAACCTGGAACTTTCATGCAGGACTGTGGGAAAGAATGAGGAACTTAAAGAATTATTTGTTGGGTGGGCAGTGGTGGCGCCTGTAATCCCAGCACTTGGGAGGCAGAGGCAGGTAGATTTCTGAGTTCAAGGCCAGTCTGGTCTACAGAGTGAGTTCCAGGACAGCCAGGGGTACACAGAGAAACCCTGTCTCGAAAAAAAACAAATCAAAAAAAGAAAGAAAGAAAGAAAGAAAGAAAGAAAGAGAAAGAAAGAGAAAGAAAGAGAAAGAAAGAGAAAAGAAAAAGAAAAAAAAATTATTTATTTTTATTTTATGTGTATGACGTTCACTTTGATGGATATATATATGTGTATATATATATACATATATATGTATATATATGTATATATATACATATATGTATGTGTATATATATATATATATATATATATATATATACATATATACACACATACATACCATATGCGTGCCTGGGGAGACCAGAAGAAGACATTAGATCACCTGACACTGGAGTTATATAAGGTGGTGAGTCACTGTGTAGGTACTGGGAACCAACAGAGGTCCTCTGCAAGAATAGCAAGTATTCTTAATAGGTGATCCATTTCTCTATCATTAGCCCCTTTTAAGATAAAACTGAATGAGATATTTAAATGTATGAAAAGAAAAAATAATAAAAGGGGGCAAAATTAGAAGACAGCGGTGGATACTGACCCCATCTGAATGTACCTTTGGGTTACAGTTCTGTCTACAGCTGGGCTTCTAGCCATCCCTTCCCTGTTGACTGTCACTTTTAGTCACTTCTGTCTCTACAGTGATTTCTGTTCCGTTGTAGGTGGAGTCCTAACACACTTTGTCTAGTGGCCTTTGATTGAGGAAACAACGAGAGCCAAGCCCTGGTCCCATTGTTCTTCCTCTGCGTGAACACCGATACTTTTCTATCAACTCCGCCAACTTTGGACTTCTGGTTAACAAATGTAAGGATGGTCATGACTGTCCTATCGAACATTCTGAAGAGTGCCTTGTGCTCACCCCCGAGGTTTGGCAGCAAGTGCTGTCCCATTTGTGAGCTTATCCATCTGCCTTCCAGCCATTTGCAGAGTGCTGCTCTGTGGAGGACTCTCCTGTCTGCGAAGCTGCACTAAGCTGCAGTCACTGCGCCTGCAGAGAACGAGGAGGCTGCCATTTGGAAACCGGGGACAACGGGCCATCGAAGCTCAAGACTTGTTTAGAATTTATTGATAGGTTGATAAATGCCCTTTTAGTATGATTGTTGTCTATACATTGATTTTAAAACAACAGCTTTCAATATTGTGGTTTATCTGTCATAGAGATTTGAGTTGGTGGAGGTGACCTCAAAATTGATGTAATTAACTGCCTCTAGTTTGCTCTGTTTAATTGATGTTGAAGTGCAGACAATGTGAAATCACGTGGGGGAAATTGTTGGTTCACTGGACGCTGTCTCTGGCTTTGAAGCCCTGGGTCCCTCAGACAGTGATGTTCTGATGTTAGTTCCACTCTATTAGCCCGCCCGTGATTCCTCCGCCATTATGCCTAATCAACAGCTGTGCGGAAACACATCTAAATCATATTTTTCCCTTCCTAGAAATTAGCAGATGAAGGATAATTACTACCAAATAGCTTGAGTTATGATAAACTGCTTCCTGCCTTACACTGGCATGAGTGAAAACCTAAAACCTAAAACTTTTATTTCTCTCTCTTTTATGTTTCTATAAAGTATGACCTTATGGCTTTTTCTTCCTATCTGAAAGCTGAGAATAAGTTGTTCATTTCTCTACCCAAATGTATCTGAAACCTAAAGCAATCGAGTTTGCCTTGGCTGGTGAGTTGGCTTAGCAGATAAAGCACATGCCATCAACCCTGATGATCTGAGTGTGATCTCTGGGACCTACATGGCGGCAGAAGACAACTGATTCCCACAAGTTGTCCTCTGACCTACACCTACAAATGCTGTTGCACAGGTGGGAGAGAGAGAAAGAGGGGTGGGGAGAGGGAGAGGGAGAGGGAGAGAGGGAAAGGGAGAGGGAGGGGGAGGGAGAGGGAGAGAGGGAGAGGGAGAGAGAGAGAGATGAGAGATGAGAGACAGACAAAAAACAGTCAAATAGATAGATTCCTTTTAAAAGAAATTACATGAACTTATGTGGGTTACATTCCCAACAGTTATTCAAATTATTTTTGTTTTAGATTGGCACCAGAGTTGGAGACTATAAAACACTGAGTTCTAACAACTGGTACTAACCTCACAGTTGTTCCC
The DNA here is from genome assembly GCA_964023405.1 of Apodemus agrarius. Classification (NCBI taxonomy): domain Eukaryota; kingdom Metazoa; phylum Chordata; class Mammalia; order Rodentia; family Muridae; genus Apodemus; species Apodemus agrarius. The sequence continues at coordinate 99,955,827 of OZ030007.1, read as the reverse complement.
TAACCATGTTATACCCTCGTGATTTCACATAAAAACTGGAGTTTATACCTGATGCTTCATATCAGTGATACAAGGCAGACAATCAACAAGTTAGGCCAATATGATATCAGAAAGGCAGGGCCCTCTCTTTAAAAATGTTTTTAAAGTTTTTATTTTCATCTGACACGTATGGGTGTCCTGCCTTCACGTATGTCTGTGTGCTATGTGCATTCATTGCCAAAGGAGCACTGGGTTCCTGGAACTGGAGCTACAGATGGCCATTAGCTACTATGTGAGTACGAGAAGCAAACCGGGGTCCACTGAAAGAGTGGCCAGTGGTTAACTGCTGAGCCCCTTCTTCATCCCTAAAGTCCGCTGCATATCATAACCTCACTCAAATGTATGGCTATCGCGAGTGTCAGAGACCAGTGCTATGGGGTTCTGGGGCACCATGGGAATGCTCCTAACTGTGAGGAGGGATGGCCGGAAATGGCAGCTCTTCTTAGAGATCAGAAGGTACTTGGGAGTCGGGCAGCCTTGCTTCTAAGTCTCAGCTCTGCCACCACTTCAGCTGAACACTCTTAAAATGTTCCTTGTCATCTGTGAGACCCTGATACTTCCAGCATCTGTAACGTTGAGAGACATGGGTTCAACTGGACATTGTTCTAATGCTTATGAGTTATGGTCTTCTTGGATTTTCTGAAAGCTAGGGCTCCTTTTCCTTAAAATATATATATGCACGCATTGCTATCCAGTGATGGTTAATCTGTTATCAACTTGATTGGATCTGAAATCAACTAAGAAACAGACCTGTGAGTAGGTCTGTGTGGGTGTTCTGGAAGGATTGGAGCAGGCACCACCTCCTGTGGGGATATAAAGATATCTGAGAAGCAGGGAGGTGCTGCTTTTGCCTGCCTGCTTTCCCTACCTTGTTGCTGCTACTGCTGTTGCTCTCCTTTGCTAACACCAGAATTTAGCTTCTCCAGTCTTACATTGTAACAAAGACCAGCTGATCTCCAGGAATCACCCAAGACTTCAGCACCGTGACTGGGCCTGCTGAAACATCCATTTTAATGGAGAGTTCTCGGCCTTTCCAACATACAGATAGCCATTGGTGAATTACCAAGCCCATATCAGTAGACCAATCTAGTGTCTCCCCTTTATTCTTTTTCTAGAGAACCCACAGTCCACAGCCCTGATGAAATTATCCCTAAAACCCATTCTAGATCCTTGACTTCTATGAAATACCACAGAAAGGAAAGGTCCATAATTAGGTTCTAGAGAAGGAATCAGAACTATTGGGCCCTGCATGGCCCTGTGAGTGCACAAGCCACATACTTTAAAGAGCATCTTTGATCGAATCTCTCCAATTAAGTAATCCTGATTTGTAAATAGGAGAACTTAGTCTATGTTGATATTTGATGGTGAAGAAAACCTTGCACCATTGAAACCCAGAGAAGCAAAACAAAGGCATACAGAACTGCTAAGCTGATGCCAAAGCTTCCTCTGATGCCTAGTGCTCATTGTCAACTTGACTGACTCTAAAGCCATCTGGAGATGGACATGTGTGGGTTGTTTTGGTTAAATTAATTGACCCATCTTTAACTGTAGGAAGAGCTACACCCTGGGGAGAGAATGCTGGATTTCCCTTCCATGCTACCTTGAACTGTGAGCTAAAATAAATCCTTTCTCTTTTCAGTTGCTTCTGTCAGTGTAACTTACTACAGCAGCAACAACAAAAAATGAACTATGATACCCACACTCTCCAACCTTACATATTGGAATAATTGCTCGACAGACTTGCTAAAGACACTGTTAAATTCTGCCCTGGGGTTTCTTACCAGGAACTTCTAGTTCTAGGAGTCAAACTTTGAGACTTGCTTGTTGGAAACTAATGTTGGTGTTCAAAGCTACTATTCAAAGCCCCATCTTCTCATTCGTGTGCTCTACTGACACCTAAACTGAGCACCTCTGAAGCTTCCTCTGTTGCCCAGCAACCACCCATCCTGCCTCACCCTTTTTCACATACATGTGTCTCCTTCCACTGACACCGCCATTGCTCGAGGCAAGGGAAGGGTAACACTGGACCCGGTTTCTCCTTAAGTGCCCTTACAGAGCCTAGCATAGTGTCGGCAAAGTTCATTGGCTTGACTTGAAATGGAACTAAACAGGCTGCATGAAATAACTTCTAAACCCTCTTCTGGCCCTAAGTTTTTGTTCATTTTGATTTGATTTGACTTGAGACAGAGTCGCTTATAGTTCGGGCGTGTCTTAGTTAGGGTCTCTGTTGCTATGATGAAACACCATGACCCAACAAAAACAAGTTGGGGAGGAAAATGTTCACTCAGCTTGCACTTCCACGCCACTGTTCATCTTCCCGGGAAGCCAGGCCTGGAGCTCAAGCCGGGCAGGATCCTGGAGGCGGGAGCTAACACACAGAGGCCGTGGAGGGGTGCTGCTTCCTGTTTTGCTCCACATGGCTTGCTTCGTCTGATTTCTCAGAGAACCCAGGAATGCAAGCTCGGGTGTGGCTGGGCCCTTCCTCATCAATTACTATGTAGGAAAATGTTCTCCAGGCCTTCTTAGGATTTCATGGAGGCGTCTTCTCTGTTGAGCTTCCCTCCTCTCAGGTGACTATATTTGTGTCAAGTTGACATAAATCGAGCCAGTATAAGACAAAATCCAAATGTATTGTGTAGCCTAGAAAGATCTCGGGCTTCCTATCCTCCTGGCTCCTGAGTTCTGGGGTTACAGGTACATGCCACTATGTCTGGTTTATATGATGCTAGAGACTGAATCCAGGGTTTTATGGGTACTAGGAAACCACTCTAAAGGGAACCGCATCCACAGCCCCTTATGATTTGTATCAATTAAGGCTACATCTTTGACCTGGCCTTTGCTGTCTTCTCCATGGAAGATACTGGCTAGCGGTTCTCTAGCCCTGTTTAGCAGTCTGCTTCCCAGCCTCTTTTGCAATAAGATTTAGTCCTATGATTTCAAGTCAATACAGTGCGCGCGCGCGCGCGCGCGCGCACACACACACACACACACACACACCTAGCTCAACATGCAACCAGCCCTCCCGAATGCTCATTCAGTCTCCACAGGCTTTTAGCAAATTGGCAGAGACTGAACATGAAGGATGCAAGAGATGAAAGGAGCCTGGGATTCCAAACCTCTGCTTCGTGGAGACCGGGCCGGCTTTGAACTTCTTGAAACCGGGAACAACACTGAGCAAATCCACTGAGGTTATGAAGTTGTTGTCTGTTCTCAAGGCTTCCATGCCCTCTACTAATGACCTCGTTACGGCCCAGAGCTCCGTCACCTGTGTCCAGACTCTGGGGTGGCATCGATAATAGCCTCTCACCGACCTCCCTCTCTTCTCACTGGGAAGACCATCCCATGAGTGTCATATTGGCTTCTTCTATGGTCATATTAAATAACTTATAAAAGCCTGTGAGCAATGCTTCTTGTATTCCACAAAGGCCCTGGCTAGGGTGAGATACTCATAGTCTGAAGAAACTACCATACTGAACACACTGTTCACCAGGGGCCTGATGCATACACTGGGCCACTCCTGGACCAGTTCTGGAAGACATCTTGGAGGGGTCAGGGCCTCTCAAGTCCTAGGCTTGCTGTTCCATTAATTCCATTTGTCTGCTAACCATTATAGCATTCATATCTCCTGGGGATATTCTGGCTGAGGTCAGACATGGTCACATGGTCACCCATGTTTTCCTCTGCAGCCTCTCTAAAATTGACCCCAGGAAGCACACACAGGAAATTTCACAAGCTGTGTGACGCTCAACCTTTTTGTTTTTAAGCCAGCAGACCCTCCATTTGCTTTGGGAGAATGCTTCTACCTACTAACCTACATATTCCAGATCTCTTACAAACTGGTAGTGGGAACATCCTTACCTCCTTGGTGTGATATATAGCCTTGCTTGGGTGTGGTTTTCTTAAAGCAGTGGCAGACATAGTATTAAACACTGATAGATTTGTTCTCCTTCCTGTTTGGAAGTTGTGTGTGATGGGCATATATATATATATATATATATATATATATATATATATACACACACACACATATACATACACACACACACACACACACACACACACACACACACACAAAAGGCCCCAGAAGGCACTTACTTATACTTGCAGAACATGGGCTTACCGTCTATAACATTCCTCCTTCAGGGTCTCTTCAGCTGACTGCAGAGCTGATCAGAGTTCTCCTGCTACATGTGAAGGTTCCCAAGCAAGCCTAAACTGGCTCTCATTATGCCCACTGCAGTGACATCTGGAAGTGCTGTGCTTGGGGACAGCTTCTAGAGCAGTGACCACTGGAGAGAAGCTGAGTTCCCCAGGCAGATGGCCACAAGGCACACTTGATGGCCGCAGGGGTTCTCAGACTTGGCTGAGGTGCGAGAACTCACTTTCACTCCTGCAGGCTTACGGTAAATCACCTTAAAATAACAATAGCTTTCTATTCTGTCCCTTGGTTCCCTGAGGCAGGAACCAGAGTGCAGCACTGTGACAGAGGTGCAGTATGGCTGCTCCCCACTGACCTCAGGGGACGTGAGGGCAGGGTTCTCAGCAGGCTAGTTCGGTCACATGACCCCCCTCCCCATCGGCTGAAGGCCCAACTGAGCAGGGCTGTCAACTACGGTTGGCATGGGGTCTTTCTCTACGTCCACTCTAGAGAGAAGGAAGGAGAGAAAGTGAGGGCAGGGGAGGAAAGAGAGAACGAGGGAGTGGGGGGGGGAGGGGGAGAGAAAAGAAGGAGGAGGGGAAGCCATATTGTATTTTCTAATTTAGCCTTGAAAGTCATCCTGACTCATTTCTGCTGGTTTTCTTGTTGTTTTGCTTTGTTTTGGTTGTTGTTGTTGTTGTTGTTCAAAAGGAAAAGCCATGAGTCCCAGATGAGGTGAGGTTGTAAGAGGACACAGAGAATGGGTCTTGTGGCACTTATCCATGACCCCAGCATTGGGAGTCTGGGCAGGATTATTGTAAGTTCAAGGCCAGCCTAAGTTACCAAGTAACAGCCTGTCTCAAAACAAAACAACAACTATGTAAGATGGAGCATAGCAAAGACAGCCATAATTCTTACCATAGGAGAAGGCCATAGCAGAGAATTTATATTACCACAGATCTGGGGAAAGGAGAACTATATACTCAGTGTTATTGTATATGAACTCTGACATCTGATATCTATTCTATTTCCTTTATTTCCTTTTATTTCAGGATCTTACTCCATAGCCCAGGATAACCTGCAGCTCAGCTCACTGTCTAGTCCAGACTGGCTGGAACCCACTGCTATCTTCCTGCTTGGTTTCCCAAAATGCTGGAACTACGTGTGCCCCATCCAACCCAGCTATTGTACCGGATGGATCATGCGATCTGTTTACTTTATAACCGTCTGCAGCTCTGTCCTCTAGCTGAGTCCTCCTCCATCTTCAGTCACAACGTGCTTCCATCCCAGGGCTGGGGCAGCCTTCTCCCCAGGGTCCCTCCCTTCCCCAGGCTCACAGAGTCCAAGATATCAGTTTTACAATATCTGGAGCTTTTGTTATTCCCAATTAATGGTAGTGAATAGCAAATGCTGTTGAGGGCGTCATGGGAATATCCTATTCTCCGGTGTTCTTTTATGCCTCTGATATGTAAGTGTAAACTTCAAATTCCATCTAAAAATACATATTGGCTTACTGTAACTACAAACCTAAGATGCAGTAAACATACTCTGAAGAGCTTGCCAAATCTTTGCTTTTAAGAGCCTATTAAGCAGCTTAAATATTTTATTTTGGATTATGTAGATAAAGTTTATAAACACCGTTGTTAAAAAGAAAGCCCTTCACTTCTTACTTTACATCTGAGCAAAGGGCCTCAGGCACAGCTTGTCTAAGTCTCTACCCTGCTGGGTCTGGACTGGGCTCGGGGCTCAGCCCATGCCGCCCGCCCGCCCGCCCGCCCGCAGCCAGAGCTAACTCGCACTTACTCAGTGAGCTTCGTCTCAGTGAGCACCACTCTCAGGGTGACTGGGAACCGTGACATGGGCGTGGCCTAAGTAGCAACAGTCAGGTTTGAACTTGAAACTACCACTCAGACACCCCCACCGCCAAAATACACACACACACGGTTCTCTCCTGGTACAGCGGTAGAACTGGGGAAGAGTATTGTGGGGCAGGGTCAGCAGTGACACCCCAGACAGGCTGCTGACCCAGGCCAGGGCCCCTGTGGCTTTCCTACTGTAACTAAGAACACCAGCTCTCCCTGCTTCTGTATCCCTGAACAGATGACTCTCCTCGAACGTCATTTTCTTCTAAATTCTCTATAATAATGTATTTACTGAACACTTACTATGCCCCAAGCTCTTTGGATTATGATTTAATCCTGATCAAACCCTTGTAAATTAGATTTTATTATCACTCTCATTTTAGAGAGGGTAGAAGTGTCTTGGAGCAACTAGGTAGCCCACCCACGATTTCAGAGTTAGTGTCAGAACTGAATTTAAAATCAGGTCCATCTGAGTGTATGATTTTGTCAGATCTGAGAGAATATACATCATATAAACAGGAATCCGGAGCTCTGGGGCTGTGCTGCTACCCTGTGGGATCAAAGCCAGACGCTAAGATGCCCATCCCTCACGGCTCGCTTAGTGGCATCTCTTTTGTTCTTTAATAAAAAAGGAAATCAAGGTGAAATGTCTCTCTGAACAGCTTGATTACAGATTAGACTTGACAATCTTAATAAAATTGTGTCTGGTGTTTGAGGATTATATATACAGAAGTTGCTGGAAAATAATTCCTTTTATTTCCCATGCATGTCAGTCAAAAAAAAAAAATTCTCAGCTGATCCCTCTAACTCCATCCTCAGCCTCCTATCTAACCTGTCTATCCTAGCTCTGTCTAACGCTAACCCGTAGCTGCCTGATATCAACAGCTGTAATCCCATATGAATGACAAGGCCTTCAAATGTCTGCCTAGACTAGTAGATTTCAGGCAAAAATATGAAAATGCCTCATTAGAAGTATGCATTTACCTTTAAATAATTGACTTTTATTATTATAATTTTTTAAAATTACACTGTCCTTAGGATTGCTGGTCATGGGAACACTCCTAACTGATGGTGAGTGATTGCTTCTCTTACTTTTCTCGATGCTGAATGCCAATCCCCATCAATAAGCAACGTACAAAGGAGAGAGGGCTCATCACAGTGGGGAGAGCATGGTGGGAGAGCATGGTGGCCGAGCGGCTCGCACCTGTGGTGGAGGAGTCAGACACCGTCTGCTCATATGTCCCTGGGCCAGGAAGTGGAGTCCTGGCAGGAAACAGAGCCAGAGTTAACGCTCAAAGCCTGGTAAGAGAATTTCCCTTCCTTCAGTGAGACTTCAACCCCTAAAGGTCTCACAACCCTCCAGCCTAGTCCTATTTACTGGAGACCACCACCACGTGCTCAAAACCATGACGGCACTAAGGGAGACGTTTCATGTCCAAACCCTACCAATGGCCATTTCATTCTTATGGAGAAGCATCAGCCCATAGAGGCAAAACTGCGACAGTATTACTCTATGAGTGAGAACCCTACACACAGTATAATTGGAATGTCAAGTAAGAAAAAAATTACAGAGGGAGTTGGAGAGCTTTTTGGCCCTTGGGGCAGTTCTTCCCTGCATTGTTTCTTTATAGAGAATCACAATATTCCTTAACAAAGCAAAGGTTCTAGGAAATGATGAGGTAATTAAGTTCACTGGGCATTTCCCAACCTGACTTGACCACAAGCCATTTTTTTTCTAAACAAGACTAGCATACCACAGGATTCATGCCCCATGAAAGCCTGGTAAAGGCCATTACAATCCACTCTGAAATCAAATGAACAACACGTGACCTTGAGCATTCCAGAACATGCACAGCTGAGAAAAAATAATGAAGAACGTGATTATTTTTGGCATTGAGATTGTATTCTAAAAGCATTTTGGTGCTAAAAAATATTCATAATATATTCTGAAAAACCTACAAATTTAGCACTATTTATATTATATCTATCACAAAGAATTATATCATCACTTATAACATGAATATAAATGGCAAGATATGAATAAAGAATGAACTATATAACTAAGTGTATAGCTTATTGGTATAGTGTTTGCATAACACACATAAAGCTCCAGGTCCCATTACCAGCATAATTCACGCATGGTGATACATGACTCTAGTCCCAGCATGGTGGCACATGACCACAGTCCCAGCATGGTGGCACATGACCACAGTCCCAGCATGGTGGTACCTGACTATGGTTCCAGCATTGTGGCACATGACTCTAGTCCCAGTATTGTGGCACATGACCACAGTCCCAGCAGGGTGGCACATGACTACAGTCCCAACACAGTGGTACTTGACTATGGTCTCAGCAGGGAGGTGAAAGCAGGAAGGTCAGAAGTTCAAGGTCATCTTCAGTTACATAGCAGGTTTGAGACCAACCTGTGCTATGTGAGTCCCCGTTTCAATCATCAATCAATCATCAACAGAGTGAAAAAAATAAGGTTCTATTAAAGTAGAAGAATAAATATAAAAAGGAATGACTAACATTGATATTACTACTTTAAATTTAGTTCCACGTTTTCTAATGACAAGAACAGAAAGGGACTCACAAGCATTTACACAATTACCAATGATAAAGAGTCAAGTGTTTACAGGCACACAAGGAAAACATAGCTTTTGGGCTTGGAATTCTAAAATGGATCATTTAAAAAGACAATTTCATGGGAGACCCAATACCTCCAACCGTTTCTCAAACACTCTTAAGACATATTGCTAATCCTTAAGAGTACTGCCAATGAGAAGCTTGAGAGGCCAGATATCAAATTTTATATAGTTAATGGGTTCTATTTGTCTGTGGATGATTTAGGAAGACAAGTTGCAAATCTAATTAGTGAGTACCCTCAAAATATTAGCTTTGTAGTTCACCATTTTAAGACTAAAACTAACAGCCAAATAAGGGGGAGGTACAAACTCTTTGTGGTTAATTAACACTCACAGATTGCCCACTGTGCCCAGGAGTGCTCTGAGCACTTTGTAAGTATCCATCTACTTAATCCTCAAGTCTCTAGGAGGTACCTAGTGTTGTGCTCTTTGTAACACAGATTAAGAATCGCAAACCCAGAGATAAAATGTCCAAGGTCCCACAGCGGTACACTGTCTCTTGTAGCTAGCATTTTCAGCCAACTTTCTTCCACTTTGTTGGCAGGGGGAAGGAAATAACATTCTGGTCAGTTCTCAGAATCAAAGGATAATCACCGGCTTTGCATTCTAGACTCGGAGACGATCGTTCAAAGGCACCGTAGCAACCAGAATCTGTGATGGCTAGAGTTGACTGTCAGCTGGACAGCATCTAAAGTCACCCAGGAGACAAGCTTCTGGGCATGTCTTTGGGGGGGGGGGATTGTCTACATTAGGTTTCTTGAAGTGAGAAAAACACCTTATCTATGGGAGGCGACATTCCCTGAGCTCGGTCCCGGACTAAATGAAACAGAGAAAGTGAGCTGAGCAGGCTTTATTTGCTACGTTCGCCGCTCCCTGACGTGACATGGCCAGATACCTCAGGATCCTGTTGCCATGACTCCCCACCGTGATAGACGACCCCCTCCATCTGGGATCTGAAATAGACCCTTTCTCTCTTAAATTGCCTTTGTCAGCTAATTTATCACAGCAACAAGATGAGTCATTAATATAGGGTCCAAACAGGAAAACATGACTCCAAATTTTTAAAACAAAAGGAATTTAAAACAAGAAATCAGTTACAAGAAGATCCTGTCGAGACTGCCGCTGATAGAAACAAGCCTTAAGGTAGGGTCCCCTGCAGACTCATGAACAGCAGCTTGCCTAGAGAGCTGTTAGCTTCCCCCACCCCCACTTTGCCTGCCCAACGTGTCCACTATCTCACTGGCAGAATGCAGCCAAAACCCTACCCACCGGAAAGCACACCCTCCAAGGCTGAGCCGCCCTCCAGTCCAGGGCTGAGCTTTAAAAGGTTAAGAAAGAAATGCAAGCAACGACGCCTTTGGGACTGGCTCAGGTGCTGACAGCACAAAGGTAAAGTTTCCTTCGTGTAGCTGGAGCATCTGGGCTTCCGGAGTTAAGTCATGGGCCAATTCAGTGCCTGCTCTCCCAATCCTAGGACCCCACAGCAAGGCAGAAATCCACTTTGGGCTTGAAAGAAGAAACCACAGTAAAGCACTGCATTTTACAGATATCAGAACCCTAGAATTGTTGGTACTCAGGAGGAAATCCATACTAAAAATCCTATTTCATAAATATAGGCAATTCCATTTTAAAAACATTTTTTTGTGGCACAATGAAGAACTTGGAAGAGGACCTAGGATGGTGTGGCCATGACAGTCCAACTCTCCCAATCCATTCATGGACATGTGTCATTTGTTTCTGCCCAGGTGGACCTAGCTGGGTCATGTCTGTCAGGGAGACAGGCACTGTGGGTCTATGACCTGTATCCAGGAAGACTGTTGTTACAATAAGGTCTAAGGTGGTGCCTAAAAGCGATCATCTGAGAACTTTGCCTGGCGAACTTCCAATAGCACTCATCCCTAATGTTAGTGGCCAAGAATTGCTGAAGAATGATACCCCAGACTCAAATAGCATGTAAAGTAAAGAGCGTTTGTTGCATGTAGGGGTCTCCCCACTTGGAAATGGAGACCTCTGGTGGATTCCCAGGTCCAGCTTTATCAGGGGAATTCCAGGGAGGGATATGTGCTCCTTAACCTTGATTGGTTAGCTCTGTCTCTAGTTGTCTGGCTGATTCTACAGCTAGTTAGGCTCTGGAGACTTCCCAGGGGGGTGTTTACCCACTCTAGCTACCTATTCTTACTTCAGGACAGATCGGCAAGGTGTCCTCTGATTGGCTGCCCGCATCTGTGGTTGGCTGAGCATGAGTTCCTGGATCCAGGTTCTCATTTCTGGGAAACAGAAACTTAGGCCTAGTCTCCCAAACTGCTAGTTCGAAGCCTGTCATGGAGTCAGCCTGGCTCTGGTTAACTAGTCCTCTCACTAATAGCTTATTTTTAAAACTTCTAAGGTTGCTGTCTTAGTTAGGGTTTTACTGTTGTGAAGAGACACCATGACCAAGGCAAGTCTTATAAGGACAACATTTAATTGGGGCTGGCTTACAGGTTCAGAGAGTCTGTCCATTATCATCAAGATGGGAACATGGTAGCATCCAGGCAGACATGGTGCAGGAGGAGTTACGAGTTTTACACCTTCATCTGAAGGCTGCTAGCAGAATATTGGTTTCCAGGCAGCTAGGATGAGGGTCTTAACGCCCACACCCACAGTGACACACCTACTCCAACAAGGCCACACTTATTCCAATAGGGCCACACCTTCTGATAGTGCCACTCCCTGGGCCAAGCATATACAAACCACCACAGTTTCCGATGTGTACATAGCCACCACAAACAAGAGGGAGAAGAAGAGAATCACCTCACATGTGAGATGATACTAAAGGATCCCACGAAGAGAGACGCATAGCTTCTTCTGCTGGGAAAGGTGGAGCTGGGGACGCATAAGGCTTTGAAGAGATGTTATCAGACCTTGTATGTCTTGTATGGTTTTGACTGCAGGGACGAGGAAAGAATTCCCGCTGGCACTCACAGAGAAAGCTATGTGACATCTCAGAACCATGTGTTGAGCAGCTTGACCAGGTAGCCACTTACTGCAGTGGAGGAGCGGGAAGGAAAGAGGTAGAAAGCGGAGAAAAAGGTTAAGATTAGATCTGAGGTGCCTTTTCGAATCTGTGATTGGATAAGTCTTCAAGGAGAATTTCTGGGAGAAATCTCAAATATGTGGGGCAGCTTCAACGTCTTTGAAGACAGATGTTTTGGAGGATGATTAGTTTATTACATTCAGCTGGTTAGAGGGACCACAGCCCTCGCTATGGTTTACGTATGAAATATTCTCTGCAAAAAGATCTTCTCTTGCAGGCTTGGTCTCCAACCTGTGGTGCAATCGTGGGCAATGGCAGAAGCTTTGGGAGGTCAAGCCTACTGGAAGAAGTGTGAGATCATGATGGCCGAGTTCCTCTCTCGGCTTCTCGTCCACCATGGCTTAAGGACTCTGTGCCATGTGTTCCCACCACATCAAGTTCTGCTTCATGGGGGACCCAGAATCAGTGAAACCAAGAACTGTGCACTGAAACCTTTGGTCCATGGGACACTAAATCCTCTTATTCTTAAGTGACAGGTGTTTCGTCCCCGCAACGAGGACAGAATCGTACCACCAGTGCTGGTGTAAGTGCAGGACCTGAGCCGTGTGGGGTGTGAGGCAGAGCCTGGACAGTCACTGCATGGTGCTCCTGGGTTTACAGAGAATGAGCGGGCCGGGGTGTAATAAGCAACTTCCCCTTGTTATAAGAAGACGGCAAAAGGTATATTACCAGCTTCAGGTGAAAATAATGGGCCATAAAAATACTTCACCTCATGAGACTATTTCTTCTTATGAAATAATTTCATGCTGTATGATTCTTTTTCTGCCAACGTGAGCATTTGACTACTCCATCAAGCCTATGAAAAACACATTCCAACTGGAACACCCTAACAATTTCAAATGTGCTCGAGAGAGAAACTCATTCAGTTAACATAACTGGAATTCTAATTTCAGACAGCCAGGGCCTCACTAAGTATTTCTCATATAATGTTTATGGTTTAGTTTTCATATTGTCAGCAATAAAGGGAATGTTACCAGCCTCTCCTACAAGGTTGCTATAGTAAATTATTATGGAGCAGAAGCTCGGGGCTGGAGTCTGGAGAGATGGTTCAGCGGTTCAAAGCACTCACTGCTCTTGCAGGAAAACCAGCACCCACCTCAGGTGGTTCACAACTGCCTGCAACTCCAGTTCCAGGAATTCTGGGTGCCTTTGTCTGGATTCTCCATTCACCTGCATACTCATGTTACACATGCATACACTAAGGCACACGCGCGCATGCACGCACACACGCACACACACAAATAATAAATAAATAAGTCTTTTTTAAAAATTCAAGGCTGGTAGTTTAGCTCAGAAATGGATTGTTTGCCTAGTTTGTGCAAGACTCTAGGTTCAATCCCTGCAACATAAATAAGTAAGATAGAAATATAAGTTATTTGTAAATTATTAGTAATTATATGTTCATTTGTTTTAGAACCCAATCTGTCCTTGTCAAAAATATATAGAATTTCTGATTGATTAGCATTAGGTGACTTGATTCATTGGTAAGAATTAATTGTAATGGAGGAGAGAACTTGCTTGGAGAAATACAAAGAAAAAGAGCTGGTCTGTCACATTATTACCTAAAGCATCAGTAATGGATTACTAAAAGTGTCCACAAAATGACAGACAGACATAAAAGTTCTATCTTGGGGCTGGAGAAATGGCTCAGCAGTTAAGAGCACTGACTACTCCCGAGGACTTGGGTTCAAGTCCCAGCATCCTCTTGGCAGCTCACAACGGTCTGTAACTCCAAGATCTGAGATCCTCACATACACGATGGCAAAACACATAAAATAAAAAAGCATAAAATAAATGATTGAACAATTTTTATTTCTTCAGAAGAACTTTATATTTTTGGTCTAGACTAATTCCAGCCTCGTCCTCACAAGTCTTTGGGGCTGGGGGACGGGGTTTCTCTGTGTAGTTCTGGTTGTCTGGTTGTTGTACAACTTGCTCTGTAGATCAGGCTGGCCTCGAACTCAGGAGATCCTCCTGCCTCTGCCCCCCAAGCGCTGGGGTTAAAGGGCACCATGCCCCCCTTCCTCATTGGTCTCTTTATTTCCTTCTTCCACACTCCAGGAGCCCCCACGAGTGAATAATAACGTCCCTCCCTGCACTAGTCCAACACAATCGGAGGTGAGCTGCCCACCTAGCCTTCTGAGAGAGACTTCGGTTGATAGGCCTTGGGACTACTTTCAGTGCTGTCACTAGTTTATTCCATGATTCAGGTGCAGATCTGTCCATCTGTCCGTCTCTAGTTCCTTTCACATGCTAAGCAAGTACTCTCCCAATGAGCTACACCCTCAGCCCAAATCAGGTGTTTTAAGACATGCGGGGTTGTCAAGGGATCATAGTAACCTACCTATCTTATAGACATCGAATAAGGAGAAAAACAAAACAGCCTTCATGAAAGCGCTTAGGGAAATTGTAAAAGCAAAAACAAATGTGAATTCAAGGCCAGCCCATGGCTACAGAGTGAGAGCCTTATGTACATAAGGGCCTGTGATTTTCAACCTTTGGTTTCTAACTCCCATCCTGGGGCAAGAACGCCATTTCCTTCTGCACATAGTCTAAACAGAAGAGTCAGGACATCTTACCCCCATTTCTCTACTAGCATGTATCTCCTAGCAAGGCTTCTGCTGGTTAGTCAGGAGTTCGTAACGTTGAAAGGGGAAATCTGAATTACATTCCAGTCAAGGGCAAAAGACGGGAAGAACAGGAAATCCTCCCTGTCTCTTGCCTGGACTCTAAGGGGACTAAAGATAACCATCCCCACCTAGACCACTGGCATGGACTTGAGACTGCCTGGCTGTAGGGATGGCTTAGTTATCTACAGCCTGTCTGGAGCAGCGAATCCTGCAGGAGAAGCAGCACTGCCTTTTCCAAATACTAGAGATGGCAGGCAAAGGCTCTTGCCACCCTGGAAACTTATGATTATAAAGTTTCCTTTGCCTGAAAGATTCCTGCCCCCTGCTCTTTGTTCTTTTCTAGAAGGGTCTTCTAAGGCAGTGCAACCACCATGGCAGGCCCAGGTGAGACCTTAGAGCACGGTGAACTTTTCCATCGTAAGCACGCGTCGATGGGACGTCACTTCATTATTTTGACTGTTTTTCTGTTGCATCCTGGCCCCTCTCAATAAGCTCCCAGAGGACCGAGAAAGGCTTGATTTCATAACATCCCCAGAGTTATGGGCCCGAGTACTTAACTCAGATAAGAGCCTGCATTAAATATTTATTGAAGGAAGAAGGGGAGAAATATGATATTAAAAACCCAAACAAACCCAAAGCAGATTATCTCAGGTCACAAGTCATTTCTAGGAAGGCACATTCATGCAAATATACACAAAACCCTTAACTGTTATTCAGGGAAGACTTATTACACGTGGAGGGAAGCCACAGAAGGAGGGTATTTAATAAATCAATTATAATAATGAAATACCAATAGGGAGGACCATACTGCACATCCTAAGAGCTTCTTACAGTCCGGAGTGTTTACATGTTCCAAACTGCCCCATGCCGAGACCTTTTGTTTTTGTTTTTGTTTTGTTTTGCTTTGTTTGTTTGTTTTGAGACAGGGTTTCTCTGTGTAGCCCTGGCTATCCTGGAACTCGCTGGCCTCAAACTCAGAAATCCACCTGCCTCTGCCTCCCAAGTGCTGGGATTAAAGGTGTGCGCCACCACCGCCCGGCTTGCCTACACCTTTTGAAGAAGGGATATGAAAAGGTTAGGGCTGTTGTGCCTCGGGCCTGAAGGCAAGAACCCATGGGCAGCACGCGTGAGAGAGGAAATGACCTTCTGTTCGAGTGTGATGTGCTAGGCATGGTGGGTTCATGATGGAGTCACTTGGTTTGTCTCAAGCTGTCAGGGCAGCTTCCAGGACAACACGTATGCCACTAGGACCAGCTCAGCTCAGCTCATGTTCTCAGTGTGTGTGTGTGTGTGTGTGTGTGTGTGTGTAAATGAACATATGTGTAAGTGTGCATGTGCGTGTGTGTGTGTGCATGTGTGTGCATGTGTAAACCGGAGGTTCACATCAGGTGACTTCCTTAGTTTCTAGCTGCTTTATATTTTTTGAGAGTCTCTTGCTAAACCTAGAGCTCACTAATCCTAGCAAGCTTGCAGGACCTGGCTTTCTTCCCCTCCTCAGACACGTGCTGACCCACCCAGCTTTTTATATGGCTGCCGGGGAGTCAAACCCAGTTCCTTCTGCTTTCATAGCAATAATTTTTACCAACCAAGACATCTCCTTAGCCTGTAATGTTCTTAATTTCTGCTTAACTGTATTCCAACAAACCCTGCGTTTTAGATTAAAGTCGGTCACCTTTCACTCCACCCCCCCCCAACTTACTAACACAATCTAGTGCACATTTTAACAAAATGCGCCCCTTCCCCTATGAAACATGTAACTAACTTCTATCTTCCGGCTCTATTCATTTGTAAGTTAGATATAAACAAAAGGATCCGAGGTGTGAACATGGCTCTTGTGAGGCCTTCTAGGCGCTCAGGTTGCTTTTCTTCCCTTCCAAAAGCTGCACACAATACATTACACAGCAAGTGAAGATGGAGCAGGCAAACCCAGGGCCCCGAGAATCGAGAGTTTCTGCAGAGGGGTCTGAAAGATGACCCTTTGGGACTAGCAGTTTGGAAAGCAAAAATAAAAACTCCATTCTATGTGCCCTTTCCAGAGCTCATCCTCTGTTTCACAGAAGCATGGACTCTCGGGGTTTTATTTTATACAAGGCTTGTGTTCTTTAACTGTCTCCTAAGATCCTGCCAACAAAGTCTAACTCATTGAAAGAAGACAGGAATGAACCAGGTTAAATGTCGGTGTTTAGGGACCGGTGAGATGGCTCGAACTGGAAAAGTGTCCCCTGCCAAGGCCAGAGGCATGAGTTTGATTCCTGGGACTTCCATGGGGAGGAAGATAATATCCCCCATACATATATTAAATGAAATTTAAATTTTGAATGCCTTTGTTTCAAATTTCAAAACACCACCAAGCAGCCCCCCCTTCATCAATCACAGAATCCCCCAACCCACTTTCCTTCTGCCATTGCTTCAGCCAGGGCTGGCAGAAATCGCAAGACCCCTGATCCTGAAAGCCCAAGAAGAACCCTTGCATTTCTCCAATGGCATCTCAAGCCATGAACTCCCCTTAGCCCGAGACTATTAAACACATCAATTTTAGCTTTGTTTTGGGCAAGTTATGAAGAAGGGAGACATCTGGTATTTGTTCTCTCTGATCAGTTGAAACTGGTATGCAGAACTGGGGTCATCCCACTGTTGGGAGGCTATTAGTTATTTATCATCAATTAGCAGGGTTCCCCAAATACAGATCATACTCAGTATACATCCTCAATGTAAATTCAGCAAAGGAACGGGGAGACAGAAAATAATACAACCGGCACTATATCAAAGGAAATAAATCTCTTCCATTCCTCCCTATCTGGCTGTAGCTTGAAAGTATTGTCAATTAAGCTTTATGGACTAGGCCTCAGTTCTTCCCATAGATCATGGAGAGGGGATGCTTTGGCTTCACAAGAACTTAGTAAATGCCTGGGCGTAAGGAAGTTTCACAGACACTTCTCCTAGAAGAGAAAGTATCATTTTGAAGTTCAAGCAAAGCAAGGTGTTCCCACCAAAGGAAGCAGTAGAAGACTTTTCACTTAGGCTGGGCTAAGGTGGATCTCCGTCAACCCCGCCCTACCCGTGAACCCCGCCCCTACCCATCCCGTTCTGCTCTCTCTACTTCTCTCTTCCGGAGAGAAGCTTGGGTCGTAGCTGAGTCTATTCAGGCACTGTATGTCCTTCGGCTTTTACTTATTTTCTCACACCAACCTTGAAATTTCTCTATTAGTTTTTTTTTTCTCCTGTCAGAGCGTCCTTCTGTGTAAGTGTATCTGTTTTATACTGCCTCAACCAAAGCGGCTTTCTCAGGGCCTCCACCACCCAGATGAGCCCAAAGGGTCTGGATGCACTGAGGCTTTCTCCAGGGATTGGTGACATGAGGTTACCTGTACTAAGTGGAAACACAGTACTTGTTTCCTTTAAAGTCAGATTTTGCAAGCAAGAATAACCTTGAAAAAGACCTTCAGATCGCGCTCAGGAACTTTGCCAACCGCTTACCGCTCCCCTCCGCCATCGCAAATAGCTATTTATATTGCAGGAGGGAGCCCCTGCACCCCACAATTCTGTTGTCCTTTTTGGGCACAGGAAAGGGCTGTGGTCCGGTGAGCCTCTGAGAAATAAGGGTCTTCTCTCTTCTTCTTGGTAAGCAGGGTCACCTCAACAGAGTGCTTCTCTGTCCCTTTGGGGCTACTTCTGTGGCTGTAACTTGAGCCTCTCCAAAGAATTCTTACCTGTTCTGGAGTTTCTTAGGGTCCCGGCTCCCCAACACCCTGGACCTACCTGTCAGCAGAACTATCCCGCAGCTCCCACCCTGGAACCTTAGGGCAGCAATGGAGCTGCACTGGCCATTAATGGCCATCATCCATTTTTAATCAGAAAGATCACAAGAAAGATGGTAAGCGGAACCCAGGTCCGAGTCAATTTAAATAATATTCCCGGGGAAATCCAATCACTTAAAACTGAGACACCTACGCTAGTGAGAGAGAGCGCCCCGCCCATCTGGCGGGGAAGAGCGCGCCGGCTGAATTAATCAAGATCAAGGGGCTCCCGGGCTGCGAGCTCAGCCTTAACCCTTCCAGCGCCGCGGGGTACCCAGGTGCCGGAAGAAGAGCGCGACCGGCGACGGCCGGGACGCCCAGAGAGACCCAGCGCAGGCCGGCTCTGTTATCCCCGAGACTCCGCACGCGTCGCCCGGGACCCTGGCGCCTAGGCGCTCCGGCTCGAGGTCACAGGCTCCCGAGGCGGCGACAGTAGTGAGCAGCAGCCGCCTCCCGCAGCTTCGGCGCGCCCCGGGCTCCTCCTCCCTCCCCAGCGTGGCCAAGTGAGCAGCGCTCCGGCCGCAGGTAGCCGGGACGCGGGAGGCGGCGCGCGCGCGGGACCCATCGCCGCGCCGGGGCCAGACGGAGCTCCGAGCCTCGCGGTGTCGGACGCCGCCGGTGGAGATCTGCGCCGGCCATGTGGGGTCCCGGGGTCACCGCCGAGGGCCTGTCGGTGGCTCCGGCGCCACCGCCGCTGCTGCCGCTGCTGCTGCTGCTGGCGCTGGCGTTGGTGGCGCCCTCGCGGGGCGGCGGGGGCTGCGCGGAGCTGGCGTGCGGCGAGCGGGAGCGCTGCTGCGACTCGGCCAACGCCACGGCCGTGCGCTGCTGCAAGCTACCGCTCCACGCCTTCCTGGACAACGTGGGCTGGTTCGTCCGCAAGCTCTCTGGGCTGCTCATCCTGCTGGTGCTCTTCGCCATCGGCTACTTCCTGCAGCGCATCATCTGCCCCAGCCCACGCAGGTACCCGCGTGGCCAGGCTCGACCTGGCCAGGCACGACCGGGGCCTCCCGGGGGTGCCGGACCGCCGGGGACCGCGGGGCCACCCGACGACGACGACGACTCGCCCGCTCTGCTGCGCGACGAGGTGGCCGCGGGCTCGCAGGACTCACTGCTGGACAGTGGCGGTGGTCGGGGCCGAGGGGGTGGCGGACGCCTGCCTCCCTCCTGCGTTTCGGAACACGAGCTGCGCGTGGTGTCACCGGTCTTTCTCCAGCTGCCCAGCTACGAGGAGGTCAAGTACCTGCCCACCTATGAGGAGTCCATGCGGCTGCAGCAGCTCAGCCCTGCGGAGGTCGTGCTGCCCGTGTCGGTGCTTGGCCGCCCGCGAGGCGGCAGTGCCGGGGACCCCGACGGTGGCCAGGGCCGTTTCCCGCTCATCTGAGTGCAGGGAGCACCCACGGGGATCACCCGGACTATACAAGGTTGGGGGCTGCGGGTGGCACGCAACAGCTGGTGTGTCGGCCGTCGCCACTGACTGCCTCTGACCACACCTAGCATCCCCGCACAACCTGTAGCCCCGCGCCTGGGTTGGGGTCAGTGCCCTCCCTCTCGCTTCCCGGGGAATCTGTGTTTTTCAATGTTTCTTTGGGCTCAAGGCTGGGCAGCTCGGTGGGGCAACAGCTTTGGACTAGCCCCCAGCCCTTGTTGGACGGTCGGTCCCCACCCTCTGCCTTGCCTCCCCTCGTGTTCACTGTAAGTGCCTGCTTCTCCAATCCAAAAACACGTAAACCGTTTCGGTGTGTCTAGAGACCAGCGGCTTGCTTTACGGTTAAAAGGGAAGGAGCGCAGGTCCATTCCTTGCTCTCCTGCTTGGCTTGGGCCGGTTGCAGTCTCCCAGGACATAACGGTGCAGTGAGGAGCCTTTGGCTCTGGACCACGACTGCTGCGTGCTGGTCTGTGGAAACAGTGCTTGGCAGTGATGGGGCCCATGGAGAAGGACCCGAAAATCCTCTGGCGTCTTCCTGGCCAAGCAAATGCAGCTGATGGTTCTGTTTTGTTGGGGAAGGGGGTACCATGATGGATGATTTAGTGGCTGCATCTGCTCAAGATGTAGCAACTGATTAATCCAGACCGTATATGTAATATGGTACTGACGGACTTCGACTTTTCAGTATGTAGACTGTTTATTTTGTCCTTTATTTTTATATTTTATCATGTATTAGACAATTCAACACATTGACAAGATAATCAGTTTTGTTTTAGGCCAGTTATCCTCAAGAAATCACCCACGTGCTGTCACTGTTTAATACAGTGTTGGACATCATTTCATTAAGAGGGGCAGGGTCAAGCCGAAAATGTGACATAAAAACATGAAGGATATCTTATTTTCACTATTTGAGAATATATTTTATTTTTAGTACTGAAGCATAATACATAAGTTTTTATAATAACTGTGTACATTGTGTACCCTGGTACTGATCTATATTCATCATGGAGTCATATGTAAAAGGATCACTGGTATATATGCCATATGTGTATTCGTGTATGTATATGTGTATGTATATGTATGTTGTGTATGTGTGTATGTGTGTATATGTGTATTATATGTGTGTATGTATATGTGTGTATGTGCATGTGTATGTATATGTGTATGTTCTGTATGTGTGTATGTGTATGTATATGTGTATGTGTTAGGTATATGTGTATGTGTGTACATGTGTATATGTGTTTGTATATGTGTGTGTATATGTGTATGTGTGTGTGCATGTGTATGTACATGTGTATGTTGTGTATGTGTGTGTATGTGTATATGTATGGAGCAAGATGGCTTGCCTGTATTTCCTTCTCTACTTTTCATCTGAGATACATTCTGCAATGTAATTCTAAACATAAAGACAGACTTGTAACTTTCGTTTAAACCTGAAATTTTGCAGTAATGTGAAAAGATGGAGTCACCCAACCTGTTTATTAAAATTAAGCAGTATCATTTTACTCGATCTACCATTCTGGGACATTCCCTTTAAGCAAAGGGTAGGTAATAGGAACGCATCTGAATGCATCATGTATAAGGTACATATAGTACTGTCTGTGTACACTGTATACATTGTATGCCATATAGCTGTGGTAGCTTACTGCTGGCAGGAAAGAAAAGGATTGCAAGGGGCACGGCTTCCCCTGGAGACGTGGGGAGCGTGGGAAGCTTACCGGTTGCCACGAAAGATTAGCCACATGGGTCTATGATTGAAGAAACTGGGCGGGCCTAAGAAACCTTCAGTCATCTGTATTTTTAAAAATGATCTGATTACTTTTGACTTCTAAAGGGTGATTGAAAAGACCTGATGTCCTGGGAACTTTTTTAAATGTATGGATTACAATAAAAGAATGGTTTACTTTAAACTTCTCAAAACTAATGCCCTGTCCGTAAAGAGAATCATCCGAAGTCTATTAAAACAGAAAAACGCTGGACCTTCTCTGTGCATTTTTACTTCTTTTGAAAAGGCAGGCTCTCAGTTTGTACCCCAGGCTGACCCGGGACTCTCTGCAGCCCAGGCTGGCCTCGAGCATAGGGCCTTTCCAGCCCTGTCTCCCAAGTCCTGAGACTTAAGTGCGAGCCGACATACTTGGCTCTCTGTGTACAATTTTATCAGACTCATTACTGTGGAATAACATTAAAATGTGAAGTAACGTATCTCTTGCTGAAAAGCAATTTTTAAACTGTGAGCTGACAGGTGAAAAGCATTAGTAGTTGAGATTCTATTTACTGAAAATGATACAAGATTTAACCAAATATAATTATACTGAATTATATATTTATGTTACTCGGATGTGGTAAATTTGTGTTGTCCATGGCTATCAGTAATCTTAAAGTGAGCTTATTTTTAGGCCGCATGTATCTTAGCCAAATGAATTCAAGAGTACCATGTTTCCTAGGAAGGCTCAGGCCTTTCCTTCTCACCATCCCCTGACCAAAACAAACAAAACAAAAAACAAACAAACAAAAAAAGATAATTCCAAATGTGGTAACTCATCTGCAGTGCAGAAGTTTACAAGCTAGATAAACATATACATTCAAATAATGTCCACGTGTGTAATCACTAGCTGTGTAAAATGCAATTCGTTATGAGAGCTCAATATCATAACCAAAGGGAAAAGGTCTTCTTGCGATAGAATGAGTTTTAAAAGGCCATTAATTGCCACATTCTGCAAATGCACGGGTGCTCCAACCATGCGAAATGACATTTGCAATTATACCAAAGGGCATGAAGGTGCTGTATAAGGAAAGGGAGATGCATCGGTAAGAGCCGAAGGCAATATAAAGGAAATGGCCTCTCTCAACAGTTTAAAAGGCTACATGATAAGTACCCAGATATCCATTTTTGTATATAGTTTCTCTCAAGTGGAATTGATAAAACAATTCAGAGCTGAAACTGATATGTTATCAGCATGAATGTGATGTTCGGATTTATACAGTATCCTATAATGGCTTTTCATAAATTGCAAATAACCTGGATGTCCTGGTTGAGAGAAACAGTGTGTGTGTTGAATTTTGAATAACAAGCCTTAACCATCTCCAAAGTGGCTTGTGGACAGTAGAACAATCCCTCCTTTCCTATCGCGGGTCACAGAGATGATGACAAAGTGCTCCCTTTTAAGATGTCATAAAAATCATCAAGGGTTCAGAAAACCAGCACTTTGGTTATTCATAAAAATCATAGCCTGATTTTGCTTACCTTACTTACAAAACTCACTTTTAACTTTATCACAAGAATTACATCATAGGGGGAGGGGTGGCACTTATGCTTGTCAGTAACCTAGACAGTATCGCTGGGCTTCTGAGTTACACAGGGTTAGATGTCCGCATTATTTTTATATCTTACTTCTCTCTCCGCTCCCGTGTTCTTGCTCTGCATTGGCTCTAGTTTTCCTCAGAAGCACTTCCGATTGGTTCTCACTGCAGTGATTCAACAACTCCAGTTACAGCTGCACCCTTTGCACAGGACTCTTACAGATGAGTATTTCCTAGCCTTTTCTTTGTTCACTCTCGTTTTGAGCCAAGGGTGTCCTCTTTATCCATTAAACTTTTTCCCCCTCTAATCTTCATGTATAGAACTCTCCCTCTCTCTGCCATTTGGGTAAAAGATGGGATCTTACTCTTTCTAGGTCTCAAACACAATAGCCCCTGACTGGATGCTATCTCTTTATTGCTCCTCATCTAGATATTCTGGGAATCGGAAGGCCAAAGGATGGTCAACACTTCTTTCTTTCTTGCTCCGAATTAAAAATGTGTTCTCTGCTATGTTAAGGAAAAGAGTTTGCATTTTCTTCCTAACAAGGGATCTTATTTTGCCCCCAAACCTTAGGCATATATTACCTCTTCATAGACTGATTTATCTTTCTGCTCGGTTATTCTCAGTTTGCTCTGTGGTTTTCTTGGTGCGTAGTGCTTTATCTAAGTATTGGTTAACCCGACGTTGGCTTGCCAACAGTCTGTTTGTTGTCCTGGATAAAAGATCCCATCCTGTGACAGTGGGGGGGGGAGGGGGAGCATAGACTAAGGGCATGGCCAGCCAATAATCGGCCCAACTTGAGACCCATCCCATGGGCAGGCACCAAGCCCTGACACTCTGTGGTGCTTGCAGACAGGAGTCTAGCATGGCTGTCCTGTGAGAGGCTCCACCCAGTGCTGACTCAGACAGATACAGACACCCGAGGCCAAACTGGATGGCACTTGCAGATTCTTAGGGAAGAAGAGGAGGAAAGATTGTGGCCCCTTAGGGAGTTAGAAGTCCACAGTAAAACTAACAGAGTCAACTAACCTGGAGTCTTGGGGCTCTCAGAGACTGAACCTCTAACCAAAAAGCATGTGTGGGCTGGACCTAGGCTTCCTACTCATATGTAGCAGATGTGCAGCTCGGTCTTCATGTGGGTCCTGAACAACTAGAATGGGGGCTGTCCCTAAGTCTGTTGCCTGTACGTGGAATATATTCTAGCTGGGCTTCCTTGCCTGGCTTCAGTGGAAGAGGATGCACCTACCCCTGCAGAGATTTGATGTGCCAGGGTAGGGAGATACCCAGGGGGGAAGGGGGGAGGGGGGCCTGCTCAGAGGAGAAGGGGACAGGGAGGATCAGGAGAAGGACTGTGGGAAGGAATGACCTGGAGAGAGACAATGAGCAGGATGCAAAGTGAATTAATAGATATATAACCTCACCCTGTTTTAGACTATGGAGCCTGGAGCCCCATCACCTGTATGCAACCTGGTTTAGACTGATTGCTGTGTCTTGCGTGCTTCATCGTGTTCTCCATAAGGCATTTGCAGTGCCTCTGTTTAATTGGCTAGACTGGAAGGCACCCTGACTGTTCTAATGCCTCCACATAGCTTCATTAAGATTTTTGTCTAAAGAACTATTTTTTTCCTTTTTTAAAATTGAATATCATCTTCATTTACATTGCCATGGTAAAACCTTTCCCAATTTCCCCCCTCCCCTAAAGAACTGTTTTACCTTTTGCCTCCCCATTGGTTGCATGTGCTTCATTATATGAAGGATTAGATCCTTACAGATTTATTTGTTTGTTCTTCAGTTTGTATACATTTTATTTTTATTACCAGTCCAAGATATTACCAGATCAAAACTAACTTTGGTTATTGTCCTGGGTCTTAAAGGTGTCATCTCTTGATGCGAACTGTTTGTGTCGGTTTGTCTTCTGCTGCTGTGATAAACACCGTACCCAAAAGCAGCTGGAGGAGAAAGGGGTGTATCTGACTTACAGGTCCTGTCCAGGTCACAGTCAATCGCTGAGATAAGTAGCACCAGGAACGCAGGAAGGGAGGAGCAGAAACCATGGAGGAAAGCTGCTTACTGGCTTCCTTCTCCTGGCTCACCCAGCTGGCTTTTATGTATAACCCAGGACCACCTGCCCAGGAGTGGTACCACCCACAGTGAGCGGGGTCCTCCCAGAGTGATCATTAATCAAGAAAATGCCCCACTGACTTACCTACAGGTAATCTGGTAAAAGGGATTTTCTCAACTGAGGCTCCTTCTTCCCAGATGACTCTAGTGGGTGTCAGGCTGGTAACCTAACCAAGCAGAAGTCAGGACACTGCATCGAGGTGCCACACTCCCTGCTGCTCCTGCTCTTTGGACAAGCCAGCGACCAGCTTTCTACAGCCTCATGACAAATTTGCCTGTCCCTTCGTGTTCCGCTCAGTGTCTTGCTTCTTAGGTCACACTTGCAGGCCTTGTTCTTGGAAGCTCCTCGAAACATCCTCATCTTTACTTGAGTCTTTTCACAGAGGTGACCTAAGACCTTTGCTACCATCTACCAGTCCCGTATTGGTGACTGGAACAAAGGTACATCCTCCTATTCGACTTTTGGAAAGTAAATCTCCTAACTCTTTACTCTTAACTCTGCCCACTGTTTGAAAAGACAGATGTTTACATTTCTGAAACTCATTGGGGGGTGGGCGGGAAAGGGGGAGACGATCTTGTTTGATGACTAACACTGTCTTGCTGGTTCTTTCCCATTTGTTTCCAGCTTCGAAGACTTTGGGATTCATAGTCGCAACGATCACAAGAGTCTTCCTGTCTGGGATGCTCGTTCATCCCTATTTGTGTTTGCTGTACGGAGCATGTCTCCACATCTACTCTCAAACACCATTTGGCTTTTGGCTGAGAATGTGTGAAGCAACCAGAACTGAAAGTCTTCAACTGAGCTTTTCTTTGTTGCTTGATTGTTTCAATAAAATAGCTCAAGGTTTTCTTTTGTTTTAAAATGTTGTAGATGGCCGATGTTTTAGATGGCCAATGGTGAAGATGGTTGGTATTTTTGATGGCCAAAGTTATAAATGGTCAGTGTTGTAGATGGTCAGTGTATTAAATAGTCACTATTATACATGGTCAGTATGGTGGTTTGAATAAAAATGGCCCCCATAGGCCCGTAGGGAATGGCACTTTTTGGAGGTATGACCTTCCTAGAGTAGGTGTGGCTTTGTTGGAAGCTGGGTTTTGAGGTCTCAAAAGCTCAAGCCAGGCCTACTGGCTGTCACTTTCTGCCACTTGTGGATCCAGATGTAGGATTCTCAGCTACCTCTCCAGCACCATGTCTGCCTGTGTGCTACCATGCTTCCCAGCGTGATGATAATGGACTGAACCTCTGCACTGTAAGCCAGTCCCTGTTAAATGTTGTCCTTCATAAGAGTGTCCATGGCCTTGGTGTCTCTTCAAAGCAATAAGACCCTAACTAAGACAGTCAGTGTTTCACATGGTCAGTGTCTTAGATGGTCATCCATGTGCTTTTGACTGAGAATGTGTGAAGCAACCGGAACTGAAAGAATTACAGAAATTCTGTGTGGCAGGTTCTGCTGCTGCTTTCCTGTTATATCTGAATCTCTGATAAGAGCTTCTCGTTATAAGCAAGTTCTCCAGACCTCATTATAAGCTTCATAATGCCTCCAGGAGCTCTTGCACGTACGGTGGGAGTTTTCAGTGGCCTCTTGATGCTCTCTAGTGACCCGCGGTTCCACTTTGGGACTGTCAGGAGGTTCTTGACACTGACCAAAGCTCATCCTCTGTTGTTCTTTCCTCCAGTTCTCTCTGTTGGGTCTTCTCCAATCTCCCCTGGATTCAGTCCTATCCAGAGATGATCTCAGAAGCTTTGTGTCTGTTGTCAAAGATTCAACTAACGGACATTTCTTTCCAGGAGCTCTCCTGGGTTTGTTTGTCTTTTGGGCTTCCACATTTCGCTCTGGGGTTTTCTAGGTCCCTTTAGTAAGAAGAGAAGATAGATGAGATAGCTCACCGGCTACGTGGACCTGGGAAGGGTTCATGAGACCCTCCAGAAGCCTCTTCAGGAGACAGACAGACAGAAAAGAACCAACTTTCCTCATAGATTAGGGTTTTTATAGTGCTGGAAAGGGAGAGAGCCACCAGGGCAGAGGACAGGAGGCTTTTTCTGGAATCAACTTTGGGAAATTGAAAGAAAGTATCGGTTACAGGAAGTCAGGGGTGCTATAGGCTGGGGTGGGGTTGTTTTCGAATAGAGGACACTTTCGTATTAGCATTCTTGATGTCTGCTGTCTTCCCCGGCTCTGCCTTCTTTTTGAGCAGTCTAACAAACTCCGGGGTGAGG
This sequence comes from Apodemus agrarius, assembly GCA_964023405.1. Taxonomy (NCBI): domain Eukaryota; kingdom Metazoa; phylum Chordata; class Mammalia; order Rodentia; family Muridae; genus Apodemus; species Apodemus agrarius. The sequence continues at coordinate 99,928,577 of OZ030007.1, read as the reverse complement.
ATTGGCTTTTCCCACATCTCCATTTAGGAGACACAAAGTGCTTACTGCTTCAGCTTGCTTTAGGACTTTAATAAGTTGTTTAGTACATTTTTGATATTTTTTAACTGCATTTTCCCAGTTGTCCCTAGAAGCCTCATAGTTCTGATTTCGAGGTCTGGAAACCATGGAGCACAAAATCCCTTATTTTTCTATGGGCATTATCACCATGAGGTCTTTTTTATGTGTTTGTGGGAGCTCTGAGAACTGGGTCTTCCATGAATTCTGATTTTGTTTTGGGAAAGCAACAGCTTCCTTGTGCCTGTTAGACAATTCCCTGGCTCTAAATTCTTCTCTGAAACGGTTCCAGGTGTTCTGTGGACATTGTGTCCACGTGCTATCTATTTGTTCACTGGTCTCTTTCTGTGTTTGTGGGAGCACTCTGAAAGCTTCTGGCTCTTTATGGGTCCTAGTTTCATCTTAAGTGTCCTCAGCTACTTCATGGGGGTTCTCAGAGTTCTTGCTGCATCTGGCTTATGCTTTAGAAGATTGTTGCATAGCAACTGCCTTTGAATTGAAACGTTCAATTAAGGAGTTCCTTCCCTTAATACTCTGGAAGCAAACAGCTCCCAAGTCTCAGGAAGTCTCTGTAACTTACCAGATTCACCAGACAAACTAGCAGAAATAGAACTAGTATTCTTTTAGAGAAGACAAAACTCTTCTATCCCTTGTTGGTTCGTCCATGTTGCATTTTGCAACTTACAGTGGAATAGATTTAAGGCGTTAACCAAAAGCATAGGCTTCTCCAACATTACAGAGGTTGTGAAGGCTGCTGAAGAGAGGGGATTCTCAGAGATGTCAAGCTGCCTACACGTAATGCATCAGGGTCCAGCCTTCATTGGTCATCACTCATACTAGAGTGGGCTGTTGGCAGACATTGAGTCATCCGAGCGCCTTTAAGTAATCCTAATAAACTAATCTGTTCAGCAAGTCAGACTTTGGTAGTTGTGGTGGTTTGAATAGATAGCAATGGACTCGTGTATTTGAATGGTTGGCCATAGGGTTGGCCATTATTAGGAGGCGTGGCCTTGTTAGAGGAAATGTATCACTATGTAGGCAGCCTACGAGGTTTCATATATGCTCAAGCTACGCTTGGCTCCGTCTCCAGCACCGTGTCTGCCTACATGCTATGCTTCCTGCCATGATGATAGTGGACTAAGCCTCTGAAAGTATAAGACATCCCCAATTAAAGGTTGTCCTTTATAAGAGTTGCTGTGGGGGCTGGAGAGACGACTCAGTGGTTGAGAGCACTGGCTGCTCATCTACAGGACATGGGATCAATTCACAGCACCCACATATAAGCTCACAACTGTCTATAACTCCAGTTTCAGGGCTTTTGAAACCTCACACAGATGTACATGCAGGCAAAAGCACTAATGAACATAAAAATAAATCTTTTAAAAAGTCACAACAATAAAACCCTAGCTAAGACAGAAGTTGGTGCTAGGGACTAGGGTGTTGTGACAGGCCCTAACCCTGTTTTTGTGTGGAGGAATATGAACTTTAGGGTTGTGAATTAGAAAAGCAGTTGAAAGCTTTAAGTGGAGTTTAATGGGGGAAATTCTAGTAGGAAAGTGGAATACAGTGGTGCTGAAGGTGATCGGAACTGGGGGGAGGGGGGGGCCTGGCTCAAGAGGTTTCAGAGAATAATTTCAGGAAGTTGCCTAGAAATCATTCTTGTTATTTTTTGGCAAAGGATGTGGGTGCTTTTTGACCTTGTCCAAATAGTCTGCCTGAGGCTAAGGTGAAGAGATTTAGATTAATTGCATTGGCAAAGGAAATCTCAAAAGAGTCAAGTATAGACTCTGTCCTGTAGGTCCCTCATATGAAGACCATTTTTTGATAAAAACAGAGCAAGTTGTGGGGAAAAAAAGTATAAAAGTACAGTTCAAGGATTAAAGAGGCACCAGGAAGTGGTGTGGAGCTAAATCCTGTGTTCATGGAGATAAACAAATTAAAGATATTAAATGGAGCTAAAGGGGTTATGACCTCAGGGCAAAATCCCACCCAGCTAAGCTTCCATCCTGTGAAAAGAAAGCAAAGCTAAGGTCCAGGCACGGTGAGAGACACCTCTAATGCAGCACTCAGGAGACAGATGGATGCAGATCTCGGAGTTCAAGGTCAGGCTACAGAGCAAGTTCCAGGACACACAAGCTTAGGCAGTGAAGGAAATTACAGAAAACAGAAAGCAGGTGAAGATGTAATTGAACAAGGGGGTCACGTTCCAGCCCCAGCAAGCAGTGGAACTTGGCAGCTTTGGCCGTGTGGTTCTGATTTTAAAACCAAGAATAGAAGGGAGGGGTTATGGAATCTCTCTTTGCAAGTACGCAAAGCTGTTGAGGCCCAGTGTGCCATGCGACAGTGGTGTCCCTGTATGGAGGGGGGCCCAGAGAGGCCAGTGTATGACACTGTGAAGGTAAAGCCTGTATTGCCTTAGATCCATGCCAGGGCCATGGGATCCCTGTCAAGGAAAGCTACTAACTCAAAGTAGAACCAGCCAAAGAGAAAGACAGCAGTTTCAGTCAGCAAAGATGAAAGGAGTTGGAGATCTGAAGAGTGCTTTCTGGTGTAGATGCAGAGTTTGGAGTTTTCCCTGCCGGTTTTTCATCTTGCTTTGGTCCAGTATTTCCTCACTCTGTGCCTTTACCAATGTTTTGGAACAGTAATGTATAACCTTTGCCATCATATGTTGGAAGTATGTGGTCTGTTTTTGATTTTGATATTATAGGTGATTACAGTTAAGAGATTGCGTGCATCTCAGAATAGACTTTGAACTTTGGACTTTTAAGCATTCACAAGACCATGATAGACTATGGGGACTTCTGAAGCTGGACTAAATGCATTTTGTTATGGCTACAAGCCTGTGAGAGCCAAGGAATAGGATGTGGTGGTTTGAGTGGGTATGGCCCCATAGACTCGTGTTGTCTGAATGCTTGGCATTATTAGGACATATGGCCTTGTTGGAGTAGGTATGGCCTTACTGGAGGAAATGCATCACTGTGGAGGCAGGCTTTGAGGTCTCATTTATGCTCAAGTTATGCTCAGTGTGTTAGACAGTCTTCTCCTTGCTGCCTGCAGATGAAGGTGTAAAACTCTTGGCTCCATCCCTGTCACCATATCTGCCTGTGTGCTGCCATGCTCCCCGCCATGATGATAATGGGCTAAACCTCAGGACCTGTGAGCCCACCCCAGTTAAATGTTGTCCCTCATTAGAGTTGTTGTGGTCATAGTGCCTCTTCACAGCAATAAAACCTTAACTCGGACAGTAGACTTATTTTGTTCTGTTGTTGATTCATATCTTGAACAAGTAAATGTTTGATCATGTCTCCCCAGAAACAGCGTCTTACAAAATTTCATCAATTTCTTTCTTTCTAAGATAGTCATTTATCTTCCTTTCAGAGCTTCTGTATTCCTTATCCAATCCTTTCTGGATTTTTTGAAACAGGGTTTCATGCATTCCAGGATGCTGGTCTTAAATTCCATATGTATCTAAAGATGACCTAAACTTCTGATCCTCCTGTCCACACCTCCCAAGTGCCAAGGTTGCAAGCATATACCATACAATTCGCCGTGAGGCACTGAAGATATCACTTCTAGCTTTCTGCACTATAACATTCGGTTCAAATTTTCATTTCAGCTTTTCTTGTTGGGTACTATCTATAAGAGCTCACAACAATCTGTGTGATATAGACGTGCTAAATGGGTAAAACTGAACAAAATAAAACATGGGCATGAGTATGTCTTCGAATATAATGGCACATGTTGTGGAGGTGACATTTCACTTTTTAATCATGATAAAGCAATAATAACTTTAACAGGACTAGCTGTATGCCTCATCCCACATAGCTTGGTCCTGGGAACCTGACCAGAGTGATGAGGAAATGAATGAAGGACAGACAGACACAGTGCAGAACAGCCGGGGGCGGGAGGCTGTGCCCAACGATGGAGCCAGAACAACAGCAGCCTGTTCGGTACGTCTGAATCAAGGAGGGGCATTTGTTGCACAGCAGCCTCACTTTATTTTCCACAAGCACAATAATCTAAATTTGATATTTAAAGGAACCATTATTAAAAATATTTTAAAGGTCTGGCATGGTGTTGCTAGCCCTTAATGCCAGCATAAGGGAGGCAGAGGCAGGCGGATCTCTGTGAGTTCGAGGCCAGCCTCCTTGTCTACAGAGCAAGTTCCATGACAGCCACAGCTGTACAAAGAAACCTTGTCTCAGAAAAAGAAAAAGTTACAGAATTTGTGTGGGCACCTACAATGATTTCAGATTCCGTGTAGGATGGAGACATGTTTGATGATAAAAGATGTTTGGAAAAGTGACTCACGTTGTTTCTGTTTCACTTTTTAAATCTGACTTGGTTAATTTTTAGGATTTAAAAGAACTTCTTTAAACGATCTGGAAAGCCCTGTTAGATTTTAAACAATGGTTTTTGTGCTCAACGTGCAAACGAGAAGCACAGAGTTTGATGAAACTGAACGTCCAGTGTAAAGGGGGACACTGAGGCAAGGACAAACACAGCACTCCCCTGGGTTAGGGCACACACCCCTGGGTGAGGGCACACACCCCCTGGGTTAGGGCACACACCCCTGGGTGAGGGCACACGCCCCTGGGTTAGGGCACACACCCCTGGGTGAGGGCACACACCCCTGGGTTAGGGCACACACCCCTGGGGTAGGGCACACACCCCTGGGTGAGGGCACACACCCCTGGGTTAGGGCACACACCCCTGGGGTAGGGCACACACCCCTGGGTTAGGGCACACACCCCTGGGTGAGGGCACACACCCCTGGGTTAGGGCACACACCCCTGGGGTAGGGCACACACCCCTGGGTTAGGGCACACACCCCTGGGTTAGGGCACACACCCCTGGGTTAGGGAACACCCCCTGGGTGAGGGCACACACCCCTGGGTTAGGGCTAGGGCACACGCCCCTGGGTTAGGGCACACGCCCCTGGGTTAGGGCACACGCCCCTGGGTTAGGGCACACGCCCCTGGGTTAGGGCACACGCCCCTGGGTTAGGGCACACCCCCTGGGTTAGGGCACACACCCCTGGGTTAGGGCTCACACCCCTGGGTTAGGGCACACACCCCTGGGTTAGGGCTCACTCCCTGGGTTAGGGCTCATGCCCCTGGGTTAGGGCACTCTGTATATTTTGGAGAGAACATTATTGCTAAGATTTCATACAGGATGAGAGGAGTATAGAGTCAGACTGTCTAGTCCAACTTGATAAATCTGGCTGTAAAATATTTAGTGTGTCTAAACCTATTTTCTTTACTAGTAAAATACCTACCTTAGACGATATCATGAAGATGGAGATAATGTTAGGAGAGTACTTAACACGGTCTCTGGGGTATAAAGATGGATTTCTAGTACTAATAAATAAGACTGACAGGGGGCTGGTGAGCTGACTCAGTGGGTAAGGTGCTCGCCTCACAAGCCCAGAAACCTGAGTTCAAATCCAGCAGCTCAAGTAAAAGGTAGAAAGAGAAAACCGTTGTGATTATATTTTGATTACAGAAAAAAAAAAAGAAAGAAAGAAAACAAAAGAGCAGTATCTACATCCAGATAAATCTAGAAGAAAATCTGTTTGGGGATTGTGCCAAAACATTTCACACGTACACCGTTGATAGTATGTCTACCCCCTCCTACACACACACACACACACACACACACACACATGCACACACACGATAATAATGAAAATTAAAACGTTTTGAAAGTTGACACTAGCCTCTTCCATTGTGAAATCCCATACTTACTTGGCCATTCCAAGGCTTTTACAATATTTTTGCCATTTTTCGTGAATTTGTGAAACAAACAAATGCTTTAATAAACCAGTTCAACAAGGCTGCTATGAACATAGTGGAGCATGTGTCTTTATTGTATGCAGGGGAATCCTCTGGGTATATGCCCAGAAGTGGTATGCCAGGGTCCTCTGGAAGTATCATGCCAAATTTCTGAGGAACGGCCAGATTGATTTCCATAGTGGTTGTACCATCTTGCAATCCCACCAGCAGTGGAGGAATGTTCCTCTTTCTCCACATCCTCACCAACACCTGCTGTCTCCTGAGTGTTTAATCTTAGCCATTCTGACTGGTGTGAGGTGAAATCTCAGGGTTGTTTTGATTTGCATTTCCCTAATGATTAATGATGCTGAACATTTCTTAAGGTGCTTCTCAGCCATCCGAATTTCTTCAGGGGAAAATTCTTTGTTTAGCTCTGTACCCCATTTTTAATAGGGTTATTTGGTTCTCTGGGGTTTAACTTCTTGAGTTCTTTGTATATATTGGATATTAGCCCTCTGTCAGATGTGGGGTTGGTGAAGATCTTTTTTTTTTTTTTTTTTTTTTTTTTTTTTTTGGTTTTTCGAGGGTTTCTCTGTATAGCCCTGGCTGTCCTGGAACTCACTCTGTAGACCAGGCTGGCCTCGAACTCCGAAATCCGCCTGCCTCTGCCTCCCAAGTGCTGGGATTACAGGCGTGCGCCACCACCGCCCGGCTGAAGATCTTTTCCCAATTTGTTGGTTGCAGTTTTGTCCTTCTGACAGTGTCCTTTGCCTTACAGAAACTTTGTAATTTTATGAGGTCCCATTTGTCAATTTTTGATCTTAGAGCATAAGCTATTGGTGTTCTGTTCAGGAACTTTCTCCCTGTGCCCATGTCCTCCAGGGTCTTCCCCAGTTTCTTTCCTATTAGTTTCAGTGTGTCTGGTTTTATGTGGAGGTCCTTGATCCACTTGGAGTTGATCTTAGTACAAGGAGATAAGAGTGGGTCGATTCGCATTGTTTGTCACCTGAGGTTTTTGATTGTAGACATTCTGATTGGTATAAGGTGGAATCTCAGGGTTGTTTTGATTTGCATTTCTCTGATCACTAAGGACTTTGAACATTGACCCATAAGTGTTCCTGTCTGAAAGAAGTACAGGGATGGAAATGGAGAGAAGCCTGAGGAAAAGAAGGTCCAGAGACAGGCCCAAAGAAGAATCCAGCTCAAGGGGAGGTCCCAAGGCCTGACACTATAACTGAGGCTGTGGAGAGCTCACAAAACGGACCTAGCATGACAGCACGCTGGAGACCCACCAGGCAGCTCAAAGAGTCAGATGCAGATGTTTGAGCCCAACCAGTGGACAGAAGCCGCTGACCCCTGCTGTTGAATTAGGGAAGGCTGAAAGAAGCTGAGGAGAAGGGCAACCCTGTAGGAGGACCAGCAGTCTCAATTAACCTGGACCCTGAGATCTCTCAAACACCGGATGACCAACCAGGCAGTAAACACCAGCTGATATGAGGCCCCCAACACACATACAGCAGAGGACTGCCGGGACTGGGTTCAGTCAGAGAAGATGCACCTAACCCTCAAGAGACTGGCGGCCCCAGGGAGTTTACTGGTCAGGTGGGGTGGGGGTGGGGACATCCACATGAAGACAGGGGTTAGGGAGGAGGTATTGGATGTAGAACAGTTGGAGGGTGGACAGGGGTAGGTGGGGGAATGAAATATGGAGTGTAAAATATTAATTAAAATAAAAAACATTCTAAATAAAATACCCTGAAAACAGAAGAAAACCTGAGGTAAAGAGAAGCACAGCAGGAAGGTCGGGCTCCACCTTGGCTCTGGACTTTGTAGGAAGAAACACATAGAAAGACTCTTATTGGCCAAAGAGCTTACAGTGATGTATAAACAGAGACTAGAGCTTGAGGAGATCGCAGGGGACTAGGAGGTGGTGGCCAGCTCGTGAAGGTTCTCAGGGAAGACACTGCTGAGTTGGGGGTAACCTGTGCACTAGGCACATCCACGGGCTTCCCGAAACTAAATCCTCACTGACCATTCCATGGACACTGAGCTCAGGGAATTCGTCTCAAAGGAGACTCTAATAACACAGTATAGAAGTTCCAATTCTGGATGGTTTGGCCCAATCAGCAAACAAAGTCTATTGTTATCTAGAAAATGATGTAGTTGACACTAACTTTCAAATCTTGCCCATAGGCAGTATTTCTCTTAACCTATGCAAAAAGTCATATTTTGTTGCCTTCTCAATAATTACCAGAGGAAAATTCATCATTTGGTCCACTGAACTTTTGCTCCCTTTTTATGTTAAGTCAGGTCTCACTACATAGATTAGGCAAACTTATAATGTTCCAGCCTCCCCTCTGCCAGGGTAGGTATGGACACCCAAACCTAAGGTACAGTCTAATTTAATGCTAGAAATACAGAGGCTCTTTCTTGTCTTATGAACTCTGGATTATTGATTTCTTGTAGAAGGAAATATATTTGTTTACTCGTCTGCCCACTACGAATAGTTCTGATACAGCTCTGGTCAACTTGAGAGAAAAATACACTCTAGGTAAATGTTTTCACCGCTTTTGAAGTAATGTGTTTAAATTGTCTCTTCTGGTGATATCACTCTGAAAATGAAGATAAACTTAGAGACCTTTTATGCTTACAAGAAAAAGAATGTTGTTACAATCATTTTCATCAAATTGTACTGTTTATCCATTAAAATAGTATAAACGTTGTTTTGCTGTAGATTATTACAATACAAGTAAGTTTCAGGTAACCTAGACCATTGAGAATATCTGAAGCATTGAATTGCCCCAAATTGTACTGAAATGGGTGTTTTTGAAAAAGGTGTCTTAAAAGTCTTTTGATCTAAAATAGTGCGAGGAGGGTGTGGTGAAGGTGTGGCACACGGAACTGCCATCGTTAGGTGATGATATTTCAGCAGCTCAAGCCACATAGAGGGACAGAGTGGAGAAGCAGGCAGAGGAAAATGGCTTTGTTAGAGGCTATGAAAGGTTTGGAGAATTGAGTAACTTTACTAGCCCAAAGGTCATTTGCCAGTATACAGAAGCCACTGGAGAAATGCGCAGAGACACCACCTTCTCATTGGTACTGTATGGTGTGAAGCCCTGACCAGCGATTTTTCCCACAATCTTATCTGCAGAACAACAAGGATTTTTAACAACAACTACTTTTATTATTGCATAACATTTTGTGGGGCGTACGCAATACCTTCTGTTTTGTTTCATTATTAATGAGGACTTTAAGGGAAGTGGACTTAAGATGCTGTATGGTCCTGGAGAGGATTTATATAGCATGCTTACTTTGTTTTCAGAAAAGTATCATTTATCTTCTTTATCTTTGCCACAGTGGGGATCTCACCTGTGGACTTGCGCACACCAGGCCTGCCTGCCAGTGAACAGTAGCTTCTGGCTAAAAGGCAGACATACAGCGTTCAAAGAGAAGTTTGGAGATATTCTTCAATGGACATTTACAGTACATTTTAATATAGTAAATCATATTGTAAAACATCTATGTAGAGAGGATTCTGGAACTTTGGTTATTTGAAAAGCACAGGACTATTATCAGAATCGTTTTTGCTTTAATCCCAGGTGTGGAGGAACGGGGCTGCTTGGCAGCAGCTGACTGTGATTTGCCTCGTGCTCTAGCAGAGGCACGGTTTTTCCAGCTGCAGATAGTTTCTGAATTGTATGATGTTTGGAATTCTGGGAAAATTTTGGAGGGTGTATAAATGCCACAGCCCTAATAGGAGAGGTGGGTGGTGGCTGTTTGTGGTTCCCTAGTAGTCATGCTCAAAGAAGAAACAAGAGAGAAACTAGATTCAGAAACTAGAAATATTTTCCTCCCCTATAATCTTCTTTCTCTGCTATCTAGTGATAGGGGCTGAAACCAGGGGGATGAAGGGGGAAAGAAGAACCCACAAAGAACAACTACAAAGAAAGAAACAAGAAGACATTAGACTCACACATCTATCTCTCACCTCTATCCTTCTTTCTCTCCAATCTAGTGATGGGGGGATAAAGGGTAGAACAAAGAAGAAGCCACAAAATAGTTAAGTCCAGCTACATATATGTGCTTTAAAACTTGTTTAAAACTTCTCATAGCTTGAGCTATGCTCACTCATAATGTGTCTTCCAGACAAGCACAGGGACCTGATTCTGATCCTCAGAACTCATGTAAAAAGCCAGGCATGGTGGCCTGTGCTCTAACCTCAGCTTGGGGTCAGAGGCAGACAGAGAGACAATCCCTGCAGTTCCCCTGAGCTTCAGGCTCGATGAGAGACCCTGACTCAAACAGGCAAGGTCCAGAGTGACCAGGGAAAGTCACAGTGTCAACCTTGGACCTCCATGTGCGTGCACACACAGATGCACATGTGCTCACATGCACATACCACATACATGCAACACACACATATACAAACCCATGAACATGAATCACACTTACCGTAACACAGGTTCTATTCTGTACACCGTACTCTGTCTAAAACATAACGTTGGGAGTGTCAATGTTGTAGCAGGGACCTGTGGCAGGAGTTGTTCTTCACTTGATATGTTTATAAAATACAGAGAATGTTGATATATATGTGAAAAAATTTACCAAAATTATAAAAGTTATAGTAATAAAGCAGCTAAGACACTTCCGTGATAAATGTGGGTTTTATTTTGTTATTCTCATTGTTTTTACTTTTATTGAATATTTTGAGACTGAGTCTCATTTTTTGACCCTGACTGACCTAAACTTCTCTATGTAGACCAAGCTCTTCTTAGACCTCTGGCAAGCCTACTACCTCCATCTCTTGAGTGCTAAGTTTATGGGTATATGCCACCACACCTGGCATATATACATATATATACATATATAGGAATGTATATATAGGTATGTGCCAACACACACATATATAGATATATACCTATACATACACACACATAATCACCTGTAAATATAATGTTCAAAATGACTGGGCACATGACTTTCTGTTACAACACAGAATACATCTGGTTCTTCTGAATGTCCTGAGTAACAGACATGACTTCAGTATGTTAACGAGACACTCAGGATGGAGCTGGCCACCTGCAGTACCACCCACATGATCTGTGGGTTAGGGCTCTCAGTTGGCTGGACTCCAGGGGGCAAAATGGGTTTGGAGATTGAGTTCATTTATTCAGCCGATAAATTCTATAGCCATGCCTATGTAATGAATGCCTGATTAAATAATCAGAAAAGACCTGAGGACACTGAGGCTGGTTGGTTAATGTGCAGATGTGCTGCACAAATGACAAGCAGGTCATGAAGGTGCTGTCCAGTTCTCCATGTAAAAGCACCTAGTGTGTGTTGATAGCAGGACTCAGTTTTATGCTAATCATATCCACTGAACAGGTCTGTCACACAGGGGGTGGAAAATGTCGTTAGGGGGGTCTCACCTGCATGGCATCCCACCAAACCTTACTGCTACAGAACCTACCACAGGAGCTTCTCATCAGGACTGCTGTTGTGGCATTCTCATAATGGCCCTTTTAAAGCCTCAGAACATGGTGGTAATTAACAAGAATGGGGAGAGAGATATAGAAGAATGGAGGAACTTCTCCTGCAGATAGAAGTCTAGGTCATAGTCTCCAAGCAGAAGGGCCTACAAACTGCTAAGGAGCTGACTGATGCCAGCAGATCTGGGAGATGGAGGATGGAGGAGAGCTTCAAATGGGTCCTGACAAGGCTGACACTCTGGATCAGCTTAATTGTACAGGAATATATAAATACAAATATAAATATACATATATGTATATGTATATATATACATATATATACATATATATGTGTGTGTGTGTGTGTGTATATATATATATATATATATATATATATATACACATTTATATATACAAAGGACCAGAGGAGAAGACACTAGACTAACTCAACCATGAGCCACTTTCTTATGCCAAAAGGATACTTACAGCCAGGCCTTATTCTGAGAACGTAGCATGCAATTGAAACAATCATTGATTGTAGGAAGTCAGGGAACATACTGCATGAAGGGCTAGCGTTCCTCATGGGTGTCAGCATGAAGATGGAGGATCTGCATTAGACAGATCCCTGTTTTCTTGCTGGCTTGGGGTGGGGGGTGAGGGTAGGGGCCAGAGAAAAATTCTGTTATGGCTACACAATTCTCAGCAGGATGATCCTGGCCACAGTCTTTCCCATCTTCAGCCTTCTTCCTGTTTCTAGTTAGCTTTGTCAACCTGACATAACCTTCAGTCATCTGAACAGAGAACTTCAAGTGAAAAATTGCTTTGATCAGGTTGGTCTGTAGTGATCTCTGTGGAGGGTGGTCTTAATAAATAACTGATATTGGAGGGCCCAACCTACAGTGGGCAATATCATCCCTGAATCATACAGGCCAACTAGTAACCAACATCTTACACAGTTCCTGCTGTACTTCATTGGTTGTGAAGGGAGTTTAGTTGTGTTGGGAGAGTAGTAGACTAGCAGTCAGGTCTGTCCTATAGTACTTAGATGGACTATAACCTGGGATTGTAAGAGAAATAAACCCTTCATCCTACAAAGCTTCTTTTATGATCACAGCAACAGACATGAAAGTGGACCACTACCAGATGCAGTGGCCAGGACCAGAGCTGCAACAGCAAGCATGGGAAACAGAGTTGCCTTCCTGAGTAAGGAATAGAGACGTCAAACCTTTGACTCCAAACCCCTAAGCATCGGATGGCGGGGGTGGGGGTGGGGTGTCTTAGCTGCTATAGCAAAATACTGAAAATGCATGAATATAAAGACATTTCTTTCTCATGGCTTTGGAGGTTGAGAGCCCACTACCGAAGAGCTGAGATCTGAGGCGGACCGTCTCTGCATCCTGACTGTGTGGAGAGCACAGCACAGGAAGGTAAGCAGAGGATGGGAGCCAGGGAACACATCTCTGTTGTGAGAGGAAAGTTTTCTACCATCACTCTCTAGTGAGGGTGGGTTGGGTGTGACCCAAACACTTCTTAAAGGTCCTACTTCCCAATCCCTTCACCATGGCAGTTAAACTCCAACGTGAGATATGGAGACGATATTCAGCCCATGGCACCTTGTGGATAAACTACTAGCTCAGTAGCTGTGTATTGATAGAAACAGCTTGCTGATTCTATATGAGATGGAGTCTTACACCACGTGGAGTGGACTGAGGGAAAAGTAGTTGCTAACCAGTACTGTGGCTTGCAATCTAGGTCAGCACAATGGTCAATGCCCTTCCAAAGGGGGAAATGGATGAGGTAGAGAACTGGTACCTAAGGATACAGGAGTGAGCCAGCGGATGAGACAGAATGCCAAGATTACGGTAATGTCTCAACAGAGGCTTGGAGGAGGAGAAGACCATGTCTTATGTCAGTCATACCTGATGACTGGAAGGATGATGCCATGTATTCATCTGAGGTATGGTCATCATTCTAAATTGTGAAGGTATGGACATCATTCTAATTGTCCATACTAATAGAAGCTAGACAGGGCTCAGGTAATACACCAGTATCCTTTGTTACATTTATATCACAATTGGTGATTCACGCTGGCCTGGTTGGTTAAGAGTCTGATATCAGTGCTGTCAACTGCACTGGGAAATTACAAATGTTGCTTTTGCTATGCTCAGTAGGGTATGGATTTTTTTTTTTTTAACTATGAAAGATACAGTGTCAGAGACCAGGCTATAATAAAGAATCTACCTGATCTTTGGGAGAAGGACGGTAACTAGCACAGACCTCCCAAAGTCCCGGAACTGTCCTGAATGCTAGGGTATCTGGTATAGTAAATGGGGTGGTTTGGGGAAAGAAATCTAGATGGGATGTGATTGCCAGAAAAATATCTCAGGGCGGAAGGGAGTGGGGCTGGGGATGAGGCCGCCAGCATGGCTGTCCTGGCTGGTTTATACTGCCAACATGAGACAAGTTAGCGTGATCTGGAAAGACAGACGTCAGAAAATGCCTCAATCAGATTCATTGGCCAAATAAATAAATCAAATCTCCAAACCCATTTTCCCCCTGGAGTTCAGCTGACTGAGAGGTCTAGCCCTGTCCCCAGTTTCCTGTCCAGTTTGGATTCCTAACCAGGCTTCCTTCGATGACAAACTGAAAACAAAAATGAATTCTTTCTCCCCAAGTTGTTCTTGGTCATGGTGTCTTAGCACAGGAACAAAACCTCTAACAAGGCAGAAGTAAACATTTTAATCAATTATGCATATATAATTAAACCTTGATTTTAAAAACATAACTGAGGAAACCCCGAGCCAGACTCAGGGAAGCCGCGTCCTGCTGAGCACTTTGGTGAACTGCGAGGTCAGGGTGAGGACGCTGACTGCCCTTCCTCCCGGGCTGGCTCTCTGCACCCCCTCCATGCACCTGTCTGCATTTCCACTGACCCTTCACACGGAGCTCAGTAAAGCCCTTCAGAGAGTCCCACAGATGACTCTGCTGAGTTATCAACTGGAAAAGGAGGGATTTATGGAACCTCCAATGTACAGCCATGTCAAACACAAGTGCGGATAGCCTGGGACGCGGGGCGGACCAGCTGCCGCCTGTGGCCTGTGGTGTCTGCTGCCGACTCCAGTGGGCAGTGTGAAGCCTGAAGTGAATTATTAGATATCAAACAACACAGACTTCTTTTTATTTTTATTTTATTTTTTTACTTTTTTATTGTAAATATACTAGACATAAAATTTAACCCTTTTTTATTTTTGAAACATTACACTGAAATTTAACAATGTAGAAAGCATGTATAACAGATAAGTCAACTCCTCAGATTTCATGAAGTGAACACATCCATGTATGCAAACTCTGGACTAAGAATTGAACAGTCCAACATTTCATAAAAGAAAAGGTACATATTGGGAACCACAGGGCATTTCTAGGAAGAAAACCTACATGAGAAATTACAGTGGAGGGTAAGGGGTGATGTTTTCCCAGGGTGCGGGCATGAGCTGGGTAATGCACCAATCCCAAGAGCAGGCTCAAGGGCATTTTAGAGGGATGTCTGTGTCGCTGTTAAAAAGCTTTTGGAGATTTGCAGATGCATTAAAGCCAGACAAACAGGTTCATCCAATGAAGAGAATTTTGAAAATTCAGACTCTAAGTCTCTGGCACAAATATTCTGAAGTCAGGGAGAAATGAAAATGCAGTTTGTCTACTTTGTCAATAGGGTAAAAAAATGCAGTTTGCCGACCTCTTCACTATGGTAAACAAAAACAAAATCAACAAAAGAAAACCTGGAAACAAAATTTATCATGTTAATCCTTTTAAAGAGGATAACGGAGGTTTACAACATCCACAATGCTATACAGCCATCACCCCTATCCATTTCCAGAACTCTCACCCCTAAGAGGAACTGCACGCACCGCACAATGCAATCCCGAGCTCCCCTCCGCAGTGACTGCCCCTCTTGTCTTTTCTGACTGGAAGAACTTGCATGTTCCAGGTGCCTGTGTGGGCACCGCTGGACCGACGTCCGCTCTACTTCACCTAGCCTAAGTTCTCCAAGGCTCATCTGCTGCGGCGTGTGCACAGCTCAGTCCTTTTAGGAGAGAATAACTCCACCGCCCGTGAGTAACACATGGTTTTATCTATTTGCAGCTGATGGACATTGGACCTGTTCCCAGCTTTTGCTTGAACTATCAACTTCAGCATACAACTATTCACATTGTAACATTTCCCCCCCCCAACCCTTTCTCCTGTATTTTTGCTTTATAAAGTATGGAGATACTTTACAATTTATATTTCAAATAGAAATTAACAATAACATACATTGTAAATAACTCAAGGTTTTATTATAAGAATACCTATTCATACTGAAGAACCAGAAATAAAAAAGGAAAAGAAAACCCTGGAATGTACTCACACTCCTTGAGCATAAATAAGCATACAGAAATGTTTTCTTATTTATTAGACTAGAAAAATATAAATGATGGAATTATATGTTATTTTGTGCTTAACCTTCCTGAATGGACCTTAAGTATCAAGTACACAGAACGTGCATACACTTATTCAAACACAATGCCTTTTTCTTTTGACAGTACTGGGGATCAAACCCAGGGCCTCAAGCATGCTAGGCAAGTGCTCTACCATCCACAGGAAGCACTAGCCTTAAAATTATGCCCCTTTTAAAAAGCAAACAAACATGCACATCTTTGGTTAGTCTGAACCGGTTTCGAGGCCAGCACGGCACTCAGTGCTTTAGGCCCACAGTCTTGCTAGACTGGCCGCTGGATGCGCGGTCTCGTTCTTTAGTAATCTCCATCTCAATTTTGGCTTTGATTTTCTCCCAGTCTATTTGGAGCTACAACAGAAGGAAAAAGAGAATCATACTTATATCCTGTGATTTCAGTTAATCCAAAGTAACCAAGAGTAAATAAAAACAGAATATATGACTTCCAGAACACAGACAGAGAGGTACTGAAGAGAAGTTAATGAGAAGTAATGCTGAAAACCTAGGCGCTGCCTCTGAGATCAAGAGAATGGTTATAAAGCACAAGGAAGACTCATTCTGAGACTCATAAGACCAAAATTCTGTGTAGCGCTGTACAAAGCACATGGAGACAATCCATAGACACTCAGGATTTGCACAGAAACCTAGGGACAATGTAGAACAGCAACTCTGACCCCAACAAAAGCAAATCGGGCGTGGCAGCAGCTAGGGTTTCTTTGCACCCTATGATGCTCTGGACATCTCCTAAGCCATCAGAAGCCCAGCTTGCAAGGAAAGACAAGGGAGTGTCATTTCAGAAGTGCAGCCCTTGTGCCTTACCGTGACAGAAGGGTGTAGTACTCACTAACTGATGAGAGCCATCAGAGGAAGGAGATTATAGGCACGATTGGGAGACATAGGAGGGTAACAAGAATTTTATGTCTCTCTTTTATCCATGACAAGGGCACATATACCCTAGCATAGACCTATCTCTCTAAATTCATGATTTGATACTGGGAAAGGACTCCTCTGGCCCTGAGTTCTATGAGAAATTTCTTTAGGAATATTTATTTCTTTAGGAATCCACTGTTAAACAAAATTGGAGATCACTTATTTAGGAATGTGTGTCTTCTGAGGCAAGACATGGGAAAAATTGGGTCCTAGACTAAGTTTAAACTGTGAAACAGTCAGAAGTGAAGAGGCTTTTACCTCTTTACACAGGGGTGTCACCTTTTACATGTAAAGGGGTTACACCTTTACACAGGGGTGTCATCTTTTACACATAAAAGGGTTACACCTTTACACAGGGGTGTCACCTTTTACATGTAAAGGGGTTACACCTTTACACGGGGGTGTCACCTTTTACATGTAAAGGGGTTATACCTTTACACAGGGGTGTCACCTTTTACATGTAAAGGGGTTATACCTTTACACAGGGGTCTCACCTTTTATATGTAAAGGGGTTACACCTTTACACAGGGGTGTTACCTTTTACATGTAAAGGGGTTACACCTTTACACAGGGGTGTCACCTTTTACATGTAAAGGGGTTACACCTTTACACAGGGGTCTCACCTTTTATATATAAAGGGGTTACACCTTTACATAGGGGTGCCACCTTTTATATGTAAAGGGGTTACACCTTTACACAGGGGTACTGAATAAACAGCATAAAACCAGACCAAAGCAGCACCTGCTACTTGAGCAGACTCATCTGAAGAAACAGAGATTAGCTCAATCTTAATAGAACTGCAGGCCTACTTTGTGCTACTAATATTTGATGAAATCACTTAGTTATTTTTTATTCCAAAATGCTATATCTAAATTTCCATTAAGTAATTTGTTGATATTTTGGTGACCTTAAAAATAATTGTACATATCTATAATATATAAGATAGACTGATTAATAATTAATAGAATTTCTTTTTAGCCTAGATGATAACTGTTCTAAGAGTCAAATGACAGCCTGCTGAGAAGCAAGACAAATGCCAGATTAGTGAAAGAATGGTTTTCAGGCCACAACTTGTTATCTTTAAATGGCAACACATGCACTCCCATGTCTAGCAAAGCCGTTATAAAGAGGGAGGCACACTTTGCTGCTGCCTTGGCCTTCTTCCAGCCTTAGACTGGCTGACGTGTTTCTCTAGCAGTCACGGCGGCCACAGCGCTGCCCCAGCAGCCCGCCCATCACTGCAGCTGCGGCCATCAGCCGTCACCGGCTGACGTGCAAAGGAATGCATCCCCTGATGCTCGCCTGCAGAAGACGGCTCTCATGTCACCCGACAGTTATCCTGTCTTAGGACAGTGTTCAACAGATAATTTAGTCCAAATAAGAATATTTTTAACTATGTTTTAGATAAGAGTGCTTGTTCTCTGACAGTTTCAAGTGACTTCTACATCAAAAGCCTTACTTTCTACTAAAGAGACTGCCAAACTATTTGGCAAACTGTTCTTAGTGGCATAGAAGTGTTATCTAAAGGCTCGCTGTCTAGTAGTCGCTTGCCTACTCTTAGTGAAGGCCGGCTGCCTGACTGAACCAAGAACAGTGTGGCAATCAGCCACGAAGTCACCGAATTCTCCATCCTTGTACTCAGCAACCTGCTAGCCCTCACCTTAGCCGTTGTCCTCCTGCCTCAGGCTAACCTCTTCACATCCCTGACTCCTTGAGGACACTGACTCTGACTCCGACTCTGAGAGCTGCCACCGTTACTGTCCTCATTGGGGCTCTGATTCTGTCCAGAGCACCTTAAAATGGCTGTTCATCAGCTGCACTTCAGAAATCACAGTCCTTGCCCTGTTGTGTAGCCTTCTCTGTGCAACAAATAGTTAACACTCATTTATGTCAAGCCCTGACCTAAGTACAGGGTTCAATAATGGGTGAAAACATTAAAAAAAACCACTATCTTCATAGAGAGATAATAAAGACAGAGACAAATAATAAAAATGTTTAAATATGTAAGTCATACATGGTAAGGGCTTTGAACGTAGGGAAGGAACAGTGAGGGCCTGGTGTAAAGTAGGAAGCCACACGGCCTTTTAGTCACTTGCTGGGTTTGTTCAGAAGATGCAAGTGCTGTCCCCAGCACCCACGTGGCCCTCACAATTACCCATGATGCTGTCTTCTGTCCTCTGCAGGTACAAATTCACAGATACACAAAATTTAAAATAAAAATGCTTTACAAATAAGCTAAAATTCCATTGGAAGGACTGTATTGTGTGTGTTTCCTAAATTAGGGAAACAGATCTAAGAGCTAGCTTTCTAGACATCTACATGATTTATCTAAAATATCAAATAGCACTCAGCCTCAAGACAAACTGATTATCAAAAAACTGATGGGCATTACTAAAAAAATTAGCATATGACAACTTTTGTCATAAGACAAATGTTTCATATCAGGCATGCATACCACTATAAAACACTGTATGATACTTACACCTTCTGCATATTGCAAATATCGTTTATTAGTTTCCTGTTTACCAAATGTCTCCAAAAACTTTTGACGATAAGCAAGAACTGTATCAACATGGGTTTTGTATTTTACAGCCAATTCCAGTGCCCTGTAACAAGAAGTTAAAGACTGTCAACATTGCTGTGTCTACACAACAGTCTTGAAGTCCGAGGTGGGACAAGTGACTGCTCTGCAGACTGGAAAGCCAGTCTTCTGCTTTAGCTCTCTTGTATTTTACAAAGCCCAGAAGAGACACGACCCTTCTTGCTGACCAGCTCCTCTTGTACAAAAACAACAACTGCACACTGCTGTGCTAGCTCTACTCATAGGGTATGTATTACTGAACTCCCACTCAGCTCTCCATTTTCTGAGTGAAACTAGTTTGCAGTTTGCACTTCCCGTGGTGCGTACTGCAGAGGGCATGCATAGAGAGCACTGAGCATCTGATGGAGATCATCATAAAATACAGCATTGTATGAATCGAACAAACTTATAGAACAAAAAGTGACAGTACTATATCAAATTAAAAATCATATAAAATATGAAATTGATATTAAAACTAGTGTGACTAAAGGCTATTACTGTTTGAATCTTGGGAAGTGGCATGCTAGGCTGGCGAGGTGTCAGCAGGGAAGGCACTTGCCACCAAGCCTGGGAGCTTGAGTTTAACTCTTAGGTCACAGATGATGGAGAGAACCAACTTCCCCAAGTTGTCCTCTGACCCATGCACATGAGCACAAATCAATCAATCAATCGCTTTAAATTCAAACACTTAAAGAAAATATTAAAAAGCCATTGAAATTTTGTAATTCAGTATATCTATAAAACTGTCCTATTTTAAAATAAGCCCTTAATTTAATAGCAGAAATACAAAGAAAGAAAGACAGAAAGAAAGGAAGGAAGGAAGGAAGGAAGGAAGGAGGAAGGAAGGAAGGAAGGAAAGAAAGCACTAGCACCACACCAAAGAAACATACTTATCCTAGTGATAATCTGCAAGGAGTTGACCCAGGCTTCTGTGAGCTTGACCAGGATCTCAGTTTAGTCAGAATCCTATTCTTAACTCATAGGACTTGAGTCAAGAAAAATCAAGTGGAGCATGTGTCTCTACACTGTTTACTGTCATCCCGTCTTAAGCCATGGATGACAGTCAACGTAATGGTCAAAAGCACATTAATTCTCACAATTTTCTAATACTCCATGACATGAATAGGACAATTATGAATTATCTGAGCCAACTATTATAGATCTGTTAGTTTAGACAAGACAACATTAATATTTTATAACTTGTAACTCTTCAGTATTAGCCAAACTAAATAACATCTTTATAAAGAATTTTTGGGATCCAGCAAGATAACTTGGCAGGAAAAGGTACTGGACATACAAATCTGGCAACCAACATAACGGAGAAGAGAAAGAATCCATTCCACAGAGTTGTCCTCTAACCTCCATGCCTGCACTATGGCCTGTGGCCTGTGCACTCTACCTTACTCCCATCTCTCCCCCCCACCACACACACACACACACACACACACACACACACTAAATTTAAAAGTTAAAATGTTTTGGATAATGCTGTGTCTACTGACAAATGATGGAGAATTGAGCAAGCTATCAAAGACAATATAAAAATAAGAATCTAACTCAGCAATACCCCAAATGGTAATGCCAAAATGAAGAAACATGATTTCTTATAAAACATATCAACATATGCTATATATTGTTCTGGTGGTTTGAATGAGAATGGTCCCCCAAAGAATGATAGATTTGAATGCTTGGTCACTGGGAAGTATCTCTATTCAAAGGATTAGGAGTCATGGTCTTGCTGGGGTAGGCGTGGCCTTGCTGGGGTAGGTGTGGCCTTGTTAGAGTAAGTGTGTCACTGGGGGTGGGCTTTGAGGTTTCAAGCACCCAAACTAGGCCCAGTGTCCTGTTCTCCCTCCTGCCTGTGGGTCTGGATCTAGAACTCTCAGCTAGTTCTCCCGCACCATAGCTGCCTGTGTACCTCCACATTCCATGCCATGATAAGGATGGACTACACCTCTGAAACTGTGAGCAATCCCCAATCAAATAGGAGTTGCTGTGGCCATGGTGTCTCTTTACAGCAATAAAACACTGACTTCTGTGGGCTCCTGGAGTCTCTCATTTTGTACAGCATAATGGCCATCTTGCCAAAAGCAATATACAAATTCATTGCAATCCCCATCAAAATCCCAACTCAATGCTGGGCAGTGGTGGCGCACGCCTTTAATCCCAGCACTTGGGAGGCAGAGGCAGGCGGATTTCTGAGTTCGAGGCCAGCCTGGTCTACAGAGTGAGTTCCAGGACAGCCAGGGATACACAGAGAAACCCTGTCTTGAAAAAACAAAACAAAACAAAACAAAAAAAAACCCAACCAAACAAAAAAATTCCAACTCAATTCTTCATAGAGCTAAAAAGAGCAATTCACAAATTCATCTGGAATAACAAAAACCCAGAATAACTAAAACTATTCTCAACAGTAAAAGAACTTCTCAGGGAATCAGTATCCCAGACCTCAAGCAGTACTACAGAGCAATAGTGTTAAAAACTGCATGGTATTGGTACAGTGACAGGCAGGTAGATCAGTGGAAAGGAATTGAAGACCCAGAAATGAATCCACACACCTATGGTCACTTGATCTTTGACAAAGGAGCTAAAACCATCCAGTGGAAAAAAAGATAGCCTTTTCAACAAATGGTGCTGGTTCAACTGGATGTCAACATGCAGAAGAATGCAAATCGATCCATTCTTATCTCCTTGTACAAAGCTCAAATCAAAGACATCCACATAAAAACAGACACATTGAAACTAATAGAAAAGAAACTGGTAAGAGCCTTGAACACATAGGCACAGAGGAAAATTTCCTGAACAGAACACCAATAGCCTATGTCCTAAGATCAAGAATTGACAAATGGGACCTCATAAAATTACAAAGTTTCTGTAAAGCAAGGATACTGTCAATAGGACAAAATGGCAACCAACAAATTGGGAAAAGATTTTTCTCAACCCTATATCTAACAGAGGGCTAATATCCAATATATACAAAGAACTCAAGAAGTTAAGATTCCAGAGAGCCAAATAACCCTATTAAAAATGGGGTACAGAACTAAACAAAGAATTTTCACCTGAGGAATATCGAATGGCTGAGAAGCACCTAAAGAAATGTTCAACATCCTTAATCATCAGGGAAATGCAAATCAAAACAACCCTGAGATTTCACTTCATACCAGTCAGAATGGCTAAGATAAAGAACTCAGGAGACATCAGGTGCTAGAGAGGTTGTGGAGAAAGAGGAAAACTCCTACACTTCTGTTGGGATTGCAAGCTGATAAAACCATTCTAGAAATCAGTCTGGTGGTTCCTCAGAAAACTGGGCATAATACTACTGGAAGACCCTGTTATACCACTCCTGGGCATATACCCAGAGAATTCTCCCGCATATAATAAGGACACATGTTCTACTATGTTCATAGCAGCCCTATTTATAATAGCCAGAAGCTGAAAGAACCCAGTTGTCCCTCAATGGAGGAATAGATACAGAAAATGTGGTATATATACACAATGGAGTACTATTCAGCCATTAAAAACAATGAATTCATGAAATTCTTAGACAAATGGATGGAATCGGAGAATATCATCCTGAATGAGGTAACCCAATCACAAAAGAACACTCATGGTATGCACTCACTGATAAGTGGATATTAGCCCAGAAGCTTGGAATACTCAAGACACAATTCACATATCAAATGATGCCCAAGAAGGAGGAAGAACAAACTATGGATACTCTAGTCCTTAGAAGGAGGAACAAAATGCCCACAAAAGGAGATACAGAGACAGTGTGGAGCAGAGACTGAGGGAAAGACCATCCAGATACTACCCCACTTAGGAATCCATCCCATATACAATTACAAAACCCAGACAGTACTGTGGATGCCCACAAGTGCTTGCTGACAGGAACCGGATATAGCTGTCACCTGGGAGGCTTTGCTAGTGCATGACAAATACAGAGGGGTAAACTCTCAGCCAGCCATTGAACTGAGCACAGGGTCCCCAATGGATGAGACTGAGAAAGGACCCAAGGAGCTGAGGGGGTTTGCAGCGCCACAGGAGGAACAACAATATGAGTCACCCAGTACTCCCAGAGCTCCCAGGGACAAAACCATCAACCAAAGATTACATTTGGAGTTACCCATGGCCCCAGACACATCGGCAGCAGAGGATGATCTTGTTGGACACCAAATGGGGGAGAGGCCCTTGGTCCTGGCAAGACTTGATACCGTATTGTAGAGGAATACCAGGACAGGGAAGTGGGGGTGGGTTGATTAGGGAAGGGGAGATGGCTTATGGGATTTTCAGGGGAGGGGAGAACCAGGAAAGGGGACAACATTTGAAATGTAAATAAAGAATATACCTAATTTAAAAAAAGTCTTCCAGAGAGCAATGAGTCAAGCAGATGGGGGCTGAGGTCAGAACTGAAAGGCAAGGCCTGGGTAGCAGAGGCTCTAAGGAGCAGTGGGGGCCCAGGTGTCTGGCTGCGTCTAGCCTCATCCACCAGAGCCTCTGGTCCTGCTGAGCTGCGTGTCAGTGGGGACTGCTGAATCACACTCCCGGCACCTTACAGTAAGCGATGGGCTGGGGCATCTTGCCTGCAGAAGTCACAGGCAGCCACTCTGTATCGGGGCTTTTAAAACATTCTGGGGAAGTAATGTGGCATGCAAACATCAATACATTTAATTATGCAGAGAAGGCAATGTAATATCTAATCCTGTATTCAGAGGTTAGGTCTGAGTATTCTCTACATTACTCTCATTATTATAACAATAAGACATGAATTAATTATTTGAAGAGTAATGGCTAAAAGTAAACATTTACATATGTGCTATTTTAAGTACTCTCTAAATGCACACACACTGGGTAAAAAAAAATGTTTCTCCACCACATTTAGGAGGGAACTTACTTCAAATTATATAAGGGTTTTGGGAACAGTATGTCTCTAGTTTTAAAATGGTTTGGCAACCAAACAAATGTGACATTAGATTCTAGGGCTGGAATAAGTCCATGTATTTTAAATAGGAAGAAGTTATATAAAAAGATATAACTTCCAAATATGATTTTTTGCATAACTTGAATAAATCAAAAGTCCTTTATATAACCGGCAGAAGATTAGACATTATTTTATTAGCACTTACACACATTGTTAGTGTGTACCTGGGGCTTTCATTTTTTCCTCCCCTAACTTGAGTTTCTCAGAGAGCAGTAACAATGTACAAAGTAGACACCAAGCCTACCGACAAGTCTCTAGTCTGCACCCTACCAGGGTGCAGGCAATCTCCAAACACAATATGAAATACAGAGACACAACCAGCAAGAGCATGGTTTTTAAGCCGAGTAACACAGGAATGAATTAAAAGCCATCCCCTTCTAGAAGCTTTAAACAGAGGTAGAGTTCAGGGACCTCAAAAGCAATCTAATGTGTCATTCGACACTTCCTTCCTCCAACTAGAAGTAAGATGTCTAACAGTGACCATCAACACCTGCTAATATCAGAAAACCACAGATGACCAGTCATCCTGGAAATACACACACCACAGGCTACAAGAGTTACGCTCCCTCTCCCTATCCCCCCAATTAAACTTAAACCTGCAAGGCCCTAGATTTAGGACGAATCTGTAGCTAATTCAGGAGACAGACACCATAGGGATGCAATCGACAATGTCAAGACAATAGGAAGTCCCAGAGACCCAGATTCTTCAGTGGGAAAATTATAAGCAAACACAAAGAGAAATAGAAGCTGTCTACGAATGTATTGACTAATCACAAAATATGGGTCTTTTATAGATCACAGTTCAAACCTTAAAAATGCTCATTAGATAACAGAAATAGGAACACTATATAATTGCTGATAATTTTTAAGTATGGTTATAGTATTATGGCAGCTAAAATCTTTTGGAACTTTACACTTAAATTCTCACAGATAAAATGTGATAATTGTAGTCTGCCTTAAAATAAATGGTAGGAGAAGGGACGACGTGGAGACTGTAATAACTGATCACTGCTAAGGCTGACTGATGGTCCTCACACTATTTGTTATGTGCTTTTCCATGACAAGGTCTTTTTCAATTTCATCCTTTGGGTTCTTCCTAGCATATTTTGCTGAACATTTTTTTTTTCTCCTTTGTACATGCTAGGCAAGCATTCTAGCAACCAAACACTATTCCAAAGCATAGTCTTTTGTGTGTGCCGGCATATGTATGTGTGTGTGTGTGTGTGTGTGTGTGTGTGTGAGAGAGAGAGAGAGAGAGAGAGAGAGAGAGAGAGAGAGAGAGAGAAAGAGAGAGAGAGAGAGAGAGAGCCAGAAGGCTATGCTGGGTGTCATCTTCAATTGGTTTCCATTTTACTTTTTTAAATGTTTTTTTATAATTAATAAAATTTGTTCTTGACATTTTAATATATATATAAAAGGCATTCTTATTATCATCTCTCACTTTCTCATCTCCCTCCCCATCCCTGTTATTCATCTTATAAATCTCTTCCCCACATTCATGTCTATGTAAGTGACACACTGAGTTCAACCAGGGTCCTCTGTGTTACATGGTAGAAAATTATTCAATGACTCCTCATCTCCCAGAACCTATCAGTAACCTATTAGAGCAATCAGGGGTGTGGCCGTAGGACCCCTCCCCAGCCATAAGTGATGGCTGACAGGGTAAGTTTTGAGCAGGTAACCACAGTTGCTGTGAGTTCAAGACTACATTGAGGGTCACACCCAGACGAGTGCATTTACAAGCAGTTCTTTACCTTCTGATTCTTACATTCTTTCTGCTCCCTCTTCTGGGATGTCCCCCAAGCCTTTGAGGGATGCTGTTATAAACACCTGGTTAGGTATGTCACTACACCTTACTTTTTAAAGAGGGTTCACATTAAACCTGGAGCTTGCCAGTTCACCTAAACTGGCTGGCCTCCCAACACTGTGATTACAGGCACGCTGCTGTACCTAGCTTTTATATGGGTGCTTGGAATCCAAACTAAGATCCTTAAATGATGACGTGTGTCTTAGTTAGGGTTTTATTGCTGTGAACAAACACCATGACCAATGCAAGTTCGATAAAAGACAACATTTAATTGGGGCTGGCTTACAGGCTCAAAGGTTCAGTCCATTGTCATCAAGGCAGAAACATGGAAGCATCCAGGCTGATATCGTGCAGGAGGAGCTGAGAGTTCTACATCTTCATCTGAAGGCTGCTAGTAGAAGACTGACTTCCAGGCAGCCAGGGTGAGGGTCTTAAGCCCACAACCACAGTGGCACACCTACTCCAACAAGGCCACACCTCCTAATAGGGTCACTTCCTGGGCCAATCATATACAAACCATCACATTCCATTCCCTGGCACCCATAGGCTTGTTCAAACATGAGTCTATGGGGGACATATTTAAACATAGCATAATGCAAAATACATTTAGTCCAACTTCAAAAGTCCCTGTATTCTAGAGCAGTCTCAACAGTGTAAAAAGTCCAAAGTTCAAGGTCTCTTTTGAGATTCATCCAATCACTTAACTGTAATGCCCCAAGCAAGACAGGAAACCAGCTGGGAAAATTCCAAACTCTGCATCTCCATGTCTGATGGCAAAGCAGTCTTTAGATATCTTACTCCTTTTTCATCTTTGTTGACTTCAACAAGGTTCTTTCTCCTGGGCTTGTTCCACTTCCTGTTAGCAGCTTTCCTTGGCAGGCATCCTGTGGCTCTGGCATCTTTAACGTCTTGGGTACCCCAAGTCAATTTCAGCTTCACAGCTTCTTGTTCCAATGTCTGAGATCCACACATGATCTTCTGTGCATCTCCAAAGAGCTGGTGTCACTTCTCCAGCTCTGCCCTCTGTAGCACTCAAGTTCAGATTGATCCACTCCACTGCCACTGCTGTTCTTGGTGGTCATCCCATGGTACTGGCATCTCCAATATGCTAGGGTCTTCCACTGCAACTATGCTTCACCAAAGCCTCTCATAGGCTCTCTTCATGCTACCAAGCCTCAACTCCTTTGTATGACCCCCTTCAGTCCTGGGCTGTCAATTACAACTGAGGGTACACTTTCACCAATGGCCTTCCACGGCTTCTCACAGTACCATGCCTCAGCTTTTCTTCATAATGCCTTCATGCCTTCAAAACCAGTACCACCTGGATGATTCTTACAAGTACAGCTGTAGCATGAGGAACACATGGCTATCTCTGGAATACAGCTTCTTTGTGCTCTCAGAAAACACTTCCCATATTTCATCTCAGTGATGCTGGTCTTTTCTTAGTCACCACTAATTTCTTAGCTCCAGCTAACCAGCATCAATTGTCCCAGTAGTCTCCTTCTCCTCTTGACTATAAAGCCAGAGATACGTGGCTGAAGCCGCTGAGTTCTGCTGCTTGCAGGAGCTGGAACATTGACCCCCTAGTTTTATTATGTTATCACTAGCTTCCTTTTTCCCAGCTTCTTTGCTGCCTAAGTTGGCTGTCCTGAATCTTGTTCCACAGACTGACTTTGAACTCAAGAGATCTGCATGCCTGTCTCCTAAACACTGGGATTAAAGGTGTAGTCCACCAAGCCTGGATTTAAGTTTTTCTTCATCTAGAATTTGCTCTGTCCTAGGCTGGCCTTGAACTCCAGATCTGTTTATCTTTGCCTCCTGGGATTAAAGGCTTGTACTACCTTGCCTGGATCTAAATTTAGCTGGGTGGAATCTTGCCCCAAGGTCACCACTCCCTTAATTCAATTTAATATCCTGGAATTCAGCTCCATTTCATTTCCTGGAGTCCCTTTAATACTCAAACTATATATTTTGTACTTTTCCTTTCTCATCTTGCTATGTTTGTTCAAATTTCTCTTCATCAGACTTAACCAGAGAACAAAGTCTTTGTTGGGCTTTTTTGAGACTTCCTTTGCTGATGAAATTAATATGAATCTCTTTACCTTTGCCCTAGGCAGTCTCTTCAGACAAAGACAAAAAGCAGCCATGTTCTTCACCAAAACATCACAAAAACAGTCTCTCAGCCACATATTAAAGTTCTTCTCCACTGAAACCTCTTGGGCTGTCAGGCCTACACAGTTCAAATGACCCTCAGCACCACTGTCTTCCATATTCCTATTAGGCTGGCCCATTAAGCCCCACTTAAAGCATTCCATGGCTTTCCAAATCCAAAGTCCCAAAATCCACAGTCTTACAAACAAAAGCATGGTCAGGCCTATCACAGCAATACCCCAGCCCCTGATACCAACTTCTGTCTTAGTTAGGGTTTTATTGCTATGAACAGACACCATGACCAATGCAAGTTCTATAAAAGACAACATTTAATTGGGGCTGGCTTACAGGCTCAAAGGTTCAGTCCATTGTCATCAAGGCAGAAACATGGAAGCATCCAGGCTGATATCGTGCAGGAGTAGCTGAGAGTTCTACATCTTCATCTGAAGGCTGCTAGTAGAAGACTGACTTCCAGGCAGCCAGGGTGAGGGTCTTAAGCCCACACCCACAGTGGCACACCTACTCCAACAAGGCCACACCTCCTAATAGGGTCACTTCCTGGGCCAATCATATACAAACCATCACAATGTGGGAAGCACTTTCCCAGCTGAGTCCTCTTCGTAAGGCAGACCCTAGCCAGTGGGCACTGGGTAGGCAGAGAGCACTCTGCTCTGCTGTCTGTAGGTGCTCATCGTTAGCCTCCGACGCAGTCTCTACGGACTGACAAGTCCTTAACCGAATTAAACGTTTTGATAATTTTGAGTTTTTATATTGAGGAATTTTGATAATTCCTCAAAGACTGGGAGCTCCCTTGAAAGTTACATCTGTAAATCACACTCCCTATACTTCAGGACCTGACAAAGGTGATTTAAATGACACGGTCAAAGTCTTTATACAGAATAACCATGACTTCATACTTACCACATAACAAACAATCCACCAGGAAGCGCAGCTTTGGCCTGCACAGTGTGGGCCTTTTCTGCTGCTAAAAGTGCAGGAATATATTTAAGCTCTTGCAGCCTTCCCTTTCACATGCACAATACCTCCACATTTTTAAGCAATCACTTGATACATTTGATAAATCTCAACTATGAAAACCTTTGTTTGAGAGAATGACCACCTGCCCAGTCCTAAGAAAAACTATAAATATATGAAGTAAAAATAAGATCCTTTTGAAAAGCTCCCTGTGCTAGATTTATTATCAACCTGACATGAGCAAGAATCGCCCTGGCAGAGTCTTCACTTAGGAACTGTCTACATCAGGTTGGCCACGGGCATTTCTGTCAGGTATTTCCTTAGTTGTTGTTAAGGTAGGATGACTGCCCCTGATGGTGTGTGACATCATCTTGTGGGCTGGGCCTTGAGTTGTAGGAAGGTGAAGAAAGCTGTCTGAGCATGAACAGCAGCAGCAAGTAAGCAGGGATGTCTATTCTCACTGAGTTCTTGACTGTGGATACAATAGCTTATGTTTCTCCCTTAACTTCCTCAAAATGATGAACTGTAACTTGGAAATGTAAGCCAAATAAACCCCTTTCTCTAAACACACACACACACACACACACACACACACACACACACACACACACCATTTTCTCCCCTAAGTGGCTTCTTGGTCAGGGTACTTTTATAACAGAAATTAAATAAAAACCATCATCAGCTACACAAACATGCAAATCTATGAATTAATCAACCACGTTATTACTTATCCTATATTTGAATATCTTTGTACATGTTTCCTAATTTATATATTATTCTACCATATCTAAGTATACAAATACATACACACATACATGTGTATGTATATATACATATCCTATGTATAGGATATATATAATACAGATCCTACCTACTTATAGCTTTCATATTAGTCATGCCAGTTAAGAGTTTAACAATTAAAATCCTGCCACAGACTTTTCTTGGGTTTGTTCATCCCTGAATTCACAGTGCTACAGTCTGTTGGTGGTACTCAACAAATACATAACACACGGCTAATAACGTTATTTAGTAAAGGCTTATGTCACAAAGTTTGCTAAGATATTTTCAGATATAATTAGTTCAGTTTTGGTAACAAATCCTGAGGCTGTTTCACCATCTTAAATATAGGGAACCTGAAATGTACGGAGCCTCAGTAATCTGTCCATAGCTACTAAGTGTGGGATACGAAATGAAACCAGCCTGACTCTAAAGCTCCCAGTCCTGATCACCAACACCTCTTGCAAAACAAGACACATTTAGATGACTACACATTTTACCAAAGAGTTTAATTTTTTTTGAAGATCTCTCTGAAGTATCTAAATACACCTATGGTAGTAGACTCAATAAATATGCTGAATAAATGAATATGCAACAGGAATATTCTACATGGTTTCAAAAATATCTGTAGAATGTGAAGATGGTGATAACATCTAAGTCTCTTCAAAGTTTCTTGGCGGGTATAATGACTTGATTATCTGAAGTGTCTCCTTGCCATGGTTTGACATCTGTACTACAAGCAAGGAGGAACTTTAGGTTCCATTTACATGAGATGGAGGTCATGTGTCACATGGTTAGAGTTCCATCTCTAGAAGACTGGACTGTGATTGGAGTGTCTACAATGGGTAGGAAAAGGGCGCATTAGAGGTGAGGGGATTGGTGGTGGCATCACATTAGAGAACTCGGGTCAGAGTAGACAAGGGTGCTTCTAGGAAGTGTTAGAAACACTTCGTGAGGTGGGGTTGGGGAAGCGGTTAAGATGGACAGAGGCTAAGGAAAAAGGCCAAAAGTAATTCCCAAATTTCCAGCTTCATGCAAGTGAAGAGATAATAAGGTATTATTCTGGGATAATATATGCTTCTATATGCTTGCCTGGCATGTCTGAGGCCTGAGATTGGCTCCTCGGAAAGGAGACAGAGAAAATGTGAGAGAGGAGGCAAATGCAAATGCACACGCACGCACGCACACACACACACACACACACACACACACACACACACATGCGCGCGCTATGCAATGGCACTGCTAAGCAGTAGGAGAACAGTTAGATGAAGTCAAGAAGCGGGGGAAAGGCAACGCCAGAGAGAAGGGATGGAGGAACACCAGGAGACATTCTTTTCCTCCTCTTCTTTCTCATCTCCCTAATACCTAATCATCCTCAAGCAAGGTTCTTGCTGAGACTTGGTGTTAGGGCATGTGAGCGGTGAGCAGCCTATAGGGGTGGCAGGGAAATTTGAAGTCAGCAGCGGGGCATGAGCTTCAAACACCCTAAGAGTTTTATAAGATAGAAAAGTAAAGATGAAGAAGATAAAAACCAAACCAAACCACAGCAGCCCCAGTCACATGCAGATGTTAAGAAACGCAGAGGTAATGAGAAGAAACATTTACAAGCTGCGTTGTCTGGAGAGAAGAGTTTCAAGTAGGTCAAGGCTGGTTCAGAGGGTACTATGGAGAATCACAGGCACATTTTCTACCTTCTTGCTAGGGCACCTACACACCAACTATTAGTCGGCTATAGCCAATCAATGTTTGGAACATTAGAACACTGCAAAATGATTAAGTATTGCATGGACACAAGGATATGAATACATGGATACCATATATCTACATAAAGGTAATATAAGATGTAAAATGTTTCTGTCTAGGAAGTACATTATCTGAAACGGGAAGATGACATAAATATCTACAAGGACAATAATTAAAGATGTGCAGCATCTAACAGAATTCAAGCAATGTCATCTGGACTACAGGACCTAATTGCTTGGTGATAAATTCAGTTTTTTTGTTGTATTCAAGGATTCAGGCTCAAATTCTAGGTCTCTTTCTATTTACCATTATTTATCAGTGATACAAAGTAGAATTCCCACCTAGAATATAAGTTTACAAGATAAAGACCATTACAAATTTCGTTATATTAAAATGTTCAGTGTTACATGAACTACGGTTTCTATTATTAATCAATGTATATATTTTCTCAAAAACAACTCATGCAGCGGATGTGTTTAACCCTCAGGAGGCTGAGGCAGGAGGCTGCTGTGAGTTTGAGGCAAGCACAGACTGTATAGCTAGAGCATCTCAACTGCTCCCCTGCTAAAGACATGGAGTATTGTAATTACTAGCTTTCCATTTCTCATAGAATTTTAGTGGTAATGTCCTATTAGCTATTTAATATAGTTTACTAATATTACCCCTATCCTATCTCTTTCCAATCCTTAGAATTTAAATGGTTTATTCATTCTTGCAGAACGAACATCTTTCCTGATTGAATCTAACACTATACAACAGTAACAAACTCATGTAGACAAAGCACAAAGGCATAACAGCTGAATTTATACATAGTTGTATCATGGAGTATAAGCAGATTGTGATACATTACTCACAAAAATAACAAAGTACATTTTACGGCTTCTATTCAAGGCAAAGGTATAGAAGGGATAGATAGCTACAGAAATGAAAGTTTGAGAGAGTTATGAATTCTCAGTTGAAAGATATGTGGGTTATTATTGGATCTACAATGGTGTCCTGCCTGCAAGATATGTCAAGGACAATGATGGCAGGAAGCTTATGGAAATAACCAACCCATAACTGATTTGACTTAGGGCCCACTCCATAAGATAGACCCCATACCTGACACTGCTTAGGTGACCAGGAACCAGAGACTAAATAGCCCAGAGACCTAGGGTAAAACCAAATACTACTGGTCTATAAAAAGAAAAGAAAAAGACAAAATGTATAGTGATAAAGTGACTTCAAATGACATTCTACTAGACTCATAGATCTGTGTGCCTTGCACAACCATCATCAGAGAGGCTTCCTTCTTCACCAGAGGGGCACAAATACAGAGACCCACAGGCAGACATTATGTAGAGAGTGAAGGACCTTGGAGCACTCAGCTTTGAATAGGAGGTCGCCATTAAATTGCTTCATAGAGCTCAGGGAACCCCAAGAGCGAGGGGGCGGGGGGGAAAAGAGTGTAAGAGCCAGAGGGTAGGAGGAGCCAAGAAGACAAGGTCCTCTAAACAAGCGTGATCAAACGCATATGCAGTCACAGACACGGAAGCAGTGTGCACAGGGCCTACAAAGCTACTGAGTCTACAAGCCTATTTCCAATCTTGTGAGTTCAAGTCCGCGATTGACTATTACCACCTAGCTCATAACGGGCTTTTCAAATTCAACTTGGCTAATACAGGATACACTATCTTCCCTCCCAATTCTATTAATGGTATCACTTCTGTAGCACCAAAATTAAAATTTGGGAGGCATCTTAAGACTCTTGTCTTCTTCAGACCCCAACTTCTAAGCAATGACTAGTTCATAAAAAGCATAAATTTCCACAAATGACATTTTCCAGCTTGAAAGTGTTAAGATTCACCAGATAGGATACTCAAAAATATAAAATGAACAAATTCTCTTATAGCATTAGAAAATACTAACTGGTCTAAAATAATGAAAATATAATGGTCTAAGTTGCAGACACAAGAATACATGAAGGCCAGAATGGTCTTGGGACTGTGGTAGGGTTCTTATTACCTTTCCCAGTTATAGAGATTAATGTTGATCTGTATGGCTTGGTACACGAGGCCAGCCTGGAGCAGCACTGTTTCAGCCTCCTGGATGTTCCCACTAAACATTAGTATGTGGGCCATTTTTGACTCTCTAGATGGAAGATCTTTTATAGCATTGATGTACCGAACTTTATCAATCTAGAAAGAAGATGTGAAACATGTCTATCATAAGTCAGTAATAATAGAAATATAATAAATTATGTTAAGAAAAAACTATTGTGCACTACATTAATAGGATTTACTTACTTCGCCAACTGCTGCATAGGCTATTTCTGCAGTTACCATGTCTCGATTAGCAACCGCCATAGCCGCGAGGCAAGCCCACATGCTTTGCTCCTAAGTGAAATAGGAAAGCAATGACCTTAAGTAGGTGGCTGAATCACCTATAAGCCAGCAATTCTCAACCTACAGGGCATGACCCCCTGAGGGTCACACTTCAGATAGCCTGCCTATCAGATATTTGATTCATTATGATCATATACATTATGATTCATACTGTATTGCTATAAGCAGTGGTTTAAATTGTAATGGTGATACAACTAAGTAATTAATTTACAGATAAAACTTATGAAACATGGCATTAAAAGAGACTGATAGTAAAATAAGTTACATAGAAGTTAGGAACAGTAGCACATTTATATTCTCAGTGCTGAGTAGGCAGAGGCAGGCAGACATCTCTGTGAGTTCAAAGCCATTCTGGTCTACACAGCAAGTTCAAGGCCAGCAAGGGATACACAGTAAGAACCTTACAAAACAAAAAACAAACCAAGCCAAAAAAAAAAAAAATTACTAGATCTCTATTTAAAAACATTACCATCAGACAGAGAACTTTCGAATAAAATTTTCTAAAAACATTTGATTTCTAGTTATTAAGCATTTCTTTTCTTTTTAACTCAAGATGAGCTTCCAGTTATTTTTTTTTCAAGTAGCAGCAAAGAATATAACTTACAGGGACTAAAAGGAATAGTGAGGTTCTCACACAATGCCGCCAACAAGCCACTGTCAGGAAATACATCTAAATGCCATTCCACAAATATGTATTCTAAGGGATGTTACCTGACAACTAATAAAAAGGTGTGTTCAAATATGTCTGGAGGATCCTGGATACAACCAGCTAGGAAATGCTGATCCAAACCAAAGATTCTTAATCTTAGCTATGCAAGAGAAAATCTGAGTTGCCTGAGGTGTAGGACTCAGCCTCCACTCAGATGTAGCAAGCCAGAGTCTCTGAGGGCAGCCCTTAGGAGTCTGACTTCTAGAATAGACCCACAGGACTGTTCCATGGGTCAGCGGAGGAGACTGCTGGTCTGGTTACAGCTCCCTCAAAGGACACGTCACGCAGCAGCATCTGTGTAGTGCAGCAGGAGGGACGATCCTGCTCAGCCGTCGTACCCCTTATATGTTATCATTACCCATCTCTCAAAAGGGAGACAGTGTACAGCATGTGCTCCATACGCAAGGTACCTTGACAAAGCGGCAAAGCCTTACGGCATCTTCCCATTTGGAGCTGCTCACATATTCATGGAGGATAGCGGGGTACGGAGATATGCTGATGTGCACCAGGGAGCCATCAGCTCTTCTTATAGTCACCTGATTTCCAACAAAACTCACTATATGCGGGTTTTTACTATATTCACTGTTGAAAACAAACAAGGAAAACTTAAAGCCACATTCTACACATTTTTTCATATGTATTAAACTTGGAAAATAACTCTGACATATATAATTTCAAAATTGACACCCACCATTTAACTCCAAACAGAATGTATATTCAAATAAACATTTCAATATAACAGGTAGATAGATATACACCTGAAGCAAAATATACTAACACTTTAAAGTGGCAAAGTTATTCCATATTTGATTGCTCCCTCCTGGCATCCGCAGTGAGCTTCTGCTACTGTTGGAACCCTGTGGTAAGGGACTGCTCCCCACAGGGGTTTGTCAGAGGTGAGCCCAGCGAGACCTGCTCAGGGCAGGGCCTGCCTGGAGGGAAGGCTCTCCTAGGACCCAGCCCCAGCACTCACAGCCACATGCACTCTCCTGCCGCTGCCCAGAAAGCAATGGGGCCAGCTGATCATGGACCAGAGAACCCCCCAAGCCTTCGCCAAAATATCCCTTTGCTTTTTATAAAGCTGTTTGTCTCAACTACTGTTCTAGTAGCAGAAAGCTGACTAGCATCTCCCATGAACCTTAAATTATGACAACAAAGAACTTAGCTATTGGTTTTGAGAATATGGACAAGTGGATAAAAAAAAATCAAAGTGAACTCCAAAATTACTTTCTACTAGTACAAACAGATGAGCTTTAAATAAGAAGACTGACATCTTTTTGTTAATTTGTTAATACTGTGTTCCTTGTTTTTCTGGCAGTCTTAGTATATAGGCCTGCCAGGTCTGGAGCTCACCGTGCAGACTAGGCTGGCCTAGAGCTCACAGAGATCCTCCTGCCTCTGACTTCTGAGTACTGGGATCAAATTTGTGTACTATCACATCTGGGTAATGTATACACACTTTTAAAGCCAAGCCTTTATTTCGGCGTTCCCTGTTTTGTTGTAGTTAAGCTTAAACTCTGAAAGTGCGCTGGGAAACCTGCGGCTGAGGTCCGAGGGGCTAACTTACTGCGTGTGAAGAGGAAGAAATGTTTCTCTTAAGAATTTAGGAATAATTTTCCTGGCACATTTAGGTGTTGATTTTTTGTTGTTGTTGTTGTTTGGTTTTAAAGAGTTTCAGCAATTGTGGTTTAGTCTACCTTTAACATCACTCAAAAATACAACTGAAGAGACACATCGTTGGGATTCTTAAAGTCAAAGAAAATGTGTACACTGGGGAGCTGCCACCAAGTGTATCTTGCTGCAAAATACTGCTGGGTTCAAAAAAAGTCACTAAAGCACAGTGAAAAACTTCACCTGAGCTATTACTAAACAAACCTTGGAAATTACTCATTTGTAAAAGACGAGTAAATAGTTAATTTGTTTTCAATTGAGTCCATTACTTAAATCTTAACCAGCTTTAGTTGAGCAATTTATTTAGTTGTGTCTGATCCAGGACAAAGCACAGCACTTAGGACTTCATTTACAACCTGGGATCCTGTGCGACATATTACCTTGCATCTCTCTCATACAGTGTTTTAGGCAGAATGTCTCTGTCCACATAAACGGCATTAGGGTAATACCATACTGTGAATCGCGTGTCTTGAAGTCCACAGAGAATATTGCACGTATCACACCATGCCAAAGTATGTACCATGGTTCCTTAATTTAAAAAGAATAATTGTGGTTCATTAGAGTCAACAGGTATTAAAATCTATCTTTAAGATCAGCTGACAGTCAAGATCCTAATTCATTTAATGGCTATATCTCTACATTCTGTTTGTATAACAAGAGAACACATTCAAAAACTATGAAAAATGAAAATCCTTAAATGTTCTCCCTAGACCCCTTCTGGATTTAATCAACAGATGTTTCAGTGCTGATTT
The DNA here is from genome assembly GCA_964023405.1 of Apodemus agrarius. Taxonomy (NCBI): domain Eukaryota; kingdom Metazoa; phylum Chordata; class Mammalia; order Rodentia; family Muridae; genus Apodemus; species Apodemus agrarius. The sequence continues at coordinate 99,891,325 of OZ030007.1, read as the reverse complement.
GGCCACAGAATTCAAATTTGCTATTGAAATTGAGTGACAAAGTAGTGAAGAAATGTGAGACTAAAATTCATTCATTCAAACATTGCTTAGTTTGAGGGCTGGTGAGATGGCTCAGCGGTTAAGAACACTGACTGCTCTCCCAAAGGTCCTGAGTTCAAATCCCAGCAACCATATGTTGGCTCACAAACATCTGTAATGAGATCTGATGCTCTTCTGGTATGTGTCTAAAGACAGCTACAGTGTACTTATATATAATAATAAATAAATCTCTAAAACAAAAAAGGAAACGGATGATAATTACAATTTTAAGCACATGGAAATTATTTTACCAAGTTTAATAATCTGTTCTTCTTTCCCAAATCGTTTCACTGAGGTGATGTAGAGATCTCTGTTCTTATCAATGAAGGCAATTTTTCTGTCATTGGTAAGTCCTTTCTGATCCAGAGCAATTTCTGAGATTTCATTCTAAAGTTTCAAAAGGTACACAAGCATTAAATCCGTTTTAGGGCTTGGCATATGGTCACTTTAATTTGTTATCAGCACACTTCTGTTCTTACGGGTCGATTAAAGCAGCTGTGGTGGCACACACCTATACTCCTGGCCCCCAGGAGCCAGAGGCAGAGGTCTATGAATGTGAGACCAGCCTGGGCAACAGTGCAAACTCCTGTATGGAGCAGGAAGAAACAAACAACACCACAGAACAAAACAACAACAAAAATTAATTAAATGTCAATTACCCACTCATAACACACAATGTCCTGATTAACTTATGTCATTAATTTTTGAAGCCCATGGAACACACACTCAAAGAAAAGAGAGATAACTTCAAGAACAGGAGAAGGTCCCAGAAAGGATTACTCCTTCAGTAATTTTAAATTGGTAATAAGTAAGAACTCAAGAGCAGTGCTAAAGTGTAGTTACTTTGCTGGCAACCCAAGATTCCTTAAAACACCATCAAAAGCATCTGCACTGAGTCTGTAGTGAGAAAATCTGTGTCCTGTCCTTTAGCTGACAGAATTAAAGGAGAAGAGCTCAGTATCACGAGAGGTCTACATTACTGAAAAGCTTCCTTATAGGGGGAACTGGGAAAGGGGAAAGCCTTTGGAATGTAAACATAGAATATAGAAAATAAAATTAAAAAAAAAAAGAAAGAAATAGAAGCAGCTATAATTAACAATACAAGTCCTCACAATTACCCCTGGTCTGCGTATGCTTTATCAATTGAGCTTTAGGTGACTTATGAACAGCATAACAAAATTATAAGAGACAATAAAGATATTGTTCAATAATTTTTTTAAAAAAAAAAAAAGAGGAGGTAGATAAAAAAAAAAAAATGTATCCTGACTAGATTGCCTAACACCTATTTTAAAGACTTGTTAAATAAACTTCCGAAATACATGGGAGTGTCTCATGTTTCTACAATACTAGAATTTACAATTTTCTTCATTTTGTTTTCTGTGAAACAGAAACTGTGCTGAAGGCATTATATTTCCCAAATGAGGCCCATGGGTATTCAGAGATCATAGAGGGAGGGGCAGCAGGGGGCTGTGTGGGAGTCCGAAAAAGCAAATACCAAAAAGTCCAGAACTTAGGGCTTAGACTTCTAGCTCCAAGATCTCTGCTTTTCTACAATAATAAAACTATCATATTAGCTAGTAAGATGAAGTTTCTTAGAACACATAAAACACTTTAATATGTATTCATTTATGCTTGATCCATGAGTGATTTGTATGCTGTCTACTGTGTCTGAAGACTTTGTTAGAAACGCTGAGCTCAACAACCATAATGATTATATTGTTTCTAGGATTATATACATAATACCCATGATGGTTTGTATATGCTCGGCCCAGGGAGTGGCACTATTAGAAGGTGTGGCCCTGTTGGAGTAGGTGTGGCCTTGTTAGAGTAGGTATAGCCTTATTAGAGTAGGTGTGTCACTGTGGGTGTGAGCTTTAAGATTCTCATCCTAGCTTTCTGGAAGGTAGTATCCTGCTAGCAGTCTTCAGATGAAGATGTAGAACTCTTAGCTCCTCCTGCACCACGCCTGTCTGGATGCTGCCATGTTCCTACCTTGATGATAATGGACTGAACTTCTGAACGTGTAAGTCAACCCCAATTAAATGCTGTTCTCATAAGGTGCCTTGGTCATGGTATCTGTTCACAGCAGTAAAATCCTAAGATAATACCTTTCAAATTAAAAGATACACATAAACTTTTATGCAAATTTGTGGACCAGCCTTTCTACTATTTAATTTTAAAAGAGAGCCCCTATAGAATATAATTCATATTTTAAAGAAAAAAATAATTCTTGTCTCATGAATATTAAAGCACTATGATTCTAGTGTTATAAAAATGCAAATATTTCAAACAAATTATCTTTATGATTAAAGGCATATCTGCTGGCCTGGAGAGAGGGGTTCAGCGGCTGAGAGCGCTTGCTGTGTAACCCAAAGACCAGAGTTCAGATCTCAGCACCTGCATGACAAGCTGGACACCTGTAGATGTTTTAACCCGAGCTCTGGGATAGGGTGGAGATAGAAGGGTCTCTGGGGCTTCTGGCTCCTGGTTTAGTGGAGAAAATTCAAGGCCCAGGTTCATAAAAAGACCCTGTCTCAAAGGAATAGGTGTGGAATTATAGCAGAGGAAACCTGGCACCCTCTTTTGGCCTCTGTTTTTGTGTTGCGTGCACACACCCACACCCACATACAAATAATTAAATAAATCTTTTTTTAAAGGAGTGTTTGTCATCACCAGCAAAGAAGCTAGTGTTGGTGTAATATTAGAAATAGTTACACAGATGGTTCTGGTTTCTAGGAAAGTTAAAGTCAGACACGGAGAGTAATGATGTCTGAATTCACAGAGGCCCCTTCACACAGCAGAGCCCCCCTCCTCTTGTGCAGCCCTCTCTCCCGCTCTCGTCCTCCTGAGTCACTCTGCAGTGGGACATGACAGCAGTGTGTGGTCATCCGGTCTCTCCCTTGCCAAGGACTGATAATCATCTATTAATGCACAGACTTAATTTAGGTGTGATGGCATACACCTGCAATCCTAGCACTTGGGAGGTAGAGGCAGGAGGATCAGGAGTTCAAGGTCATCCTCAGTTACACAGTAAGTAAACGCAAAATAAAATAGCAAACTTGAGTTCTGCTGTGAATTCGGTTATCACAGCGAAGTGCTTTGGTTTTGGTTTCTTCAAATTGATGGGATAAATTATTATTATATAGAATATAAGACACTGTTTTGTTGTTATTGCTTACACTGTTTTTTATTTTGTTTTGTGAGACAGGATTTTTCTAAAAACCTTCCTGGCCCAATACTAGAAATGCAGCCCCAGGCTGGGCTCGCACTCTGGTAATCTTCCCGCCATAGCCTCTTGTGAGCATTAAACTTAACCCACAGCTCGAGCAGAATGTAAAACTTAACATTTCTCATGTTACATCCACATACGCTGAGCAAGTTTTGAGATTAGAACAAATTACCTCCATTCTTATAACTATGAAGCTGTACATTCTTACACTTAGGATATGTGCTCTAGTGGAAAAAGTTGCCATACTAAAACAACTATTTATTCAATGTTATTAGATTCTTTTTACTTTAACCTTCCTTACAAAAAAATGATTATAGCTGAGAAATTTACTTCTTTTTTATACTTAATTCTACTGAGAAGGACAAGTTCTGCCTGCACAGTATTGATTTAATGGCGATAAACAGGCATCCTTTGGGCGGGTGCAAGGCAACACCATGTGGGAAACCCCAGGCACTCTCGCCGGTCTTTGGAGGGTCTCTCTAGCCCAAGCGGGGCTGACAGATGTACAGCATGGAGGCCAGCTACACTGGATGCTCAGACAGCCACCAACGGGGCAGGTTAAACAAACCAAGACTGCCAGACGGTGCCATCTTACATGATGGTGGTCGGGAGAGGGAAAGAGTACGTGTACAGGCGTGGACAGACCGCTAGCGTGGTGTGCTGTGAGAGAGCACAGTGCAGGTCTGGAGCGAGCAGAGGAAAGAAGACATGTCAGGCCTGTTTACGAGCTGAAAGGCTCTGCAAGGACACAGAAGACGTTAGAAACTGTGGACTTCACAGGTAGAATACTGAAAATTGGTGTGGTAAGGAGACATTTTTTAAAAATATTTTTAATGTTTTTTAAGATTTCTGATTTGCATTAATTTATATAATATTTAAATGTGAAACAAATAATGACTAAGGGGGGAATACAATGTACAGAAGCAATGCATTGGAATTGTTAAGTAATGTTAAAAGCATCCTTCCATTCTCAAATATCACTGTTCAAAGGATAACTGTAGTGTAATGTGCTCCTTTTAAAGACTAAAAACCAAAACCAACACACACTTTACAATTCGGGGTGCTTTGTATTTTAATAGAGAATAATTTTCCCCCTCTAATATAGTTGTTGAGCTATGGTCTTAAAATCTAAAGAAAATGCTGTCTAGGGACAGTTCAGTAAGAAATTTACTACAAACTTATGAAGACACTTCTATCTACAAGTTTAGTAAAGTAGAACATGTCACTGACCAGCAGTCCAAGGCTGGCCACACCAGCACACACACACCCCGGCATCTCACTCACCTCACCTTGCCCTCACAGGCCCTATTTCAAAACTTCCCTGACCTTAGTCTTAAGCTATGGCATTTTCTGACATAATATGGGAGGCATACACTTATTTTTAAATATTAAATTAGTCTGTTTTCATCCTTAAGGGATAACTATTATTTTAAAAAGAAATTAACAGCGGCCATTTATTCTAAACCCAGCAAATGTTTATTACCTTATGAGAGAGAAGTTTCCCATCCCCTAGGGGTTTTCCAGTTGATGCCTCAAAGAGGAAGATTACTAGAAAACAAGCGACAGTAGAGCATTGGTGAGTTACAGTAGAACCCTTGTTGGTAAATTTCAATGGCGCTATCATAACTCCTAGGAGGTATTACTTTCTTTATGGACCATAGAACTTCTACCAGCCCAGAAAACCAACATCAAATTTCTAATTAGTAATGAGGCCACATTTTTTATAAAAAAAGCATAACTAAGTTTTAAGGAAATGGTTACTAATGGTTAAGGAAAAGGTTCACCAACAGGAGATCCAAACGTGGACGCAAAGCTACATCCTGGTTATCTCTACTTTAGTTGTATATAACAATCATTTTCACAACAGAAAATATTCATTAAACATCCGTTTCTATGACACCAGACAACATGCAACATGCTGTTTCTATAATACACTCATGTGGTAAAATAAATAATTTATCCTGGATTCTTGGCTGAAAGCTTCAAACCCCTTAACATTTCTGGAATAACAGGAGACTTTTTGCTTTTTTAGTGAGAACAACAGATTCTTTGGTGCTTTCTTTACTACAGATGCAGGTTCACAATCAGATAAACGAAGCAGCAACTACTATGATGGAGCGTTAGGTCTCTGACTTCTGTGGATAAGAAGGGATCTAGAGATTGAGTTCAATGAGTGCTCAGTGATTTACCTAACTGTGCCATGTAACAACCCTCAAAGCTCAGCCACAAGAGGAAGCAGCTGGCGTGGAAAGTGATGACAGTCTCACAGAGAGTACCCTCGACTACGTGGAGTGTAAGAATTCTGAATAGTCAGAGTTTGAACAAAACTGTAGTAGACTATGTTTGGGAGGAAATGGATTGTCAATGATTGAGACTCTCCATAAATCATTAATACATCATTACACACTGATGGCCTTGTAAAATATCCTGCTCACACCTTTAGAGTGTCCGCTGGCTTGCCTCGGAGTGATGGGGAGGCCAGAAGCAACTGTCACAGACACTTGCTTTGGGAGCTCATCTAGCTCTCAGGCCAAGAATTTCCTTGAACTCTTGAAGGAAGGTTCCAGAATGGTGCCTTCCATATTTCTAGCAAACCTTTAAGTTTTAGAAATAACTTCGAGAAAAAAAAAAGATCGGCTATTATAGTTTAGATCGTAACTATCTCCACAAAGCAATGCGTTAGAGTTTGGTTGCAGCCCGCCATGCCAGAGAGGAGGTGCTGAGTCTAATGACGGACCTCAGGCACTATGGGCGTGCCTCTGAGGGAGAGCGGGGCCCTAACACTCTTCCTCCTCAGCTTCCAGATACCACAAGATGAGCAGCTCCGCCTCACCACGGGTTCCTCCCATAATGTCTGACTTGCCTCAAGTGACCACGACTGAAACCTGATACTGTGAATACAAACAAGCCTTTCTATCTTGTAACTTCTTCTCTCAGGTAGGGAAAGCTAACTCGTGTGTAAATAAGATGAGATTTATGAAATATTTACTGTCTATCAGGTGACTATTTTAGAATTATTTCTTGGGTAGTTTTCTTTTTGAAAGCTGTTATCAATGATTTCTTTTCCTAAATGCTAGTTAAGAGAACTAGCTCCCATGATGAAATCCGGGAGACACTTCAACCTTAAATCCCTTCCCTAGATAACCAGGAGCTACTCTGAAGATGGCATTTTAGAGGGCTGACAAGGCTGTAGAAGGAAACTGCAATGCTTTCCTATTCTAAACTACCATGTTCCCTCATATCAGTGGGATGGCTATTTAGAAGCCACAACAAACACACAAACAAACAGAAATGTCAGTGAATGTGGGAAAATGGAAATTAGAATATTTACTAACTGCTTGCTGTTAGTAGTAATGCAAAATGGTGTTGCTTCCATAGAAAATAGCACAGAGGAACATGAAAAAGTTATAAACAGAACTCCAAGTGATCTGGAAATCCATCCCACGTGTGGGAAGCACCGGCTTCAGTGTCTCATGTTAGCAGTCTCGCAGTCGCTGCATCATTACTTGCAGCAGCCAAAATGACATGATCAGTCTGATCAGTAGACAAAAAATAAAAATAAAAAAAAAATGTGTGTGTGGGTGCATGATTGGGGGTGGGGGGTGTGAGGAGAGGCAGAGGGGAAGGGAGGACGGGGAGAGACAGACAGACAGCAGACTCACACACACTCTCATAGAGATATCACTTAGCCTTAAGAATGAAAGACAGAAAAGAAAGCCCTGCACATCTGGAAGACAGGCTAGGTGACATCAGGTAGCCACCAAAGGACAAATGTGGCACAATTCTACCAGTGTAAGGTGCCTAAAATAACGAATCTCACAGAAGCAGACACAGGACAGCAGTTGCTGGAGACGGGGAGAGAAATGATGCAAAGTTTGAGTAATGAAAGATGAGGAAGGTCTAAAGGTCTTTGGTACAACACTGCACCTACAGTCAAGCAGGTGTTGTCGCAAATGAAAGCAGCGCTGGGACTGGAAGTACAGCTCAGTGGTGGGCATTTGCCTAGCATGGAGGAGACTGGGTCTTACCTACCTCTGTCCTCCTCCCCTGCTTGACTCATGCTGACCCATGGAATAGCCTTCGGATAGCCCCTTTACTGATCCCCACCCCGGGATCTTTCTACTTAATTGTTCTGTAAGTCTGTGACCACACTGCCACTCCTTCACCCTGGGTCAGTTGCTTCAGAGCATGCGCCATTAGCCCACTGTTGATTATATATGTGCTCACTGACTTCATTCCGACCGCCATTGATAATTTACTTAACCTAGAATATGAAGGTCTTAATAAAATGGTTTAATGTAACATGGCATTACAATACACTGGACATTGTGTGTGTGTATAACTATACACACACACACACACACACACACACACACACAAATATGGCCTAGATTTTTACATGTAAAATTTAAATTATTCATCCCTTCCTTTTACTTCATTAACCTAAAACATTAGTTGAAAAATATATAAACAAAATAAATGGCAGAGTGAAGAACATTTACCATATTACTAAATGAATGCAAAGGGAATATCAACGAAGCTTAAAAACGTTAAGAATTAATACATATTTTAAAATCATAATCCTGAAATAAAATTCTGTGATGAATACATACAGAGTTATTTCTCACTGGCCTTGGATGTTGAGACAACGTATATTTGTTTTATCAGTATGACAATTTTAGTTATTTAGCTATGGTTAAAAGAAATCCGAGAACTCAATTTTTCCACAGAATGTTAACATACTGACAGAGAGGAGGTGAAGCTCGTGACCCTCTACCTAAGGCGACACGGAGCGGCACTCACTCTTCTCGTCGGCTTTGTCCTTGATCGCTATCGTGTCGTTGCTCAGAGACACGGTCTGAGCGTTCAGGATGTCTGTCCTCATGCCAGGAAACTTTGGAGAGGAAATGAAGCGTCCTTCATAAGAGTGCAGGTAGATACCACCACCATCCACCAGAAGAAAATGTCTAAAAAATAAAGTTCTTTGTTTTTTGTTTTTGTTTTTAAAAGGGAAGATACTACATTTTCATTTCTGTATTAAGTAAGAGTTTACCCTTGGGGGGAAATCTAAATCCTAAAATTATAAGTATATAGATAAAGACTGGAATATTTAAAAACTCAAAGTGTTTGTTTTGTTTTGCCTTTTACATAGAAGTGGGGGAGGAAAATGACAAGGTCAAAATCTCAAGCCGTGTCCTCAGATTGTGATGTCATTTACATTATACCCTCAACGCATCTCTGTCTAGGAAGAAAACCCCATACAAAGGCAACTAAAAATCTTCCAGTTTTCCAGTCATGGATGTTAATATATGACGCTCTTTGCTCCATGAAACAATACAGATATGTGTTTCAGACTCACAGATTACATTAAAGATAAAACTCAGGTGCTGGTTAAAGCCAAAACCAAAAATGACTCAAAACTTAACTTCAGTGCCAGCATTTATTCAAGTGAGATGCTTCTGATTTTAAAATTATGAAGTGATCATCAGTATGTATTCATATCAAAACACGCATAAATTTTTGCAATGAGCAATCAGGTACAGCTATATCCATATGTTACAGCTATATTCAAGGCTCTGGGATTCTTGTAGATAATAATCTCTTAAACATTTAATGGCCAATATAATTTTTCTTTGAAAATTCACACATCAGAAACAATAAAGAGGAAAACAAAGACATCTTTGTACCAAAATCAATTCAAAATAGATACTGAGAGCAAACAAGGGATGAATACAGCAAAAAATTTAACTCATTTTTTTCATCCTCAGGGATTGAACCTGGCTCTAGATATGTGAGACATTCACAGAACTATTAGTTCCCTTTGTGTGTGCTCATGTGTGCACGAGTGTGCATGTGTGTGCTCATGTGTGCACGAACTATAAAGCTCACCACATGTGTCGATCACAAGGCAATCTCAGGTGTTAGCCCTTGGCCGCCTTTCTACCTTGCTTGAGAAAGGAACTCTCTGTTCTATAGCGCCGCATCTACCAGGGTAGCGGACCTACAAACCTCAGAGGGTCTCCTACCTCCAGCTCCAGTCACCACCGAAGACCGGAACTACAGACAGCCACTACTCCACTCAGTTAACTTGGGGTCTGAACTATGATCCTCACATTTGTGTGACAAGCATTTTGTCCAGGAAGCAATCTCTCCCACCCCTAACTCACTTTTGATGAACATTTTATTTCAAATTATTCATTGTTATTGTTCTTTGGGGGGGGGAGCAGGGGAAAGAGATGTGAGACAGGGTCTTTCTAAGTAACCTTGGCTATCCTGAACTTTTTGTGTAGATCAGGTTGGCCTCAAACTCACAAAGATCCATGTGCCTTTGCTTCCAAAGTGCTGAGATTAAAGGGATGTGCATGTCTGGCTCTTAGTCACTGTTTTAAAAAGTGATCTCTGAGCCGGGTGGTGGTGGCACACGCCTTTAATCCCAGTACTTGGGAGGCAGAGGTAGGCGGATTTTTGAGTTCAAAGCCAGCCTGGTCAACAGAGTGAGTTCCAGGACAGCCAGGGCTACAGAGGAACCCTGTCTCGGGGGAAAAAAAAAGTGATCTCTGTCCACTTATTTTAAAATATACTTTCTAGAAGCATAACTTCAGGATCAAAGAGCACATACCTTTTAAAATGAAACTGATGGATGTATATACTACAACGTATTTGTATTTCTAATGAATAAAAAAAGTGCACACTCTAATGAATACTTAAGGATAAGTATTTATTTAATTGAAGATTTTGTCCTTATGGATTAGTGTATGGCCACACAGTATAAAAATGGTATTTCCCAATTTTGACAAAGTGACACATCACTAATACATTCTTCTTGCTGAGCAGTCGTAATGCACGCCTTTAATTCTAGCACTTGGGAGGCAGAGGCAGGTGGATCTTTAAAGTTCAAGGCCAGCCTGGTCTACATAGTGAGTTCCAAGACAGTCAAGGGAAAACACACACACACACACACACACACACACACACACACACATACACACACACACACACACACACACACACACACAAAACCTGTCTCTAAAAACAACCATATAAGAAAAAAATCGTCTTTCTTTTTGTCATTACTGAAAGCACTTTGTTTGTACACTGTACAAAAATCAATCCAAAATAGCCCAAACTCCTCAGTGTGAGACCTGTCACTTTGAACCTATTATACAAACAGGAAAACTACATTAAGATATAGTCATAGGCTAGAACTCTCTGAAAAGGAGGTAACATCGAGGACTGGCGAAGTGGGGGCTGGGAAGATGGCTGTTGGTAAAGTGCTTGTCTCACAAGCACGAGGACCGAAGTTCAGATCCTTGGCACATACAGCGCTGGGCACAGCAGGTGCTCCTGTCATCCCAGCGCTGGGGAGGTGAAGAGAGGAGTGCCTGGAGCCCCCTGGCCAGGCAGCCTAGCCAACCTGGGAGGCTCCAGGGCCAGTGAGAGACTCTGTCTCAATACAGTACAGGAGAGCCCAGGAGGCCTCAATCCTACACAACCAGCTACAGGTAACTAAGGAATTCTAAGGGCAGGAGAAATGGTATTCCTCAAGGAAAAGCACACCAATTGGTTATCCAATATCCGATGGTCAGTCCTCTAACTATACATACAAGTAACATTACACACACACACACACACACACACACACACACACACTTAATGAAAAAAGGCCATGGATTTGGAAGATAGCAAGGAGGAGCATATGTGTAGGGCCTGAAGGAAAGGAAGGGAAGGGAGAAATGATGTAATTACATTATGGCCTCAAAAGAAATAATCAGAAAGGTATAGTAGAGAATACTGAACATGAGATGGAGACACCAGGCATGAACTCTGGCCTTCATGCACACAGGTGTGCACATGCTCACAAATATGACGGATAATATAATCACTCCCACCTACACACCCTTCCACAGACAGACAGACAGACAATGGAGGAAGACACCCAAAGGTAATCTCTGGCCTACACACATGCATGTATACCTACACATGTACACACACATGCACACAAATGCTACCACACTCAGCACTGCAAACTTTTCTCATTATAAATAAGACATCAGCTTTTAAACTTCTCACAAGGAGATACTGTTTCAATGGGTCTAACTACAAGAAATAAGATCAGAGGCAGGCAGTAACAAAATTATCTTTTATGTAATTATTTATGCCATCAATATACACTTAAACTATAAACATACTCAATAAGCTTATAAATGATACATAAATTTATTTGGAATAAAAGACATTTGAAAAATAGGGTCTTTAGATAGCTGACCTCTTACCTTTTAAATGGTAAAATGACATACTTAAAAGTTACAATCTAAGTGAAGCACGTTTCATGTCATAAATAGATGACAAAGTTTGATGCTACATTTCCTTGATTACCAGGGTCACCATGATGATGACCATGTTCCTCAGTGATTAAATGACAGTCTGCTGATGCTCGGAAGAATGTCAGGACCAGCTTTCTCTTCCTGTGACTGGCCCGGCCACCAGCGCCCAGCAGCTTCCGTCTGCTCTGGTTTCTTACAGAAACCCCTGGGCTGGAAAACCTGCTGAAGAACAGCCCTAAGCCGCCTACATGCCAGGAGAGGAGGTGAGTTAAGGCGTGTGGCTTTGATGCAGAGGTTTTATAGACATCTGAGTAGGTAAAAAACAACACATCCTCACACTTCGTTATGTCTTACTGGGTAGCTTTTCTACACCTGACCTTGGCCAAAGTGCAGAGAAGTTATTGGCGTAAAAAACAACACATCCTCACACTTCGTTATGTCTTACTGGGTAGCTTTTCTACACCTGACCTTGGCCAAAGTGCAGAGAAGTTATTGGCGTAGCTTTTCTAAGTCTGATACAGAAGGGGATCGCTGTCCTTAAGAAATCAATGGTCAGTTATTACTTTAAAGCTGTGGCTCCTGGAGTACCAGCTAGTCCTAATTTGCTCAAGCGTATCATCCAGAGTTTCTTAGTCCTGTATCACTAAAGAACTTGCCAGAATATACTACTTTTTAATTTTCAGGCCACAGCCTAGGAGTAGGCTTGAAATCAATGAGTTTCAACCAATACTGAAGGTAGAGCTGGGGGTGCAGCTCAGTCTCAGAGTGTGCACTGAGCACTGGGGCACGGCTAAGTCTCAGAGTGTGCACTGAGCACACGTGAAGCCTGGGCCCCGTCTCTGTGCCGGGAAGGAGGAGGAGGAGGAGGAAGGAGGCAGGCCAGTGGAGCGGTGCTCAGCCACTGCTATCGCTCAGTCCTACCACAACACTCTCAGATTTCGATAAAACCTCAGGATGAGCTAAATCCCAATAGAAGTGGAGAAGAACAAGCAAGCAGAGCACGGGCCGAACTGCCGCTCCTGTGGACGGCCATTCTCTCCTTTGTTATGCTAATATTACTTATAATAAGATTTTCCCAACATTTAAAGCTAGTAAACTAACAAATTTCTTGATCTTAATTTTTAATGTAGTGAATGTTAATATATATAACCTATATGTTACCTTCAATATCTTTATAAGAATATAAAGAAATTCTGAGAATAAAACATATAATTACCACTGATCCACTTAAAAATTATTAAACACATGACAGAAATAAGACTAATCCCAAATGACTATTGTATCATTTTGTGAGAATTAAAAAAATAAGATTTATTTTTATCTTACATAAGTATAAGAGTGTTTTGCCTGCATGTCTATGTCTATGTGCAACATGCATGCAGTTCCCATGGCGGCCGTAAGGGGGCATTGGATCCCCTGGAACAAGTTCCAGAGGATTGCGCCACCACATGGATGCTGGGGACTGATCTGGGTCCTTTCTCATTTCCCCCGCCCCTGTGAGATGTTTTAAAGAGTATTTTACTGCTCCATGAGCTATCTTAACCCTAAACCCAATAATTAAAATATAAACAAATTACCTTTCTGCCTGCAGAATTAAACTAACAGTTCCTTCTTTGAGATCAAATATAAGTGGTGTATTCCAGTTCTTCGTGCTAAAAGATGAATAAAATGAATTGTATTAGCATTTAAAATATTAAACACATTTTAATAAGCAAGCAGTTACTCATCTCAAATAGTAAATTTAATTTCACAAATTGTCACAAATGTGTTTCTATTAGAGCACTTTTAACACTTTAAATTATTCACGTCAGTATCCTCCAGTAGAGAGCAGGGAGTCTGTGTCTTCTCAGCTATCACAGTACGTGCTTGCTGGAGGATATCACACAGGAACTTAGGAATCCTGACAGTGAGTCCTCCTCCTGCTGTTTGTTAGCTCTGAGTTTGGGCAGGCTATCCAAGATTCTCAACCAAAAAACAGCAGCAGCATAGCATCCTGATGACGGATCCGAAAAATGTGGATTAAATATCGGGCTGCAACATCTCCTAGCCATGTGACTTTAGCAAGCTTCGCTTCCATAAAGCCAGTGTCTCCACAGAGGATGAGGAAGAGCCATCTCGGTGTCTGACACAGAATGTAGTAATGGCATGATGGCACCAGGCACAGCGCACACACCTTTAATCCGAACACTCAAGAGGCAGAGGCAGGTAAACCCCTGAGTTTGAGGCCAGCCTGGTCAGCAATAGTGAGTTCTAGACTAGCCAAATCTGCATAGTGGGATCCTGCCTAAAACAAACAAACAAAAGAAATAACACGCTCAACATAATTATTTTTCAAATAGATCTCCCAGTGTTTTTGTTGGATTAAAAGATTATTTCTGCAAAGTACTCTAAAAATGTAAGCTATGACCACGCTTACTCAATAAAGTAACAAGTAAAAGCACAAATAATTCCTCTAATTTTTAACAGGACAAGATTCAAAGAACTGGGAGAAAGGCAGACATGGTGGTTAGTAATCCTAGCACTCAGCAGTGAGAGGTAGGAGGATGACGCTGAGCTCAAGGTTAACCTGAGCTACATAGTGAGAACCAGGCCAGCTTGCATTAGAGAGACACCCTGCCTTAAAGAACCAAAAACAAAACAACAGTGGGCTGAGTGAAGACACTTCTACACCTGAAGCTGCTTCACAGTTGAAATGTCTTATTATTTTCAATAACTCTCATAGAACCAATTCCTGTTTTGAGAATCTGTCTTGAACTAGCTGAGACAGTCTTGCTGTCAAGTAGAGTTCTAGGCTGGCCTTGAACTAACTATAGAGGTGTTGATGGCCTAGACTCCTGATCCTTATATCTCTACCTTCCAAGTACTGGAGTTATAGGTACGTGTCACTTATTCTTTACTGTGTGCATATGCACGTATGTGCATGCATACACAGCATGCAGCTGCACACGCCTGTGCACCCTTCCACCTTACAGAGAAGAAGGGTCCCTCACTGAAGCAGAAGCTCACCATCCCAGCGAGGCTGGCCGGCCAGGGTGGGCATGCTCCCAGGGCCTGCAGGCCTCTACCCTCCAATCCAGCCATGTGCAGCTCTGCACAGCTTTTAACTTGGGTGCTAGAAATCCAAACTCGGACCCTCCTGCTTGCACGGAAAGCTCTCTTGTAGGTATACTGGTGTACAACTAAATTCCATCTCAGCGCTGTGCGGTTCCTACAACTGCTCTACTGTATGTCACTTTCATAAGTACTGAGATTTGGGATCTTACCATATAGCTTAACAACCAGAAAGGAGAGGCAGGGCTAACTCAGGAAAGAAGACAGTCTGACACTGCCCCACATAATACACTATGAGGAAAATAGGGTAACTAAAAAGTTAAATAACATAGCATCTGAGAGTCCCAGTATGTTCTTGTCACTACTACCAGGAAACTAAATTCCTTATTATGGATTTAGCTAAGTCAGAATTATCTACAAAACAAACAAAAATTTAGACAGAACTTGCCTTCATTTTCCTTAACCCAATGTAAATTAATTAGTCAAATACACATCTACATAAGAGGATATTTTACTTCTACATTATACTCTTTCCCTATCTCATAGCTGCTTGCTTTGGTATCCTTTTTGATTTTTCCTAAATTACCAGTGTTCCTCCTTCCTGTCGCCTAAGCAAACAACTGACACAACAGCGAGCGCTCCCTTCTCCACTCCGCTCCTCTCCTACTTCAGACCCGAGGCGGCTGCTCCCAGCTGCACATCCTGATTAGCTGCAGATTTCCACAGACCAGGTGGGAACCGGAGACTTGTCAGTGAAATTCAATATGCTTCCATTAAGAATTACCGGGCCTGAGGATATCAACGCAATACTGTACTTTATGTGCTTCAATTCATTTCTTTATTCAAAATACTCGCTAAGTGACTGCCATATGTTGAGCTAAGCACTGGGCAAGCAGTCTCTACCGCCATATTTATTAAGTGGTTAAACCAGAAATACACTGTAGTATAAAAGCAAGCACAATTTTTTAATGTCCTAACAAAAGCTCCTGAGGGTACAAGCAATTTTTGAGTTTTCTGGATAATTTAGATGGTAGTAAAAGCTGGCTTGTACTACTTAAAATAAGGATTTTGGAAGTTGACTATTAAATATGGCCACTGCCTAAAAATGAAATTATATAAACTTACTATTATAGGCACATTATGTTCCAAAGGAAGGTAGGAAATACTCAGCACTCACCCCTCGGCTCCATCTACCCAGCTTATTATCACGCCGCGAGTCACTGACAGCCATGGAAGCGGGCAGTGGCAACAGTACTCAGTGACTGCCGCGGCACCGCCTCGCCGCCTCCGGCAACGTCACACTGACAGCTTAACGCTGGTCACTGTAGAAGTCCTTACACACTCTAATCAGACCGCCCAGAAGGCTCCTTGTGCAGTGCTCATGAGCACAGCAATGCCAAGCGTGTTTTAGGTTTCCAGGCAAGTTCTTGGCATATTATCATTCTAGTACCGAGGAAACTGAATGTATTTCTCATGTTTTTGGACCGCTCCGGGTGATCAGAGCATTTGCGGTTACCATGATTCCGTGTCCTTCCTGAATTCTCCCAGCCTGCCAGCCATCCTGTGTTACAGTGCATCTGCTGGCTTCTCAGCTATCCTAAGCCCTGGACTTTGAGCTAAGACTCTACCGAAGTCTTCAGCGCTGTAAGGAAACCACATCACACAAGATGCTTCCAGTTTTAAAAGTGAGCATTACCCCTTGGCACACAAACTTCATTACCTCTATTCTCACTGCATATAGCTTGGAGGGGCTCCTCATTTCCTGGTCTGAAACACAGTGCTAATCAGTATAGTTTTTTGAGAAAGTTATGGTTAAACCAAACTGTGTTATAAGAAAACTTAAAAATTAATCTCTCATCGCTGGAAAGCTCTGGATTTTCAGGAAATGCAAAGGTGCTTACGAAAACACGTAGCACTGAAGAGACGTCGAAACAACCAAGTGTGCGTGGTTCAGAGATGCTTTAATGACTCTGTCCCGGAACTCCAGCAAATCCACGGCATCATTGAGAACATTGCGAACCTAAGCAAGAAAACATAAGGGAAAGAAATATCAACAAACGATGTTTTTTAAAATGAAATGTAAATTTTAAAAAGATAAGCTAGCATGATGTTAATATGTGTGAAAAATTCAATGCAGTCTTAATTAGCTAAATATATAAAAAAGAATTCATCTAGGCATAAACTGATATACTTTGGCATAAAAATCAACTTATAAGGTCCAGATACAAAAAATAAAATAAAAATAATAAAAAAAAACCTCTCAGAAATAAATAGAAAAGACCTATAAGGATTTCTCATCTTCATGCCAAGCCGAGTGATGCAGGGATGGGATGAAGTTAAAACACCCCAGCACTGAGACGCAGCCAGAGAGAGTGACATACACAAGCTGGAAAGAGACCATATGATTTCTGCCCAAAAGAGTAAAAATAGCTTTTTTTTTTCATTAGATTTTACTTCAAATTTGAAGTTCTAAACAAAGAGATGATTGCCTTAAAACTCAAAAGTGGATATTGGTTTCATCACAAAAGAAAAGTAAGACTGTATGGGAGAGAAGGATCGTGTGCAGAGGCGGGAAGCACTCCCGTATGTGAGAACAGGTAGGAAAGAAGGCTAGGAAGCAACTGGAGCTGGGTGTGGGGATGCAGGCCCTTATCCCAGCATATGGGAGGCAGAGACAGGCAGATAGACTTCTGTTAGAGGCCAGCCTGGTCTACAGAGTGTTCCAGGACAGCCAGGACTACACAGAGAAACCCTGTCTCCCTTTACCCTCCCCCACCCATAAAAAAGCAACTGGAAAGGGGAAACTCAAAGCACTTTCTGGGGAAGAGAGCAATCCTGCTCTATGCATGATCTCCTATAGAAGGTGGACTTAAATTGCCTTAATCTGTCAGGTTGGTTGCATGAACCAAATAGCACCCGCTGTCCTTTACCTTCAGTCACTGGGTTCCTGAGCTGAGTCCCGACAACCAGTCCCTCACCACCATTATCTTACACCCTGTTTTCAAGGACTTGAGCTGACTTGCCCGTCCTTGTTTTCCTCTCTTTGGTGCAGTCACCACTAAAGAAGCTCTCTGGGCAGAACTGACATCAGCACTAACTTCCCTGAGCCTTTACTAGCCCCACCCACTTTCACGGAGAGTTCACAATTTGATTTTCTTTACAGCTGAATAAAATTCCATTATGAAAAACATCTTACCAATGCTTAGAGCAGACAAGACTGCAAGGATTCTAGCATTTGGCCATGCTGGCCAAAAGTTTTTAAGTCAACGGACAAACTATAATAAATCAAGAAAGAGAGTGGATGGATCAAGCTCTCTAAGCTCTGGGTAAGATCAGGACGCACAGGGCAGCAGACATACCACAGAGTGAACAATCAGGAGAACAACGCAATGGCGCCTATAGACTAGTTGCTCTTTAGACCCTCCTCTAGAAGGTATCCAACAATTCAAAGCTTTAATAAACAATTCAATGACAGGACAGGAAGTCACACCCTTCTAAATCCAGCTCCAAAGTTCTCTGTTGAGTTTCTAAGGACCCCTCAACTCCTGTTGTGGGGTCCTCAGGAAATCAGTGAATGCCTTTAAAAAAAAAGAGGCCCTTGCACTCTCAAGTGAGTGTGACACAGCAAGACAGTTTCAGCTATGAGACAGAGTGTACTTCCCCTTTTAGACACTAAATCTACTGCCTTCTTGGTCTTGGACTTCAAAGCTTCTAGAATTATAAAGGAAAACTCTGTTGTTTACAAGCTACCAGGTTAAGGTATTCCATAAGGCAGCCTGGTGGTTTGCTACATATCTGTCCCCAGACATCGTCATGACATGAGCCAACAAATACACATACATACACATGTGCTCTCTGCCACAGCATTCTCAGTTCTAAAATCCCATCTCAAAGATATGTAAGCAAATCTATAGACCACCGCCTATGCAGGCTGCTTACAATGGCACTCAGTAACAGCAAGACTAGAAACCACCTAAACGTCTGAGAGCAGTTTGGTTAATCCACAGTGCATCCACACATGCTGCATCGCTGGAAAACCAAACGTAGAACAATAAGGGGCAATACAAGACACAGAACAGCATGTTTAGAATGTTATCTTCTATCAGAAATGGAAGGATGTTTACATATATGGACGTGCTTGCATTTTTAAAAACAAAAATACTTATTAGAATAACTTTCTTATATATGAAAAGCTGATGACTTTGAGAATCAAATTCTTTTAAATAAAAACTAAAATCTCTGCAACCTTAAACATGAAGTAGGACTTCTTAGTATAAACTCATGATTTACTTTTATGTATGGAAATCAAATCCATTTTTGCCTAGAAGTCATGATCACTCAACAGCAGTGAATGCATGGAGCGCCTGAATTTAGTCTCTATACGAGCAGGTCTTCCAGTAGAACGAAGGCGTTCCTGAGAAAACGTCCAACTGCAATGGCGGCAGAGCAGACCAGACTGAAACAAACACCTCAGCCATAAAAGTGGACGGAGAGTACATGGTGTTTGCTCTTACAGTCTCACAACCATGGCAGGTCTGTCCTGTGCTGAGCTGGAAAGTGTACCCATTATTCTGTCCAGTGCAGGGCTATGCTCACTTAGTCTCTTCATGCTTATCACCTTATATGTGTCATGAGGAAATACATGGACTATCTTGTCACCCCAGAAAGCAAGGAAGCCACTGAAACCACATCAAAAGAAGTAAGAGCCATTGGCAAAAGACATAACAATTTGAGCTTTGAAGAAAATGAAGTCAATGGGTTGAAACATGTCAAAAATGTTGACGTTGGGGATTGAGAGATGGCCCAGTAGGAGTAACACAGAACAGTAAGAGGACACCCTGTGCCTGCAGAGTGCCCAGGTCTAGTAACAGCACCCATGCTTAGGTGTCTTGCAACCTGGTCTAACTGCATACCAGGTGATCCAGCACCATCCTTTGGCCTCACAGACACCCATCATAGGCATAGGAACACAAACATACATAGATATAATTTAAAAATAAAGTTTTAAATGTTAACATCTGCATGTTTATAATGATAACACCAACAACACACACACACACACACACACACACACACACACACAAGCTTATTGGGAGTTCTAGAAAATCGGCTCATTATTCAAAAGCTTAAAAATAAAGGAAAATAATTCAGCATCTGTCTCATTCCTGGGGAACCAGATAGCTGGTAAGACAAACCCTTTACAGGAAAACTCTGTAAATGCTGGCCTTGCAGTAGAAGCAGGTGGCAACCTTTAGTGAGAGCCGGTTCTAAACAACTAGCACCAGTGACTTCTAAGTACACTGAGGTGAGACACCCAACAGGATCCTTCATGACAGCTGGGCCAGGCTTCCAGTCCCTGACATAACAGAGAATCTTAACACTAAAGCAGGACAAGCAGGCGCACGTGCCTTTTGAAGCAATAAAGCAGGAAATGCACAGCATCATCCTACAAAGTATTTTGTAAAATCAATACTCAAAAATACTTTTTTTTAGCCGGGCGTGGTGGCGCACGCCTTTAATCCCAGCACTTGGGAGGCAGAGGCAGGCGGATCTCTGAGTTCGAGGCCAGCCTGGTCTACAGAGCTAGTTCCAGGACAGCCAGGGCTACATGGAGAAACCCTGTCTCGAAAAACCAAAAAAAAATAAAAAAATAAAAATAAAAAAATACTTTTTTGAGACGGGGTCTCATGGATCTCCAGCTGAACTCAGTAAGTAGCTAAAGATGACCTCCAACAGTTAACTCAGGCATGCCAGGATTCTCTGCCTGTGCTACACACGTGGTTTGCATGGTTCTAGAGATAGACCTCAGCACCGGCGAGGCAAGCAGTCTAAAAACTACCCCAAATATATCTGTTCTCATTTTCGCTTCAGGAATTTATCACAGCACATGAAGTGTGGCTGGCACAGGACAGCTGGAGAACAAGGGTCTCTGGAAGAGCCTGTATCTTATGCACTCAACAGTGTGCGGGGGAGGGGGGGAGGGTCACGGACTCTAAACTAAATAACCAAAATACACTGCATGTTTGTGTGAAATTGTCAAAGAAGAAATTCAGTGCAAGTGTCACCCTACTGTCACCCGAAGTCTGAGTCCCCAGAAAACTTCCTAAAGACAGAGAAGTCTCTCTTCTCTTAGAAACACTTTCAAGCTAAGAGAATAATTCTTAACAAAGTATAGTAATGATTCCTGAAAGGACAGTCTTTAGTAGAATGATTTATAAATTCATTTATTTTTATTTTATATGCATTGGTGTTTTGCTTGCGTATTTATTTGTGTGAGTGCAAGATCCCATGGAACTGGAGTTATAGAGTTGTCAGCTGTCATGTGGGTGCTGGGAATTGAACCTGGGTCCTCCGGTGGAACGGTCAGTGAGTACTCTTAACCACTGAGCCATGTCTCCAGACCTAGAGTGAATTTTTTAAAAAATAATTTAAGGAACATTATATATTAGTTTCCTTAGGGCAACACTGAGATGCTGTGAAATAAGCTGATGGTTAATATACCTTTAAGAAAACATAAAAATATGAATAAAACGCTAAAATAAAAAATATTCCAAGTTTTTAAGTCCTGCTATTATTCAAATTATCATAGGTTTCTTAAAAACCATATTTTCCTAGAGTTTGCTAAGAAAGAGTGCCCATTTTTTGTCAATGTGAGGCATTTGTGTTAAAGAAATATCTCAGCCCTAACAGCAAAGCTAAAGACACTGCAGCTTTACAACTTCAGTACTACTGAGTCTCAGCCAGGCACGGTGCACAGGCCTGTAATCCCAGCACTTGGGAGGCAGAGGCAGTATCTCTGTGAGTTCAAGGCCAGCCTAGTCTACAGAAGGAGTTCCAGAACTACACAGTGAGACTCTGTCTCAAAACAACAAAAATAAAAGGAAAAAGAAATCTCACACAACAATGCCTTATGATGGATTTTAAAATGTGCCCATTACTCTGTTCAGTTCAAGGCTTCTCTAGGATTCCGCCTTAACAGTTATATTAACTTACACTTCCTCACAGTATTTAGATGTTTCAGTTTGATATAAATAAAATTTCCTCAGTGCCTACTTCACCTATGTCATCTCCTCCAGTCCTCCTTATTCACAAGAAACAAGAGAGGACCAGGCAGCACGTCCTAGCGAGCATCAATCTGTACTCTATGCCAAAATGTGGGTAACAGCAAAGACATGCAGGCAAGTTGCCCAGGATCTGCCTTGTCTCCTACACCAGCCACCCTAGGCCCCTCTTCCAGACAAAGATATCTCTTTTGGAACAAATTATCTGTTGGAGTGCAGCCTGCTGTACAAGAGGCAGATGAAGAAGCATTCTTACCCTAACCTCTGCTATGTCCAGGAAAGCTGACATTGAGAAGACAGAAACCTGCCACTGGGAAATAGCAGGGGCCAGGTCAAGGTCTACATTTAACAGTAACAATGCAATACCATCTGTAGCTTTTTACTAAGAAAAACAATCAACTACAGCTCTACTGCACATCTAAAGAAGCTATAAAACTTCAAGCATTGTAAACTAAAGTTGTGATTACTCATTCTTTATGGAAATCCTGTCACCTCCAACAAAAGAAGGTAAGAACTACTATAGTCCCCAGTAAGATAGTCCTCCAAAATGCCTGAAATGTACTTCATGAAGAGGCACACTGGAATGCCAAACTGACAAATATCTAGCTTCCCCTGCTGTGACAGGACAGTCTGACAAGAGTGACTCAGGGTGGTCTTGAGCTCACCACTCCAGGGTACCGTCCATCACGGTGGGGCAGTGAAGGCAACTGCAGCTTGAAGCACCTGGCCAGGCCACAGCCCAAGAGAGATGGATAGATTCCGGGCTCAGTTCCCTTCCCCCTTCTTACTATTGTCCAGCATCCCAGCCCAGGAAAATGGTGAGTGGGCCTTCCCACCGACGTTAACCTAATCACGACAGTCCCCCACAGGCACGCCCAGAGCCCAGCTACCAGAGCCTACAGAGCCCAACAAGCTAGTCATTAACTCCAAGCAACAAACTCTCCTGCAGAGAGGGAGTCTCAGGGTGTCTGGCTGGAGTCAGGTGTGGGTTGGTACACAGACAGGGTGCTGCTTTCTCTCCCCGCCCCCTTGCCCTACCGTTTTCACTGGGGCCTCCTCGTCTGCCTTCATTATAGTATATGAGGGAATGCGAGGAAAGTGAAAGGCGAGAAAAAACAAATCCAGTGAGATGAGGCCCGTCAATAATAAGGTCAGGGAGCCTAAGAGCAAAGAATCCTTCACATGAGCCTTAATCCTGCCACACCCTCACTGCATCCGAGAGTCTGAGCCACAGACGCTAACCAAACCCTTACTAGATGCCCACTCACTGGAACTGCGAGAACATGTGTTCCAAGACGGTTTTGCTTTTCACATAAGAACGTGAGCTGTCCCCACTACTAGCCCTAGAGGTGACACTGCTCTCAGAGGCTGTGGGTGCTGGGCCTGAGAGATGCAGGCTAGCTCGCTTCTGCTTGAGCTCTCTTGCTTCCTGACTGCCCCAGCAATGGAACCAGCCACTACACACGCTGCTGCCACGCCTCACTAGACAAGATTCATTGTCTCTGTCTCTGTCTCCTGTGTCTCTGTCTCCCTCTCTTTTTCAGGAGGGGGAGGGTCTGCCTAGAGTCAAGTATGCCTTGCTTTCCCTTGGGAAACCACTCCTTCCACCAGTCTCAGACACTAAGTAGTTCAGATGAGACGGACGTTTTCCCCCTCTGCCCCAAATGCATTTAACCCAAACCAAGCACATGAGACTGAAAGCTCGAACTTCTGGAGTTCCTCCAAGAAAGGAGCTTTCTGATGGGCCTGAGCTGGTCGGTGCAGCACCGGAACTACCAAGGCCTCGGAACAGAGACTGCCTTTCCTAAAATGAAGCCAGTTACAGGGAGAAGAAGCCCGAAGGAGGACATGATGGATCCTGTCGACATTATCTGATCCACTGAATCAATCAACTCAGCCTATCTCCTGACTTCACATAAACCAGTCAATTTCTTCTTTTCCTAATTTCTCACCTTACATCAATTGTATTAATGTACGGAGTGGTTTTAAGACATTAACTTAGGAGGGACGTGAGAACAGAGAACAAATTTGTTTTATTTGGTGCTGTGTTCCTCATTGTTTAGTCTAGCAACTGGAAAGCATTATAACTCATAAACACCCAATGGATAAATAAGGGATATTACTAAGAGAGAATAGTGAATGGGTCCAACTCAACAAACTCAGTGTTTTATAATCACAGAGACTGTAAAACCCTTTATAAAGTAAAACACTTTCTATTTTCAATTAAATTTATCAAGTTTGCTTCTAAGGATAACTTGAATTTAATATACCCTTTAAAAGATTCCACCTGTAATGTCACAGGAAATTTACCTAGTCACTGAGAAGAGTCCTTCTTGTTTCCAAAACTCTGTTTAGAAGCATGGCTATGTTCTCAGGTGAGTTCTCTAAAGTATAACACTAGAATTATTTTGATAATACTAGACACTCCTGCATATATGAATAAAACGGTTTTGTCCCAAATCAGTAAATTAGAACTCTGAATACAATTCTTTGTCCTGAAGACAATGTCATGTTTTAGTTCCAAGATAAACAAGATATTTTATGGCATTGTTTAGGTACAACCTTCAGTTTGTAGGAAGTTCTGAAGACAAAAAGGACATATCAATCCAGTCCATGGATGGAATGGGCTTTAGCTCAGGAGAGCGGCGGACCTAGCACACTCTGGGGCCCTGGATCCAATCACTAGCATCAGAAAAAAAAACACAAACAACATTCCGCAGACTGCAACCTGTGAAGTCCACATTGTGAAAAACTCTGTGAGAAGTTATGTGGCTTCATAAAACAAAGAAGAAACAGAAAGAAAGAAAGAAAGAAAGAAAGAAAGAAAGAGAGAGAGAGAGAGAGAGAGAGAGAGAGAGAGAGAGAGAAAGAAAGAAGAAAGAAAGAAGAAAAAAAAAGAAAGAAAGAAAGAGAAAGAAATTACAGACCAAGACCAACTTAATGCGATGTGCCAAACCCACTGCAATCATTTGAATCTTGACTTAAACAAACTTTACATTGACATGTAGGAGGCATCTGAAGATCTGAACATTTTGTAGACAGTTTATAAAATAATTATTAGTGTATGAAAATGATATTATGGCTATATTAAAAGAGATGCCCTTATGCTTAAGCTATAGATATAGAAATAGAGTACAATGTAGGGATTTGCCTGAAACTCAGGGTAAGTTGGAAAGCAGATGGGGCTGTGGGTGGGGCTGTAGGTGGGGCAGGGTGGGTGGGGCAGGGAGGGTCCCCAGCTGATGGCTACTAAGGCTAGATAGTAAGGACATGGAGAGTCTCTGCTTTTCTTAGGAAAAAAAAAGACATTTTTCAAGTAAAATATCTAAAATAAGGAAATAAAGCAAAGAAAAATTCTACTGAATCTATTATTTAGTCTTGGGATCATATTATCGATATTTTAAAATCTTGATACCTGATCTAACAAAGTTCTTTAATTGGGTAAAGCTTACACATGCTTCTAACTTCTAACAGGAATTAAAGTCGTGTGACTATGAAGACATAAGACAGAAGCAGCTGATGCAGATGGCAGGGTAAGGGGAAGCAGCGCTCCTCCTTCTCTGGCTTAGGACCTTCACGGTCTGCACAGAGACTGCCAGGGTCCCTTGGCTGAGCCTGGATGTCTGCTGGACACTTCCTCTGTGCAAGGCGCTAAGCCAGTGCTGGCCTCATTGAAGAAACAAAATGGAGGACACAGTACCCAGCCAGTCCTTAGATGCTTACAACTGACCCACTGATGCGCTCTGATCTATAAATATCCCTTCCCTTCTCCAACTAACATATCCTATTTCCATGTACTAAACTACAAAATATTCTGCTTCGAAACTACGCAATAATCCCTAAATATGGCAGGTGGCATATCACCTATCCCCAGGCAAAGGAACAGGAGGACACGGAAGCAGAAGGTCACTCTGCCTTTCCTACTAACTTGCCCTCCGCAGGCTGTAAGACTTAGTAAGTTCCTGACCTTTCTCTGAAACGGCTCAAAGACCCTTCATGCAGTGTCTTCACAGAAGTGCTTAGTGACATCCTCTCTCTGAAAGCAGACGGATGTGGAGCAGGGTCTGCACACGGCAGGCCCGCAGAGTCCCCAGTCCCTGCTCACTGCAGATCGCCTGTCCCTGTCCCTTTCTCCACAGATGTCTGCTCTTCCTCAAATCTATGTCATGTAAAACTTGCATTCAACCATGTGACTGCTGGCAAATCTGTCCGGTGTCATACAGGCCTCAGTCAGAAACCCAAACATGAAAAAAAAGTTCTCCTCCCTTACTTCCAGAATCCCAACAACAATTCCCTAAATCCTTTCCATCTTAATTTGTCTTACCCAGTTCTTAAAAGGCAATTAAAAAAAAAAGGTTAATTGAAATCAGCCATAAAGAAAGAATGCATTGGGCCTGCGACTCAGCGTCTGGTGTCAAATGTGACTGTTTCTCTGTCTGACGTCGTCAACTGTCGTTCCTCCAGCGCATCACTCTCCAATCCTCAGATGTCACCAGCCTGCGCTATGCTGAGTGCGGTGACTACAAACGTGCAGAGGCTTTCAGTGAAGGGGCTTACGTCATGACTAAGCAGGTACTTCCGACCGTGACCGGATGTCTATAACCAGGCAAAAGTGACCAACAGGGATGAATCCCTGCTCTGTGTAGTGCAAAGTCGCAGGTTTCCTGGACTCTGGAACACGATCATACCTGCATGGTCCTTCTCTTTGTTAGCGTTACTTGGAAATTTTTCCACTCCCAGCGCTGCTCCACCACATGTGCAAAGACAACATGCCCGTTTCCGCAGGCTCCCGCGATCTGCGTGCCGTCGATCGACCATGCGATATTAAATATGCTGCCAGTGTTGGGCTTCTCCAAAGCATATGACCACTAGATGGAAAAAGAAGAGAGTGAAAATTCACTTATTGCCCCGAAAAGTGAGACTTTTAAACTGGGGACATATTACATATTAAGATACTAAGGTGATTTTTTTTTTTTTTTTTTTTTGGTAGGGGGTTGAGACAGGGTTTCTCTGTATAACCCTGGCTGTCCTGGATTCAGAAATCCTCCTGCCTCTGCCTCCCAAGTGCTGGGATTAAAAGCAATGCACCACTACTACCCGGCCTAAAGTGATTTTTGAAGGAATGTATTTTGTGGGCATTTATAGCTTTATTTCTTGGAATGTAAATGTTTTGCAGTGGAGCCAATGGCAAATATATGTGTCTCTCCTGGACTACACTAATTCCATTAAGAAAGGCAGTGACACCTTAAAGTAGTGGTTCTCAACCTGTGGGTCGCAACCCTTTGGGTGGGGGTCAAATGACCCTTTCACAGGGGTCACATATCAGACATCCTGCATATCAGATCTTCACATTATAATTTATAACAGTAGCAAAATCATAGTTATGAAGCACCAGTGAAAGCAATTTTATGGTTGGGGTGGGGGTTCACCACAACATATGGAACTATATTAAAGGATCCCAGCATTAGGAAAATTAAGAACCACTGCCTTAAAGGAACTGCTCTTAAAGTCCAGACACACACAGTTCTAAAGTTGACTTCAGATACGAATTCCTAAAAGTCGTTTCTGTTTGCGAGTCCATGCCTTCTTCTGTGGAGCTGATCACTACCGTTGTTAGGCCAGAGGAAAATGTACTTCTATCTGAAATTATTAAAGATCTTTTTCTTCATAGAATTATGAAATGATGGGTAGAACTTCTTAAATTATACATTAGAAACACAGTAAAACAGTATATGAAATAGCCCAAGAACTGTCAAAACCAAACTGCTTTAATGCAAAGTATTACTTTTAAGTAATGATGTTGGAAATAATTTATTGGAAAATGTTTTACTCAAAGGTTTTCTATGCTCTATTTTAAAACTTCTGACCATAATATTTCAAGAATATCACTAAAAAAACTACAAAAAAAATCTTCAAACATTTGCTATGCATTCTGAGTCACGAAAGTATGCACGAGGCACGCTTCCCCTCGCGTTCTTCAGAAGGCAGGAGGCAGGAGGCAGGAGGCAGGAGGCAGGACACCCTCAGCATTGGCGGCATGTGTGACGAAAGCAGCAAGCTAATGCCAAGGACAGAGGAGTCCTCTCTCTGTTCCAGAAAACTATCATCTCGGCTGACTATCGCAGATGCTTTTCCTTTTTGTTTCTGCAGATGTAATGTAAGTTTTTCTAGAATGCTTAATTTACTTGACTGAACGTCCATATTCTCTTCCTATTCTTGCAGCCTTATCATCAAATTCTATCTTGCGCCGGGCAGTGGTGGTGTACATCTTTAATCCCAGCACTTGGGAGGCAGAGGCAGGCAGATTTCTGAGTTCGAAGCCAGCCTGGTCTACAGAGTGAGTTCCAGGACAGCCAGGACTACACAGAGAAACCCTCTCTCGAAAAAAACAAACAAACCAATCCTATCTTGCACTCTGCTGCTGTTCTTTGTTAGGTTGCGTCTGGCCAGGAGGATCTCTTATTCAAGGCCTAGCTGGGCTACATGTTGAGATTCAGGTCTAAAATAAACACATAAAACAAATTAGCCACCTCAAAAAATGCCACCAAAATTATTGGCTGGGTCACCAAGGAACTTATAAAACTCTTTGGAAGTGGAAACAATATACTCTGTCTGTAAAGTAATCCACTAAAACGGAACATTTCTACAATGCTGTCTACATGCTGTGCTAATTTTGTTTATTTATTTAAGAATGCATTGTATGTGTATGGGTACTTTGCCTGCAAATACATCTGGACAACATGTGTATGCTCAGTGCACCAAGTGTCCTGGAAAAAGCCAGAAGAGGGCATCAGATCCTCTGGGAGTAGAGCTGCAGATGGCTGTGAGCCACCACGTGGGTGCTGTCCTCTAGAAGAACAGCTCCGAGTGTTGGTTTTAAAAATAATGAAACTAAATTCTGTAATAGAAATCTAATTTTGAACAATTTTTTGAGTCTCTCAATCCTAGACAGCAGAAAAGAATCTTTTGCTTTGTGGTTTATATTTTACGGTTTCTAAAAAAGTTGGTTCTATACCAAACATGAAAATGTAACTATAAATTCCTCTTTGTCCTTCATTATAAAGTCAGAAAATCACTAACATAAATAGGAAATTTCTCAGAGGATTAAACTAAAAACTTCTGGTAAATCTGAAATGGTCTGAGACAAAAAACAAAAACAAAAACCCCGCCCCACCCCCTTCTCCATTACTGCGACTTTGCTCTTGCCAACAGCTCATGTGGCTACTCTAGTTGAGCCCTGCCAGCTATGTTCATAGCATCTCCCCCAGGATGCCTAAAAACATGATTAGACTAGGCTTGTATTCCTAACCAAGACAAGACTACCCATCTCTCCCCAGTACCAACATGCATATTTGGGACATGGATTCTTGATATAGTCTACACTCTTCAACGTAGGGAGTGTACTTTTTTAAGTCACTTTCCAGCATGTACATTGTGGGAGGGGGGCACAAGTCACTTAGCTGGGAAAGACAGACCCCTGCAAAAAACAAAACAAAACAAAAAAACCCTGGATATGCACACAGAAGCAAAAACAAAAACAAAACCAAAAAAACACACAGGAATGTTTTTGGTTTCCTTTCCTTTTTTTCTTTAAAGATTTATTTATTTATTTATTTATTTATTTTATGTATGAGTACACTATTGCTGTCTTCAGACACAACAGAAGAGGGTGTCAGATCCCATTATAGAAGGTTGTGAGCCACCATGTAGTTGTTGGGAATTGAACTCAGGACCTCTGGAAGAACAGTCAGTGCTCTTAACCACTGAGCCATCTCTCCAGCCCCACTTTCGATTTTCTTAGCATTCTACTTCTTGGTTCCTAAGGCCTACCTACCATTTTCCCTGGGCCTCTAAAAGATTCCTCTGTATTTTTATCTCTTTGTTTAACGGCTTCTACTTGCAAACAACCACAATAAACTGTAGAAATCTAAAGTCACAGTCAGCCACATTGCTCAGCACAGCTCCAGATTCTCCCTGTATTATGGTGCGCCCTGAACAGTTTTACTTCTTGTAGCAAAAGGCAATGGAACAAGCAATTAGCACTGGAAGAAGTAGGTGGCGTGTCCAGTGGCAGGGACGAGATGGCTCTGACGGTGGAGCTAACAGAAGGGATGATCATTTAGCCCTGAGCCGTTATTTTGTTCACAGGGACTATAAAGGCCTCTGTAACATACCTCTGAAGCTTTGATCCTGGAACTCTAGAAATACACCAAAGCTGCTCCCACATTAAACAAAATGCAGAAAATAGTTTAAATTTCATTAAAATAAGAGGCCATGCTGAACAGCACAATGTTTGTTGTTGTTGTTTTTTTTGTTGTTGTTGTTGTTTTTAACAGCACAATGTTTTAAAAGTGGCTGAGAATGCCTCTATAAAGTGTAAACTGAGGGGCTAGGGAGATGGCTCGGTGGTTCAAAGCACGGCCTGTTCCTCCGGAGGACCCAGTGTGATTCCCAGCACTCACGTGACAGCTCACGATCCTCTGTAAATCCAATGCCACAGGATCCCATGTGTTCATATGGTCACAGACATAATACATGTAAGCAAAACATCCATACACAGAGAATAAAAACCTTTAAATGGTATGGTACGGAAGAAAAGGACAAGACTTAGTTTCTTGCATTCTCTGAAATTGTTTATGCAAGTCATTTCCCAACAGAGAAATATATACATAGACATAAGACAGTGACTTAAGTCTTAAGAAAAGCATCTTTTCTACACAACTCCTGTACACATCCATATACTACAAGGATTCTCGGAAGCACAATCTTTGTTTGGCCTAACTTAAATTTTCAACTCATAAAATTCCATACACTTAAATCTGGCTTACGATAAGGAGACAGAAGCAGTTCTTACACTCTGAGACTGGTGCTCAGGAGCAACATCAGATATTACCTCTTAACATGAGACGAATGTCACGTTACGTACATCATTAACAGTGAAAAGTTACATAAGGCTGTAAGAAAGTTCCTGCAGGTAATGAATTATTAAATTTATTTTAAATGAATGGATGAGTGACTGATCTGAAAAAAGTCTGAATGTTCAGATAAAATGAGAATTACAAAAAAATGTTATCTTCTACACAATCAATAGTGCCCCCTACTGAAACATAGGAGCTACATTGCTAGTTAATTTAGCCAAAAGTACCTTGCATCTTCAGATGTTTCTCCGTAAATCCTATTTTGTCTAATAACTAGTGTAACTCATTAACACATTCTGAATGTTTACTTAAAATTCCTATGTTACTTTGAATCACATTTTTAGATACCAAAGATAAAAATGACGTTTATTACAGAACCTAGGAAAATACGGAACTATAAATCTAAATTTTATTCCACAAGCAATTCTCTTACATCATGATTTATTTTACTGATAACCCAGTAATGTTTATTTTCCTGGAATATTTATTTTTGCATTTCTTGATCATTTAATTTAAAATAATGCTATCTCAGACTGAAGAAATACTTCAATGGGTAAGAACATTTGGGTTTACAACTGCCTGCAACTGTCTTGCTCCAGGAGATCCAAAACTGTTTTCTGGCCTCTGCAGGGCCCCCCTCCCCACACATAGCACACATACACACAGATACACACATACACATAAACAATTAAAAATAATGCTACCTCTTTCCCAGCTTAACTTTTTGTTGTTTTATTTCCCTGTTTATCTTGGTGTGCACACACGTACTCATGTGAGTGAGGACAGTCTAGTTTGTTCTTTCCTTCTGCCATGTGGGTCTCTGGGATCAGAGTCAGGTCATAAGGATGGCCGACAAGGACCACTACCTGCGTAGACATCTCAGTGAATATTTTATACCTTCTTGAATGTATAACAGTTGTGTCAAAAGTGTCAAGTTATACTTGAAAAAAACTCTAGTGCTTAATGCTTCTGTCCATGTGCTACAAGAAAGGCCATTTTCACATTTTCTGAGTAGTGAAAAATATATTGCCCTGTCGATTTTAGATGCATAAAACCTGTTACTGAAAAGAGTATTTTGGAGTTCTGGGAGTATTTATACTTCTTCTAAGCTCTTGCTCAGATTTTTTTTTTTGTTTTGTTTTGTTTTGTTTTTTTCAAGACAGGGTTTCTCTGTATAGCCCTGGCTGTCCTGGAACTCACTCTGTAGACCAGGCTGGCCTCGAACTCAGAAATCCACCTGCCTCTGCCTCCCAAGTGCTGGGATTATCTTGCTCAGATTTTTAACTTCAGAACTCTAATTGGGTTCTTTTAGAATAATTTCTTTGACGGGGTGTTGTGGTGCACGCCTTTAATCCGAGCACATGGAGAGCAGAGGCAGGCAGGCCAGCCTGGTCAACAGGAGCTACATAATGGACCCTGTCTCACCGTCTCAAATTTTTTCCTTTGATTTATCAACATTTCTTTAATTATTTTGAGCACATGGTCTTTGTCTAACAGGTTTAGTGCTAGATATCTTGGGAATGGTTTTTGCCACCTTTTCCCCCTAAGAATGGGCCATTGTTTTCTGCTTTTCGGTATGCCTTGTGTCTTGGTTTGTTGTTGTTGTTGTTGTTGTTGTTGTTGTTGTTGTTTTTCTTTAGGAATCTCAAACTTTCTTTTCTTTTTAAATCTGGATGTTTGAAACACCACCATGTGAGTAATTCTGGAGATCATCCCCTTGTCTCAGGGTGTGTGGCTGCCTGATGGGAACAGCAGTCATCTCCCCAGTTAGAGACTGTTAGCCCACAGACTGTTCCTCTCCTGTGTGGTAACTGACGTCTTCATTGTGTTAGTCACAGTCAGCCAATGACCTGACACAGCCAGACAGAAAGCACAGCTGCTGCCTTCCAAGCTCTGGCCAGTCAGGCCGCACCATCAGAAACTGACTCGGCCTCTCCAGTTTGTGAATTGCCCACAAGCACCAGTGACGGATGCCGAGTGAGTGTCTCTCCTGGTCCCCTCGTGTGTGTCTGGTGCTGGCTTGTATGGTCTACAATGGTCCTCAGTGAGAGCGAGAGCCCACACAGCCCTGTTCTTCATCTCTTCCTCTCTCCTCCTTCCAGGCTTGTTTGGGATCAGTCTACTCCCTGCTTCATCTGCCACCCCTCACCTCAACTGGCTGCCAGGAGCCATACGAGGAAGGGAGGGAGGGAGGGAGGGAGGGAGGGAGGGAGGGAGGCAGGCTTATGATGGGTAATTTTTTTCAACTAATTAAGCATACGCTTTCTTTCACATTCTTAAATTTTAGGGGCAATGCATTTTAAGAAAATAGAACAACTGTCAATCAGCTTCCTACTTCCTCATTTTACTAGAATAATACCATGATACAACCTGAGATATACAATGTTATACAAACATTGTAACTTTGCATACTTATACAGTACCCCATCAAAGTGAATTCCTGTAGGCAGAGTTCCTAGGCTAGAGTTCCTGGACTGCCCTTCAGAGGCAGGGGATGGCGCTGAGTTGGCAGAGTGATTGTCAAGCAAAGTTCCAGCACCACAAACGCTGGGACAGGAGGAACAAATGCACAGACTATAAGACAGGCTAGCAGAGGGTCACCCATGCCACACACCTGCAAGTGACTCCAGGAACTCAGTGACTTAGCAGGACAGACCTGGGTGGAATCCTTCCCTTGGTCTGTTTACAGTGTCATCTAGGGGGAGTAGATGTTTGCTTTATGTCCCCCCTCTCCAGATTGCTGCCCTGTGCTATAGCACAGGCTATAACCCCGTGCCTTTGCTTACCCTTCTCCTATATCCCTATTCCCTTGCTATCAAAGCAATACTTCCAGGATCTGAATCCCAGTGTGTGACTACCCTCCACCCAGGATGCTGTACAGACTAACACACCATGCTGGCCTTCCAACCTCACTGTTCCAGTCGTTCAAAAACCTTATAGCAGATGCTCTCCCTTACAGTAGGCCAGGTCAACATGCAGCTGTCTCGGGCTGCAGGAGGAAAACGCTCTGCTCTCAGCCTTGTCCTTCTCATTTTGCAGCAATCCCTGAGGGGCTGCACAGAAAAGCATTACATCTTTGAGGTCTAAACTATCCTCTTCCGTACAGCCATAACAGGCACGTTTGGTGAGTATCTTTGCTATATCCACCCGATAGAATCCTATGCAAGGCCTACTGACCACACACAAACTGCCATACTCTTTCACACTTGGAAGTACAAGAAGTTCCTCTTGCCTGAACCTTGTCTCCTTGGAGAACTACTTATTCACCAAGTCTTCGTTCTTCAATCAATGTCCCGCCTGTGTACCACTTAGTGACTGTTCTCTGTAAGTCTCATAAGCTGATTCTCTACCAGACTGTTGGCAACTTGAATGCAAGGCTGTATGTTTTAATATCTAAAGCCCAGTTTCTAGAACATCTGTCTGATGAATATTATATATAATATATATAATATAATGACTATCAAATAAAAGAATATATACCTAAAATGTTAGTCTCAAATCTCTAAGAGATTATAACATATTCAGTTAATTCAGTTTACTTTTCCATAATTATTAAGTCTAAAAAGAATATAGTGGTAAATGAGGTGAATTTGGGATTTGTTTATTTGCATAAATCAATCTTTAAAATTTTAATCAAATGATATATTAAAATAATTATGCACAAGCTGACTTACTAAATTAATTATAGCTACTGTAATTAAGTATATATAATGCTTAAGGTATGGGATCCTATTCAAAAGTAATATACATAAAACTAAAATAGATAATATAAAATCATAATATATTACAAAAATGAGTGCATAGATACAATCACTGATAGAAACCTGAGGTAAAGATCCTTACATATGAAAACAATGTAAAAACAAGGTTTTTAAGGGATTAGATAACCTAACATCCTGATGTTATGCCTGCAAAACAAAGTGAGCAGCAGAAAAAGAGATTTTAAACACTGTGACATGATAAAAATGAACGTCAGTTGAGAGACAGACCTTAAAGAATGTGTGCAATTCACTAAGCAGAAGGTGGAAGTGAGACTGTTCCATGAGAGGATAAAACGACACTGCGCGTGCTTGTGCACAGGACCTCAGCTTGGGAGGCAGGAGGAGGAGGAGGAGGAGGACAGTCAAATATAGTCTGGGCTGCACAGCAAGACCCCATCTTTCCAAAAGAAAAGACAGAAGGGAGGGGGCTGGAGAAAGGGAAGGAAGGAGGGAAGATGAGTGAGAGAGAGAAAATCAGAGTGAGGATGTGACTAGCAAGAAGGGCTGAGGAGCCAGGGCTCAACCTGGTGCACAGACACGTTAGAGCTGTGGGAAGTGACTGGATGTCTGTCACAGCAACAGATCTCACAGCTTCACTGCCAGGCGCAAGGCCGAAAGTGTCTGTGACGAAAAACAAGTAACCAAAAAAGTGAAAGGCCATTTATAAAGTCCTAAAATTCTAACGAATCAACTGTGCACTCAGAGACGGGAAGCCACGAGGGTTAAGAACAGTCCCAAAGCACCCCACTGCTACAGATCAGACCTTCAGTGTCCCCAGCTGCCCTGACAGTGGCTTGAGCAGTCTTCTGGACAGCGCCTTTAGGAGGCAGCGGAACCTACAGAAGACAGAGCAATGCAGAGGCCTCTCTATGCACTCGGCACATGGGACATCCTTGAGAGGAACTGTGGGTCCTGCCCGTGCTGTTCCTCCATCACCTCCTGGCCTGCCTAGCGGTGCTTCCCCCGTGCCCAAAGGTCATGGAACCTTCAAGAGTCCAAATACTCTGATTTCTTCTCCCACTCCATTACAGTGACAGACAGCTAACACACACAACAGCTCACACTCTGCTCACTCCATGTCCTGCTCTGCTTCTGGAACACTTTAATTCTAAATTTATTCTTGGAGAATAATGGGTGAATGCTACAGACCTTGGCATTCGCCAGGACTGAATTCTGCTCTAAACACAGTACGCACTTGTATCTAAACACTCGTGTGCTGGCTTTCTCTATGTGTGTGTGTGTGTATGTATGTATGTATGTATGGATGGATGGATGGATGGCATCTGTGCGTGTGTAAGCACATGTGCATGGAGGTGTGCACACATGTGTGTATGTATTTGGAAGACAGACGTTGACATTAAGTATCTTCTTCTATCTCTCTCTTCACTCCATGTTTTGAGACAGGCTCTTTCTAAATCTGAAGCGTATCTATTCAGCTAAAGAGAGCCATACAGAACCCACCCTGCAGTGCTGAGCGGAAGTGCCACCATGCTGGCTTCTACAGGTCTGTGAAAACCCAGAACTTAGGCCTAACACCAGCCACCTCCCAGCTCCCTACACGAGTGCTTATGAAAGAAACACGTATCCTCTGGGGATTTTTAAAGGATGGTTTGCTTGCTCATCATTTGAAATAGGGGCTCACTGTTCCTGGCTTGTCTGGAACTTGCTATGTAGACTAGCTGGCCTTGAACTCAGAGATCTGTCTGCCTCTGCTTTCCAAATACTAGCACTAAAATTAAACACTAGCACCAAAATTAACTTTTAAATTTACAATTAATTCCTTACAAAACTATATGACTAAAACTTTATATGAAACACACTGATACCAAAAATAAATTGAAAGCTCTGTGCTCCACAATAAGTGGGTGTAAACTGGGAAAGTTAAACTGTCCTTCAGACTCAGGCTCTAAACAAATATTTCCAAAAAGACAAATAACAGAGAATCTGTCCACCCTTCAGTTGTAGACTGCTTCATCTCATAAATTAGAAACCAATTAGTCAGAGAGGTTTCGCCAAATGTTTCCAACGAGACCCTTTCACAGTGCTCGCTGAGTGAGCCGTGGGGCTCATCACCACGCGTGGCAGCGTGCTGTGACTGAAACTTACCCCAGTTTTATCACACAAGCGCAAAGTATGAAACGATCCAACGGCAAATAACTCCCCATCTGGAGCCCAGGCCACCGAGGTGATGGGGTGCTCGTGCGGCTGGGAGCCATACAGCACGCGGCCATAGCTGTCCCAGACCTGTAAGACCAAAGTTGGAAACGCGTACAGCATCACCACAGTGCTACAAAAGTCTGTCCTCCAGTAAGATACTAGTGAAGACTCAGAAGTCACAGCCGTACAGAATTAGCAACCAGAGTTTATCATCACACAAGGGACAAAGCAATATTCCTGGAAACGCTTGTGCCCCAGAAAGAGAATTTCAGAACACTACTAAACCTGGGTTAAAGGTTAAATCTGCCCATTTTAAGTACTTTAAATTCTGTAATAAAATCTGGTAAGGGTTAGTGTTTTCTATAATTTCTTTTTGCCAAATGAGATTTCTATAGGCTTCCTTTAATAATTTATTTCAACTAAAGTCCCAGTTACTACAGTGGCAGTAAAGGTCTCTGTTGGAGCTAAGGACAGAGCTCAGTTCGGAGCCTTTGCCCAGCATGTCCATGTCCCAGTACTGCAGACAGGGGAGACGCCTTAGCATCCACAAATTATTTTATTCTGAAGTACACCAATATTTAGGAAGTATGGAGGTTAATTTTTAAAAAATACGTGAATAAAGAAATGAACTGATTTAAATTGAAACATAACACAAACAAGAGCTGAATTGAGATGTTGCTGCTTATTAAATCAAAATTTTATTATGAGAACTTTAAATAGCACTTAAAGTTGGAATACAATTTATTCAATTATTACAGGCAAAAAACTAAGAGTTTTACACACTATTGTAAGCCAAACAGTTTCTCCAAATGTCATCCTTTTAAGCCAATAGTAAGTCTAAACACTGTGTGCTCACACTTATGACGGTCAGTTTTATTTGTCAACTTGACACATGTGGGAAGAGAGTCTCGGTGCGGGATGGTCTAGCAGGTTGGCATGGGACCTGTCTGTGAGGCTCTGTCTTGATTACATCAAAGGAAGCAGGAGGACCTGTCCTCCGGCAGCAGCACTCCCTCGACCGACCGTGAGCCCTGGAGGAAGCCTGGCTGCCTCCAGTCTGCCCTGACTGCCCTGCAGTGACGGACTGCAACCTGCAACTCCAAGGCAGACAGACGACGTCTGTCTTAAAGCTGCTTCTGTCAGGATTCTGTATCACGGCAACAGGAGATGAAGCTAAGACACATACCTTATATTTGCAGTCTTCACCAGCAGATAAAATAAGATCGTTAACTGAGTTCCAGTCGACTTTCAAAATGATGCCGTCATGGGCTTTCCACTATGATGGGGGAAAAAACACATTACTTAAAACTTTAGAAGAGAGACATTTTTTTTCTATTAAAAAGTCCTTTTTTCTGGGTCCTTTTCCTCTTCTCCTTTTAGAGCTGAGGGTCTCACTGTGTTGCTCAGCTTGGCCTAAACTACTGGACTCAAGTGATGCCCCTGTCACAGCCTCTCACAGATTCTTATCTTCCTTCCACAGCCACGGTGCAAGTCCTCATTTACTTCACTGCAATTCACATCAAGGAGAGCACCTAGCATCATGGCATCCACTTTACAGCTTACATCCTATGAATTTGCTCAGTTGCCTGAACAGTTGGGAACTGTTTGCTGCTAAATTGTTTCAAGATTTGTGTTAGCATTAAAAATTGGAATAAATGTTATATAATCTACAATATCTATCAGCTGACGTTAAATCTCCTAATTACAGCCGTCTTAACTCACATGAATATAAACCAAATGTATAAATGAAGATTTTACATTCCTGTTTTGCTGTCTAATTCCATTGCACATTTATTGGTTAGTTTTTTGTCAGCTTAATAGAAGCTAGAGTCATCTGAGAAGGGGCCTCAGTTGAAAAAAATGCCTGTGTTTTATAAAATTAGGTTAATTTTATAGCACTATAAACTAAAAGTATTAATTTCTTAATAATTAGTAGATAGACACAAAGATTATAGACAGATGGATGGATAGATAAGATGACAGACACAGAGAGAGCATGCACAGTCTATACAGAAATACAGAACATCAAAGTTTCCTTGATCTCTTTATTGCTTGAAATCTCCATCTATCCAACTTCTGAAACTGATGCTTTAAAAAAAAAAACTTACGTGTTCAATTGGCTTCATGTATGTTTATTATATGCATGTGGATTACATGTGTGTAGTACCCACAGAGGCCAGAAGAGGGCATCAAATCCACAGGAACTAGAGTTATACAGTTGCTAGCTGCAGTGTAGGTGCTGGGGGCTTTCCAGACTCCAAACTAATGCTTCTTAAGACACTCTTACACCTGTCAATCTCCACCACCAAATTCCTTATATCTTTTTAAAATGTAACTTTTATTTTAGTATTTTATGTGTGTAAGTGTTTTCCTGCATGTATGTCTAGGTACCACATGTATGCCTGGTAAATGTGGAGGCCAGACGAGGGCACCAAATCCCATAGAACTGGAGGTACAAACCGTTGTGAGCCATGTGGGTGGTGGAAGCTGGACCTGGTGCTCTGGAAGGGCAGCTGGTGCTCTCACTGGCTGAGCCAGTGCTCCGGCCCACCCCACTCCCCTACATTTTTTTTTTTTCTGAACTCTCTAGCTTATTAAAAGGGAAAGAAGGTATGTTAATTCATAATAACATAACAACATCAGTAACAGCTACTCTGTAGCAAGTGCTTACTACACACCAGACAGTAATCCTCACAACAGTCCTAGTGAATTAGGTGTATGGAAAAGAAGGCCGAGAGATAAAGAGATTCGAACGTGGCAGTACTATCCACACGGTTCTGGCTTTAGTTAGGAAAGATACATGGGTTGTAGACTCTTTTCCTATGGTGTGTGGCAGGGACTGTATGGAGGCCTGAGAGGCTGTTGCAAGAGGCTGTGAAAGTGACGCCTGGTTTGCTTGGAGACTCTAAGACTCAGAAGATGCCAGAGTCATGAGACATTTGCCAAGGACAGCTGCAGACAAGGGCGGGGACCAGCCCGAGAGGGAAATTGTGCTGGGAAATTGTGCTGCTGCAAGCACAGCTGGAAGGGCGGGACCATCTCAGCCTCTAACAACGCTCACAGTGGTAATGTACATTTTGTGTCACTGTATGTTAGAAGTATATAATTTGCTTTTTGATTTTACAAGGAGTTATACTTAAAAGATTGCCTTGAATTTCTGAAGAGACTTTGTACTGCAAACTTTTTAAACTGTGCTGAGACTGTGAAACACTGTGACTATTAAAGTTGGACTAAATGTATTATGATCTGATCATGAGCCTCTGGGGGCCAGTGAGCAGAACGTGGCCGTTTGAATGAGAAGGGCCCCCAGAGGCCCCCAAGTTTGAATACTTGGTCTCTAACTGATGGAACTGTCTGGGAAGGATTAGGAGGTGTCGCTGAAGTAAGGCTTTGCGGCTTCAAAAGACTTGCAACATTCCCAGTGTCTTTTTCTCTGCCTCCTCCCTACAGAGAGACATGAGCTCCCAGCTACTGTTCCAGAGTCTCGCCTGCCTGCTTGCTGCCCTGCTCCCCACCATGACAGACAGACTCTAACCCTCTGAAACTGTAAGCCTCAAGTACACCTTATAATGTGGGAGCACAGTCCAAGAATGCAGCCATGGGAGAATCCTAAGTGCTTGTGAGAAACTCCAAGAAAGCAAGACAAGAGTCTTCTGACCTCAGTTTACTCAAGACACAGAACTGTCCTTGGGCAGTGTCTTCACGGTCCTCCCAGGTGTGTCAGATAGGAGTGAGTTTACTTCAGCTGCTGTTATTCACACACCTCTATGAAAAAACCTGTTCTTGCCACGTGCGGCTTCTTCTTGGGACTATACACTTCCCTCGTGCGACTCTTCTTATCCCTCAGAGTATAAACTGTCTGACACTCTAAATGGAGTTGGCTATTGCATGAGACTTGAGTGCATCTCGTTTTTAGGCCCTGGGAGGCCTGGGTCCACACTGGCGACTCGAGCAGTAAACACTAAAGTTGCCTTGGACATCGTGGACTATCACAGCCACAGAAAAGTAACTAAGACAAACACAAGCCAGACTCCACTGTCATTATCAAAATGTGAGAGAAGTCCTTCTGTCTTTCAGTGCTAGAATTAATAGCCTGACCTTCCCTAACAGTCATTGCTGTTTCTTGGCTTTTGTGTGGTTCCGTTTACCCCTGTCTCACACAGTTTTGAATAACCAATTTTTTTTCTACTCCCTCGGTTTAGGATCACCTCCCCATCTACTCTTTATAATATCTGTCCTAATAACGATTCCTTCCTCTGAATAGCACACGAGCAAATGTCAGTTCATCTTACACCCTTAGGCCAAATGCTCTCCATATTATTCATCAAGTTATATGCAAACAATTGGTTCTAAGTCTAGTAGTGACCCCTCCACCATTCTGAAAGAAAGAAATCAATGCCCTTCGAGAAAACATAAGTGTGCGAACAGATGATTAGGATGATTAAAAACTAATCAGCACTCTTAAGACTTTCATTCAGCTGTTTCATCTCCAACCCACACATGACTGACTCTGTAAACTGAAGGCTGCTCAATTGTGCTGAATCACATGACATCTCGGGAACTCAAAACACCAGTGGGAGTGACCAGAACACCGTGAGCCTCTGGGAAACAGAAACAGGAAGGCATTCCCATACCTATAATACAGTCTGAGGAGCCTGCAAACTCAAAGCTCTCGACCATACATAGAAGACGGGAAACTGCAAGTACACCCAGCTTAGCAGTGACAAAGAGCAGATAACTGCTTACAAAGGCCTGAGAGGTACCTGTAAAACTTTAGCATTTGGTTGAAGAGGTTTAATGATGAGCTGTTTGCCTGCTGTATAAAGAACCTTTTCTGAGTCGGGGCC
This sequence comes from Apodemus agrarius, assembly GCA_964023405.1. Lineage (NCBI taxonomy): Eukaryota > Metazoa > Chordata > Mammalia > Rodentia > Muridae > Apodemus > Apodemus agrarius. Next base: position 99,849,899 of record OZ030007.1, on the reverse strand, counting down.
CCAGGCTACAGAATACACTGGTATTCCTGTGAGGGGGAAAAAAGAAAAAAGATAAACTTACATTTTCATGTTTCTAAAAGAAAGTAATGTTAAGAGACTCAAAATCTTGGCAAGGTGGCACAGGGCCAGCAATACAAAAGGCTAGGGAGGCTGAGGCAGGATAATCTTAAATTTTAGGCCAGTCTGAGCGACACAGAGAGGCCCCATGATGAATAAATCATCTCTATGTTATTTTCACTCTCTCTTTAATCAGTGATCCATTCATATCATAGAACAGTCAGAGACAGGAACACAAACCAATAATTTCAAAATAAAAACATTAAAGATCTACTGTGAGCTACTGACACACTGTACTTTGTGTTTCTATGTTTGACGTTGGTGTTTTGTTTTTGTTTGAGAAAGGATCCTGCTGTGTAACCCAAGCAAACCTAACAAACTTCCTGCCTGACCTTCCCACTGGGATTATATGTGTGACCCACCTTACCAAAAACATATCTTTTCAGCTGATTTGAATCTAGCTAAGAAACTATACCCATTTTCAGATATTCCAGATTCAATGCTATTAAATCCATAAACTAAGATAAAAGATTTTTTTTGTTTAAATTCAGGGTTCTTCACTTTTCATAAGAGCCAAAAGAGCTATTCCGTTGAGCTAAACTGTATAAATTCAAGCCCACACACAGATACACACACACACACACACACACACACACAAAAGATTTATTTATTTATTATTTGTAAGTACACTGTCACTGTCTTCAGACACACAGCTTCGGATCTCCTTTCAGATGGTTACGAGTTGCCATGTGGTTGCTGGGATTTGAACTCAGGACCATCAGAAGAACAATCAGTGCCCTTAACCGCTGAGCCATTTAGGGTTTCTCTATGTTGTCCTGACTGTCCTAGAGCTCACTATGTAGACCAGGCTGGCCTCCAGCTCAAGAGACCCACCTGGTGCTCTCCCTCCCTAATGCATACACCCACACCAGGCTGGTCTATTCTTACATGAGATATAACGAGTGTCTACTGCCATCACTCTCTACTGGGTTTTCCAAGACTAAGACACAGCTTCTCACTGATCATGGAGCTCAGCAGTTCGGTTAGATTGGCTGGTCAGAAACTCCCATGAATCCTCCTGTCTCTGCCTCCCCAGTGATGGGGTGCCAGGTGTGACCCACCACCCCAGCTTCTCTGTGTGGGTTCTAAGGATAATAATTCAGGTCTTCTCCTTGTGTGACAAGCACTTTGCCAAAGGAGCCATCTCTCCGTCCTCAATCCTAGGACTTCTTACATTAAAGACTCTCAGAGGGGGACGGGTTCTGCAGCTTGTCAGACGTGGTGCCTATAGCCAGGGTGGCAGTGACCCTGCAAACGGGAAAGTACGCGTATGTGCAGGTTGAATGTGAAGTGCTCACTGTGGAAGGCCTAGCCTCAGCTCGCAGCACTATTACAGGAGACTCTGAACACTAGAGGAGGCAGGCCCAGCTACAGGAAGTCTATCAGTCGGGGCCCTGAGCCCCCAAGCCTCATCTCTCTCTATTTCCTGGCTTGCCATGATGTGGAGGATTGTTCTGCTTCTCCATGTCACTGATGTCATCAGGATGGACTATGCCCTCTGACACTCAAGAAAGCCTTCCGCCCTTGTTCATGACAAGTGTCCTGACACAGCCAAATACATCTATCACAAATCACATTACAATATGATAAGGATGCTAGTTTCTGACAAAAATTTACAGAGTATTGTTTAAACTCAGTTACATTTAGGGACAGTACTTTGTTTCTTTCCATCATTCCTTGCAAAAAGAGATTTATTTTTGTTTTATGTGTTTACGTATTTTGCCTACATGTATTATGTCTGTGTACTACATGCATGCCTGGTACCCATAGAGGCCAGACAAGGTGTCAGGTTCCCGCGGTCTGGAGGTAAGAGAGTTAGTTGTGAGTTGTGGGTGCTGGGAATAGAAACTGGGTGCTCCTAAAGAGCTATCTTTCCATCCTACCCCACTTTTTTCTTGGCACAGGATCTTGCAATACAGTCAGGCTGGCCTTGAACTCCTGATCCTCCTATATCTATATCTCAAGTGCCAAGACTAGAGGCGCGCATGCACCACCATGCTGGCAAGGACTTAATTTCCTAACTTGATAACTCACGGGCTTCCTACGATCTTCTAGAAACTGTGAGTTATGTGGCCTTCATTTTAGGAAATAAGTATAATAATCAAGTAAATGGTACATTTGTATAATTGTAGCACTCGCAATGCCGAGACAGAAAGATTGCAAATTGGAAGTTCTGCTGAACCACACAGTGAGCGATGAGCTAGTCTAGGTTATATACCAAGGCTTTATCAGATAGATATAGATGACAGACAGACAGACAGACAGACAGATAGAACGACCATTGGTTATCTGCTAATAAATAATCTGTAATCTCCTTACTTTAGCCTAGCTACCTATTCATTAGAAAAATTACAGAGTTATATAATCCACTAAACACTGACCCATTTTTAATTATAAAACCAAGCCTCTGTAAACTGTCTAGAATCAGACTGTTACAGCAATTGGCTTCTATGAAAAAAAAAAAAATGGATGAATGAATGTTCAAAAAATTTAAATTCCCAGGAAAGTAAAATCTGAATTTGCTAATTCATAGGTGGTAGACATTTTCTTTCCCTTGATGATGCAGTTATAGGCCAGACTAGACCAGACTGACAGTAGATAAAGGCAGGGTTCCTGCAGGCAGCTCTCCTCTCCGGGTGGAGGTCCGTGACGTGACACATCCAGGCTGAAGTGAGGAGGTTTTATAGAACTCGGTCGAGGAGTGATGATGTGCTCCCTAGGAGCTGAGATTGTGCCCATACCTGGTCAAAACCTGAGCCCCTGGGCGGACACTCTTGGGTGGGTTGCCAGATACTCAGAGACAGGGAGTAGTGATATGTTTGCCTGTAGGTTTTTCCAAGCGGGGTTGGGGTGGGGGATGGGTATTTTTTTCCGGTGCGGGCAGAGCTGGGGGAGGGAGGGCAGATGGGGTTTGCGGATTTGCCAGGTTACTCCAGGGATGAGCAGGAGTTCCACCCTAACAATGGCCATCAGTGAGATGTAATTACTGATTTGGAGAGAAAATTCAACATGCCACAGTCAACAGAGAGTGAGTTTCGCCAAAACAAATTACTGTTTATTTGGTCCATTTTCCCCAAATAAGTGCATGCATAAGCAAGTGTGAGCCAGTGGCTTGTGGAGGCTGGACAGTTTACACCTCAGCAAGCAAGCTCTTCGGATGGCCCCACAGTTCGCATTCAATGTCATAAAGTCTCTAATCATCCTGTCCGGTCAACAGCATCCAGAAGATTCTCTAGAGGATTCTCTAGAGGAGCCTGGAGCAGGCCTGCGACTCAACAGCAAACTCCTAGCCAGGCTGAAGAGGTGCACGCCTATAACCTGGCACTCAGGGCTGTGATTAGCTGTAGTTAGCAACAGGCCCAGCCAGCCAGGCTACAGTTATGTGTGAGACCCCCACCTCAAAAAACAAAACAAAACCACCTTCAAATGCAACCTTCAACTCTAACAAACTCCCTAAAGGACATAAACCGAAACTTCAGCAACTCTGGATGTCCTTCTTGGTCAAGACTGGGAGGGAAGCCAAGAGCCAGGGATTTAGTAGTTAGATGGCGGTTAGTTAGCCGTGCCTGCCAGCCAACCGCAGCTCTCACCCTCATCAAAGAAGCTTCTTTTTGCAGCAGATAAAAGCTGCTTCAGAGATCCACAGATGATCAAAATGCAGAGAATAAAGAGGCATGGGGTGCCAGGCCCCAGCTGGTACATCTACGGCACAATCTCCACGCTACGCCTGTCCGGCTAGTTTTATGCCAACTTGACACAAGCTAGAGTTATCAGAAAGAAGGGAGCCTCAGTCAAGGAAATACATACCTCCTCCGCAGGGTGGGCCGTGCGTAAGTCTGTGAGATAGTTTCTTAATTAGTGACTTAGACGGAAGGTCCCAGCCCACTTTGGGTGGTGCCATCCCTGGGCTGGTAGTACGGGCTTCTATAAGAAAGTGGGCTCAGAAACCCAAGGGGAGCAAACCAGTAAGTGGCATCTCTCCATGGCCTCTGCGGCAGCTCCTGCCCCCAGATTCCTATGCTGTTCAAGTCTCTGTACTGACCTCCTTTGATGATGAACAGTGCTGTGGAAATGTAATCCAAATAAACCCTTTCCTCCTCTTGCTTTTTTGGTTGTGGTGTTTCATCACAGCAATAGTAACCCCAACTAAGACAGCAGCCACAGGAGGAGATACAGAGACAAAGTGTGGAGCAGAGACTGAAGGAAAGACCATCCAGAGACTGCTCAACCTGGGGTCCATCCCATAAACAGTTACCAAACCCAGACACTATCGTGGATGCCAAGAAGTGCTTGCTGACAGGAGCCTGATATAGCTGTCTCCTTGAGAGGCTCTGGCAGAGCCTGACAATACAGAGGCAGATGCTCGCAGCCAACCATTGGACTCAGCATGCAGTCCCCAGTGGAGGAGTTAGGAGAAGGACTGAAGGAGCTGAAGGGTCTTTGCAGTCCCATAGGTAGAACAACAATATCAACCAACCAGACCCCCCAGAGCTCCCAGGGACTAAGCCACCAACCAAAGACTCACATGGAGGGACCCATGGCTCTAGCTGCATATGTATGCCTTGTCAGAGGATGGCCTTGTCAGACATTAATGGGAGGAGAGGCCCTTGGTCCTGTGAAGGCTTGATGCCCTAGTGTAGGGGAATGCCAAGACAGGGAAGCAGGAGTAGGTAGGTGAATGGGGGAACACCCTCATAGAAGCAGGGGGAGGGGAGATGAGATAGGGCGTTGTCGGAGGGGAAACCAGGAAAGGGGATAACATCTGAAATGTAAATAAAGAAAATATCTAATTAAAAAAAGATAAAAGACAAGAGGAAATTAGAGAAGAGGAAGTAGAAAGACAGTAAGAGCCAGAGGATCAGGATACCTGATGGAAGATACTGACTTCTAGACATGATTGCACCCATGAAGTCTAACAATATGGTTGTCTACACCTGTATAATACACATGCCAAAGTGGATGAGGAAAAATTTCATCACACCCCAGCCCTAAATGAAGAGCTACAAGTTGGACAATGGCTGTTGAGAGGACAAATACATTTTCTGCAGGGAGGAGCCCCCTGATAGTTATACAATCTCGAGTGATCAGCATACAGGCAGTCCTAAATGAACTCAATAGGCTATGTACAAACACAACAGTATGTTTTATATACACACAAGAACAACGTTAGTATGGTGATGATGTTTGCCTTTATTACCAGTACTCTGGAGTTAGAGGCAGGCAGATCTCTGTGAGTTCAAGGCCAGCTGGATCTACATATCAAGTTCGGTACCAGCCAATGATGTATAGTGAGACACCGTTAGAAACAAAAACGTAAAAAGCAAAACTAAGAATAATTACAGAACAGCTCATGACTTCAAGGGAGGGGGCATAGGAGGAGAGGAGAGGGGAGAGGATCAGGGAAGAAATGAAGCAGATATACTATACTCATGTATAAAATTCTCCAAAATGTTTAAATTAAAATGATGAATGTAGTTAGGATTAAAGTAAACTAGTATGTGCTTTCTAGTTTCCATTATTATAGCTATACTTTTGTGTAAAGGGGAAATTAATATATTTTAATTAATAAATTATAACTCACAACTCTCAGCAAAAGTAGACTTTGCTGAGTTATATACTAACTGATAATAAACATCTGCACCACGGAAACAGTTCTGTAGCTACAGCTCCCACTGAGTTGCACAGGATGTGACCTTTGGCCCTTAGTTGTGGTGCAGGCTGAGGAGCCAGGGATGTCGTCGTCGTCGTCGTCGTCGTCGTCGTCGTCGTCGTCGTCCTCCTCCTCCACCTCCTCCTCCTCCTCCTCCTCCTCCTCCTCCTTCTCCTCCTCTTCCTCTGACATTAGCATTTCCTTGTTTACAAGCCTTCCTTCAGAATACTTACCTACCGTGTGAGGACAAGGACACAATTTATTTCCTGCACTGTACGGTTTTTAAAATAATAATAGTGTTTCAGAAATGTGATTTAGAGAATAAAAGTAAGCTTAGAAAGTGAAACATGTAGTTTCTTTGTTACAAACAAGTGTGTAAACTACACTCCTTCAATCAGATATTAACTTTCAATAAGGGTGATTTGGATGAACAGCATTTATTTAGGTAAATAGACAGCTTTACAGGAAAATGATTTATGATGAGTCTCTCTTACTAGTATTTAAGTCAAATTCATAATATTAAACCACTATTAAAAACATGCATATTGGGGCTGGAGAAATGGCTCAGTGGGTAATAGCACTGACTGCTCTTCTGAAGGTCCTGAGTTCAAATCCTGGCAACCACATGGTGGCTCACAATTATCCATAATGAGATAAAGATAGCTACGGTGTACTTACTATAATAATAGATAAATCTTTAAAAGATGAATGGCTACAATGGTACATGTGTGCAGCTCTAGCCCTGGTGTTGAGAGTGGGAGGAGAGGCTCAGGTAAGTGCCTGGAGCTCATTGGCTAGCCAGCCTGGCCAGTCGGAGCGTTCCAGGTTCAGTGAGAGACCCTGCAGCAAAGCAAAACAAAACAAAACAAAACAAAACAAAACAAAACAAAACAAAACAAAACAAAACAAAATGCACACATCTTAAAGCACGGGCTAGCCAGGCATGGCAGTGACTGTGTGTGATCTAAGCACGTAAGAGTGCAGCAAGGGGACGGGCCCAAGGTCAGGGCCAGCCAGGGCCCTCCATCAAGATGCTGTCACAAAATAAACAGGTAGAGCGCTAACCAGGCCGCACTTCAGTTTGCAAAGAAGAAAAATAATACATTTAGGCTCCAGATGGAATTATTTTAAAATAAGAATTTAGTAAAGTATGCACAAGATGTTATTAATTTTATCATTAACAAAAATAGAAATACATAATCATTTTAGAATAAATTCTGGCTTTTGTTAAGAAAATTTTATTTATGCTCCATTTCAGTTAAAACACTCAAGAAGATCTTGTTTTTCTGACTTGGTACACTAGAGTCATGTGATCTTTTTGACATTTTTTAAGAAACCACATGCACCTGGGGCTGTTAAATGTCAGACCCTTATCTCTCTGTAAAACAAATTATCTAAATTCTTTCAACCCTTGAAAGCATTTTAAACCACAGAGGAGTTGAGAACAAGTATTTCCATTGTTTTAAGGAAGTACCTGGTCAAATGCACCATGTTTTTCACATTCATACCATAACAGTATCCCCAAAAAGTGTTGTTTTTGTTACTAAAAGATGTATTAGAAACAAAATACTCGCTAATGTGATACAGTGGCTGTCTGATTACAGAGTGGCTGGAAATACTCAGAATGGAGCCGAGCACTAACTAAGCGGTGCCTGTTAACCAGTGCACTAGCAATGGCTTTGTGACTGGATCATAAACATTCCCTGCTTTGTTGTTCATAGTAGACAGCACTCAAGAACTAATTTGCCAGCTAAGCAGCCATGGCCTACACCTGCAATCCCAGCCTGGAGAGGCTGAAGCAGGACCATCCACAAGCTGGGGTCACCCTGCAAGAGCCTGTCAAAACTAATCACATTTCCACACATCTAAATGTGCAGCCTGGTCTTTATGCGGGTCTCAAAACCGCTGGAACTGGGCGGGCAGGGAAATACCAAAAGCTGTTGCCTCTGTGTGGGGTATGTTCTGTCTGGCCTCAGTGGGAGAGGAAGTGTCGAGCCTCACAGAGACTTGAAGTGGCAGGATGGGGAATACCCAGCACGCCCCACCCTACTCCCCCCAGTCAGAGGAGAAGGGGAGGGGGAAGAACTGTATGAGGGGTGACCTGGAGGGGGCAGTGAGCAGAATGTAAAGTGAATAAATAAAAAAAAATTAATTAAAAAAAAAACCCACACATTTTGCTTCCACTCTACTTGCAGAAGATAATAAACAGTGGGACTCATTCCTGCAAAGCCACTTGCTTATGTATGTCACTGGGTCAGGATGAAAAAAAACACAACAAAAGCCTTAAATATCAGCATTCGTTTCCTCAGGTTCTACCCTCTGCTACAGCCCCATCCCCCATGCCTTCAGCGCTCCGCCTTTCCCTATGTAATACTCCCAAGTTAAACCTGAGCCTTTACTTCTCATCTTCAGCACATTTCCACTCCCCAAAGACACCCACAAACTCCAACTCTATTCAGAGCAAACATTGCTCCGCCCGAACCCCTTATCCCTCTGGCCCTCTTTAACTTTACAGGGCACCCACCCTTCCCAGCCCCCTCCTAGAACTATGCTCCACCCCTCCCCTGCGGCCGTGCCATTGCTTCTCCTAAATCCTACCCTCATTAACAAAGGACCTTTCAGAAACAGCCTCACTGGCTATCCTACAAATTCCAACCTCCTATTTCCTCTTCTTGTCACAACAAACTAGAGCAAGCTCCCAGCAGATAATCTCCTCCTCCTCCTCCACCTCTCCCTCCTCCTCCCCCGTCTCCTCTTCTCCCTCCTCCTCCTCTCCCTCCTCCCCCCACCCCCCCACCCCCCCACCCCCCACCCCCCATCCCCACCCCACCCCCCGTCTCCTCTTCTCCCTCCTCCTCCTCTCCCTTCTCCCCCCTCCCATTCCTCCTCAGTGTTTTCTGGTTTTTGTTTTGTTTTGGTTCAGGGCAAAGCAGTGGAGCACGGCTGCCCCACAGTTCTGAGGCACACCCAGCACGTCAGGCCACACTTGACTGACATACCCCGGCCAGATGTGGAATGTATCCACCGCACAGAACGGGAGCAGCTTTACCCAGAATGGAACTGGGTATTCAAGGAGTTTACAGCAGAGCTGGATGGGTGCTTGGACTCTGTTATTTAAGCAACTGCTTTGCCACCAGGAACTTCAGCCCAGAAAGCTGAACTAAAAGCTCTAACCCAGGCTTTAACCCTGGCAACGGGAGCCACAGCCACAGCCATAGCAGATATGCCTTTGCTGTGGCTCATGGACACGGGTCCATATACCAAGAGAGGGCATTATTGACTGCAAAAGGAAAAAAAAAACATCAAAAATAAGGAATACTTGCTTTATTGGAGATATTATGGCTTCCTCTCAAATAATTCATTGCCCCAAGCATCAGAAAGGGACATCAGAAATAGCCTGAGGGAACAGGACAGCTGATAAAGCCAAAAGGGAAACCGCCCAAGCATCTACAGGTGACATCCTGAGAACTTTGCTGCCCCCTGTGCCCCAGACATCCCTGAATATACTGCTGAAGGCAAACGACATCAGGCGAAATGCCAAGGAGTTTACAGCAGAGCTGGATGGGTGCTGGCTCTGCAGGCTGCACCATCCTACCTAAGGAGGTTGCTAAGCAACTCATCCATCAGATTCATGGAGCCTCACGCCTGGGTCACTGAAAACTGAAGGGAGGGGCAAAGTACAAAATATTTGACTTAGGACGCTTGGCTGACCAAGTGCTCTCAGACTGTGCTACCTGCCAGGCTGTGAACTCCTCAGGCCCCAATCAAGAGCCACTCCAGGAACCAGAATCAGGGGTCTATGGCCAGGGGCTAGTTGGGAAATAGATTATACAGAAATAAAACCAGGGATATACAGATTCAAGTATTTGCTAGTTTTTATAAATATCTTTTCAGGATGGGTAGTAGCCTACCCTACAAAGGAGACTGCCAACATAGTGGCAAAGAAGCTTCTGGAAGACATCATACCCAGGTACGGTTTGCCTACCTGCTTGGTTCTAACAATGGACCAGCACTCATGTCCCAGGTAACTCAATCTCTAGCACAGGCTCTGGGACCAATTGAAAATTACACTGTGCATACAGACCCGAGAGTTCAGGGCAGGTAGACAGAATAAATCAGACCCTGAAGGAGGCCTTGACCAAATTGACCCCTGACACTGACAGGGTGGGAGGCTGGGCAGCTCTCCTACCTTACTCCTTATACAGGGCTAGGAACAGCCCCTATTCCTTAGGTTCCACCCCCCTTTGAAATCCTATATTGGAGCTCCCTGCCATACTGCCTCACCTCCAGTCTGATATCTTAGCTGAATATGACAAACATCGGTTTTTTACGATCCTTGGAAGCCCTCCATAGGGTCCAGAAGCAACTCTGGCCTGCCATGCGCCAGGTTTACCCGTGTGCTCCTTCCCCTCACCTCCATGGCTTTGAACCAGGTGACCAAGTCTGGATTAAAAGACATAATCACAAGACTCTGTCTGGAACCCCCGCTGGAAAGGGCCCCACGCTGTGATTCTGACCCCAGAATCACCCCGGCTATTAAGGTGGACGGGATCACGATGTGGACACACCACTCCCAGGCTAAGCCTGCTGGGAGAGACGCTCCGGCGGCAGAGACTTCAGGTGAACTGCCGCCATCATGATGGCAGGTCCCCCCACACCCTGTGGAGCCGCTGAGACTGCTGCTCTAGCACTCCTGACCCAGCTCGCTTGCACCAACCTTGTCATCAAGTTCACAATGGCTGGCAGAAGGGCTAACTGGACTGCCAGGTCTTAACTCCGTCCCTTCCCAGACAACACAGAACAGCTGGTTACCCGACAGGGACTCTGCATTGGAGATAAGGTACCTCCAGCCTCTTCCCACCTCTGCAACTGTACTGTAACCCCTACCTTTGCAGGATACATGCTGCCCCAGAGAATACTTGGTGGGTTTGTACCTCGGGGCTGACCCCATGCATTTATGGCCTCGTTGTAAATATGACTGAGGTTTTTTTATATTCCATATAGCTTGTACCCAAAGTGACTTATTACTCTGGGGAGGATGTCTTCAACCAGCTAGCACCTCCAAACAATCGGGTTAAAAGGGTGGCCATCTCTGCTGTGTCACCAGGTTCTCTCCTTGACATAGGGCCAGCTGGAGCTGCTAGTGTAGGGGCCTGAGAAACATCTCAAGGATCCGAGATGGCCCATCACTCAAAGTGGGCGGTGAGAGGATGAGACAGGCTGACGCCTTGGCCAGCTTCAAATCAGCAGTAGGATACTAGACTTAAGAACTGGGCAAGTCCAGGCAAACCCAGGCAAATCAGTCACTAACAGAGAAGGTCCTCACCCCATAATGGTTCCTGACTGCCTAGGGATAGAGTAAGAGAAAGCTCGCTCACCCCAGAATACCAGTGTGCTTTAAAACAGGCCTTTGAGCTCACTTGACTCTCCAGCTTGGAAATGGGGGACCCCAGCATGCTGGACTTCTGCAGCATAAAACACTCTTTGCCTTTACATACTATTTGAGTCCGGGGTGTCATTCCTCAGAGAATCATGGCCCCTTATACTTTTCACCTTTGCCCAAGTGGGGACAAACATGGATCCTGATGTACTTCCTACCTATATATTTTCCCACCTAGTGTAATCAAACACATCCTGTACAATTGGGACAACCAACCTTGTTTGGGGAAGAGAAAACATACTTGTTATCTTATATAAGCCCTCCCCCCGCCCCCCAGTATTTCAGGAAGCTATCTGTCTTTGGGAAAGTGGGGCTTACAGGTTAACTTTAGCCCTTACACAAAAAAGACTTTCAATTGGCTATAGACACTATAGCCTGTGTCTGTGTGGTCCCCTCTGGTGGGTTCCCTATAACAGTTTGGTTGTTTTGTTTTGTTTTGTATTTTGGAGGTGTGTTGCAACCGTTGTTTAGTTTTGAAAGACTAGCGTCTCCTGTAGGTCGGGCTAGGCTCAAGTTAGCTAGGTAGCAAAAGATGACCTGAACGTCTCTTCTTCCTGCTTCTACTGCACTCAACCCCAAATGCTAAGATTCCAGCCTTTTTTTTTTTGGTTTTTCGAGACAGGGTTTCTCTGTGTAGTCCTTGCTGTCCTGGAACTCACTCTGTAGACCGGGCTGGCCTCGAACTCAGAAATCCGCCTGCCTCTGCCTCTGCCTCCCAAGTGCTGGGATTACAGGCGTGCACCACCACGCCCGGCTCTTTTTTTTTTTTTTAAAGAAATATTTACTTATATATTTATGTTAAGTACACTGTTGCTCTCTTCAGACACACACGCACCAGAAGGGGGCATCTGATCTCCCCTTTACGGATTGTTGTGAGCCACCATGTGGTTGCTGGGAACTGAACTCAGGACCTCTGGAAGAGCAGTCAGTGTTCTTAACTGGAGAGCCACCTCTCCAGCCCGATTCCAGTCTTGTACCGCCTTGGTCGGCTCAATTCTGTTTTAAGTTTTTGTAATTACAGAATAAACCGGAACCCCTCCACTCCGCACCCTGCGCTGTCAGCGCCGTGGCGTGTCTGTCAGTGCTGTTGCCCACACACCTGGAATTCTGCTCCACCTGCCTGACTTCTTGCCTCCTCCTCTTCTGCCTCTGATCAAATTAACTTCTTCCAATACCAAATCTATTAAACCAATATGGCTATTTCCATCCTAATTCCTTCACCTTTCAAAAGCCCAGGAAAAAGGCCTTTCCAATAAGTACTTTCTCACCAGCCCCAGCAGTGCTCTACAGTAATGTGCATTCTGCTTCGCATCCTAGCTATTCACACTAATTTGTTTATTCTTTACCAGTTTCATCATATACAGTTCCATCTTTCATTATTCTACTTCTGTACTCACATATTTACTTGAATATTTTAGTCTAATCTTAATCCACAATCAGAATGTGCAGTGTAACATGGAAAGGGCTTACTGACAATTATTCACCACTTACATGCTTTTCTCAAATAAGGGTGACTACTCACAGGCACCAGGAAGAACCATTCCTAAGCTCAGTTAAACTGCAGCCCACTCCAGTTGGGATTCATCCTTAATATTAAAATGAGAGTTCTGACTAACCCTTTCTATGTAGAAACCTAATAGTTACAAACATTCTATGTAAAAAGCGCTAATGGTCAACAAATGCATGCAGGACTGGCATTTGGCACGCAGTCTTTAATCCCTATATTCCAGTCAAGAGTTGGGAGAATCTATGGGAGTTCAAGGTCAAGCAGGGGTAGAGAGATCCTGGATCAAAAACAAAAATTAATACAGAAACTGATTTTTCTTCATCAACAAAGAAACATAGAGAGCATCCTGCCCCAGCAGGCGAGGGCACAGCCTGCCAAGCCTGGTGAGCTCAGTTTGATCCCCGGATCTGCGCGCTTGTCCTTTTGTTGTGAGGTAAGAGCCCCTAAGGCCGCCATATGGGCACTCTTAAAGGCCGAAGAGAAAATCTTTGTTATACGGGGAAGCTTGCCCAAATCCTGCAGCCCAAGCCCATGACTCTGTCTTTTATGCACAAAACCCACATCCTGACTGTTCCATTTCAGTTAGCAGGAAATGGAACGACAGAAGCCAAAAAGCAGGGGTAGTACATTTGGAGACTTCTCACTTGGGGACTTTCCTGGTTGGCTTAGCCTTTGTTCCTGTTTTGGCTGGTGGAATAGGTCTTTGCTCCTGCTTTGACACGTGGTACAACCTATAGACTGGGTTTCCAGGCCTGAGTGCTGCTTCCAGCATAGCCTGAGTCGTGCTGAGGTCTGGAGGCCTGTGACACTGACCTCCACAGGTGTGCCATGGCATGCACACACCCACACGCATATACAATAAACGAATGAATGAATGACTGAATATGTGTGTGTGTGTGTGTGTATTCACATGCCAAAGAAAAAACTTTTTAAAAAAGTGTAATTGACATAAAGTTATAGACAAAATAACAAGAATACTTTCAACATTGTTCACAGAATTCCAAGTTTTAGAGTAATTTGGGTTTGATATGTTTTTATATCCAATTTCTAGTCTCTGGAAAGGACGCTGACTTGCCTGACTTTCTGATTTGAGACATCAGTACCCAGCCCTCAAAATCTGCAGTCTCTAACTCACTGTACAAATCATCAGGAACCGCTCCTTCTTAAATAGGTCATTATGACAAGTTAGCTTCTCTAATGATTTCCCCAGAGATGAGGCATGAAAAGTCTGCCTTGTTAGAAAATACACAAGTAATTCAAACTTCAAGAATTAAATGCACAGTTCTGGAGTATCACCTTTAAAAGCAGATTGTTTGAAATAATATCAGGGTAACTAAAATAGGAAAATCTACCTTAATATCATTTATCAGTTTCATAATTAATATAAACCTTGAGTGAGAATAAGATTAAGCCAAGCAACAGTGATTAGCAGTGTCAAAGTCACCCCCAACCCCCCCAAACAGGGTTTCTCTATGTAGCCCTAGCCATCCCGAAACTTGCTCTATAGAGCAGGCTGGCCCCAAACTCAGCGATCTCTGCCTCTACCTACAGAGTGCTGCCACCACCTGGCTCTCAAAGTAACTCTTATACCAAAGAAAGTATTGCTATTTAGAATGCTGACAAATAACATCATTACTAAATGTTACATAAAACATTTGTTTATAAACTAAGCAGTAGTTGAGTTTCTAGATCCTTACCACATACAGTGCAGGACTAATATGACTGTATCAGCACTCTCTGATGAGACTGTTAATATTAAGCAACTTACTCTGGTTTCTACTTCAGCCTTGGAAAGTCTGAAATTCAAGGCCAGTATGTGGCAAAGAAAACAACCAGGGAGGGGCTGGAGGGGCTGGAGGGGCTGGAGGGGCTCAGTGGTCAAAAGCAGTTGCTTCTCTTACCGAGGACATGAGTTCAGCTCCCAGCACCCACAACTATTTGTAACTCCAGTTCCAAGGGTCTGACACCCTCTTCTGACCTCTGCAGGCAGGCTAGGAGAAACTCTACAGGGCAGACAGCTATAGGTAGGTTGGTGGGAGCACTTGCCTAGAAGTTATAAAACCTAGAATTGGATCTCTAGCTCCAACATTGATAGAAAGAAAAACAATAAAGCCAAAAGAAAATCATTGTGCCCACTAAAGTAAAGCTTATTTTCTAAATACTCATTTCATCATTTTACTACTAAAGGAATAATTACTAAAACTTTAAAACATGAACATATGTATGAGTGTTCCTACTCATCAATGAGTGTTCTACATAGAGATTATGGGTAGAATAGAAAAGACTTTACCTCAGAAGAAAAAACTACTAGTTTTTCTTCTAGTCACTTCTGTTAACATCTGCTTCACGAATAACTAAAAAATATGCAACTTTAACATTAAGAGTAAACACCATTTTAAAAATAGAATTAGTTATGGATGCTTCATATTACAATTCTTTAATATAATTCTGAACAATTATCTGCAAGTAGTTTTTGGCAGCCTATCTACAGATCAGCTCATACATTCTTAGGTAAACACAAGATTCCTTTGTGTTCTAGGATATTTAACCTGCTTACTATAAGAATTTACATGTAATTTAAGCCCCAACAGGAATGGGGCTTACACATCATTGATCTACCATCACTCCTCCCCTCATACAGATATGTAAATGGTATCTGTATGAGAGTACATAGCACATATGTAGTGTACACACACGCATACACACACACACACACACACACACACACATATATATATATACACACACACATATATTTCTCATACAGGATATATATACATACACATATATTCCTCATACAGTATATATATATATATATATATATACACACACACACACACACACATATATTTCTCATACAGGATATATATACATACACATATATTCCTCATACAGTATATATATATATATATATATACACACACACACACACACACACATTACACACACACATATTCCTCATACAGTATATGTATATATGTATATACACACACACACACACACACACACACACACACATATTCCTCATACAGGAGATAGATATATAGATATATAGATATCTCATAGAGAACTCGGAGATGCTCCTTTAAACAGTGAAAGTTGCCAAGTTCACTCATCACCATGTCTGTTCCCCTTTATTAGGACAGAAATCAAAGTTCAACATAGTTTATAAGGAGTGAAAAATCCTATCAAATTACTGGGGCTTTTGTTGTTCTTTTGAAACAGCAAAGCTGCTAGACAGGAACTGTCTATGTAGAGCAAGCCTCAAACTTGTGGGCATCCTCATGCCTCAAGCTCCAAGCACTAGGATTACAAGCATGGTCCACTATGCCTGGCTACTGGGACTTTTAAATGAAGAGGATTTATTTTACATCTCTCTCTCTCTCTCTCTCTCTCTCTCTCTCTCTCTCTCTCTCCCTCTCTCTCTCTCCCCTCCTCCCTCCCTCTCTCCTTCTCTCTCTCCCTCTCTCTCCTCCCCTCCTTCCTTCCTTTCTTTCTTTTCAGTACCATGGATTGAACCTAGGGCCTTTTGCATGTTATGCAAGTATTCTACCAATGAGCTATTCTTGAGACAAGGTCTTGTTATATATTCCAAGATGGCCTTAAACCCACAATTCTCCTGCCTTTGTCTTTTAAGTGTTAGGATTAAAGGCATGTAGCACGGTGCCCAGTTAGACTGTCTAAACTAGATATACAGGCATACTTTGTATACAAGATGCTCTAAATATTTCAGAATCATTTAAAAATATTTAGCCTACAACTACCTTTATATCTATATCTTTATATATATACACACATATTATATAAAGCTCTGTCCATAATATAGCTCTGGATATCCTAGAATTGATTATGTAGATCAAGCTATCCTTGAACTCACAAAGATCCAATTCCTTCTACCTTTAGAGTACTGGGATTAGAGGTGCCCACCATACCATACCTGGCTTTTTAAATATATCTTAATTTAAATAATATTAAATCAGACATCATGGAAAGGAAGAAAATGTAGAGGGTTGGTGATATAACTCAGCAGGAAAATATATTTGCCACCAAGCCTATGAGCCGAGTTCCATCCTTGGACTGCACACGGTAGAATGAAAAACCCAACTCCCACGAGCTGACCTGTAACCTCCACAAGCACACCCTGATGGGGAAGGCATATGAACCCACTTTGAAATAAATGTATATGTAAATGTGATAACAATAAAGTATAGGGGCTGAAGAGAAAGCTCAACCATTATGAGCATTTGTTGTTCTTGCGGAAGACCCAGGTCCGAGTCTCAGCACCCACATGGCAGCTCACAAGCGCCTTTAACCCTAATCCCAGAGGATCTGACAAGCTCGCCCTTGTCTGACCTCTGCACTTCCAGCCATGCACATGGTGCACAGACATGAACGCAAAACCATCTCAACCACTACAACAGACTCTATATTTTGAGAAAATCTTCATATTATACACATATATAATATGTTTATCCACTATAAACAAGTTTTAATTTATTTATTTTATGCATCTATGCATTTTGCCTGCATGTATATATGTGTATCATGTTCATGCCTGGTGAGAAGATGGTCAGATGCTCTGGAGGTGAAGTCACAGACTGGTGTGAGCTGCCCTGTGAGTTCTGGGAACTGAACTCAGGTCTTCTACAGGATACGTTCCGAGCCATCACTCCACACTGTAATAGATATTTATAAAAGAGGACGCTGCGCCCCTCGTGCTGTGCAAACATAGAAATTAAAGAAACAGATGTAGCGCGTACCTTGCTGAGCTAAAGTTGATCTCAGCATCCCCGTCTTTGACCAGATTTTCACTTGTCCATCTTCTCCAACTGTGCAGGAAAAAAAAACTGTAGAAAATAATCTTTTTTACATGTACATATATAAACATCTAAATGTTTAAAATTGAGATCCAGTTCACTCCAAGTGTAACAGAGTATGTTTTAACTGTAAATTTAAATCAAAATTACATGAAAAAAAAGCTTTCAGCAATGTAACCTAACTTCCATAGTCAAAATTTCATTTTTTCCTTCAAACTTGGAAAACTCAGAAATGTGTTACGCAAATACTATTTCCGTTGCCATTGTGATGTCCACTTAGATTTTAAGGAAAGTATTCTCCAGGTAGTATCTACTGCAGTTACCACCACCAGGGAAATGAAATCCACCTGTGACCATCTTAGTTCAAACAGGAAGAAAGAGCCTGGAGCTACAGTGAGTCATTTAAGAAAGGGATTTCTGGTTGGTTAGTTGGTCGGTTGTTATGTTATTTGGTTGGTTGGTTGGTTGGTTTTTGTTTCTAAGATAAGGACTTACTATATTGCTCTGGCTGTCCCTAACTCTCTATGTAGATCAGGCTGGCCTCAAACTCACAGACATCCACCTGCCCTGCCTCTGGGCCCAACAGGATTTTTGTTTTTATTTACTTAGTTGTTAGATTCTACTTCTGTGGTGCTGGGGCTCAAACCTAGGACCCTGCACATAGTAGGTGACTACTCTGCTGCTGAGATACATTCCAGCCTAGAATTTAGATTTCCTGCCTAACTTTTAAAATGATTCGCATCTAAATATATTTATATGCTGAAAAAGAAAACATTGGAAAAGAAATTAAAGGTACCAGGGAGATACAGGACATGTCACTAAAAAATTAATAATAACAAATTTAAAATCCTCCTAGAGAAGGCCTAAAGGAGAGATGAAAAACATCCGCCAGACTTCAGGTACTCCTTCTTTAAGTGTACTTAGCCTGCTCCTCTTCATGTGCTCTGTACTCGGGGACTTGCTTCTAAGGAACAGAGCGATTTCTGAGGGTGAATCCGAAAAGATACTGTGGTTTCTAACTTGCTATTTTTTTTTGGACCCCTGGGAAGCCACATGCCATGATGTAAAAATATTCTATTAGCCTATGTGGCAAGGAAGTAAGGCCTCCCGCTAAAGCCAGAGCAGAAGCAAGGCTCACACCAGCATCCACGTGTGTGAGCCAGACAATCAAGCCTTCTCAGAACTGAGGCCACTTGTTACAACTTGAAGGAACCTCCGGGCACACGCCCAGAAATACCCGCCCACCACCGCTGCTCCAGGCCTACGGAAATGGCCACATAGTAAATACTTATTGTTTAAGTCTAGCTGCTGAGGTACCTCATTATGCAGCAGTGGATGACTAATACAGTAAGTCCTACCTGGAGTGGGCTGGAATAGAAGAGAGAAGGCAGATATAGGCTAAGTTATATGAAAAAACTTCAATTTTAGAATTTTTTAAAAATTATAACTTTTACCTACTGTAGGAATTAATCATTCTACAAGCATCCTTTGATAGAACAAATAAAAGTAATGATTAGTATGAATTTCAAGAAATGGAGATAGTGAAACCCTCCTGTAGCTCCCAGCATTGAGAAGGCTGAGGCAGGAGGATTGCTAATGAGACCAGACTGACCTACAAAATGAATACTAAGTCAGCCTGTTCTTCATATCAAGATTTTATCTCCAGATAGAAAATGAAGAAAAAAAATAAAATATTCTGGATGATACCATTTACACAGCAGTCCAGATTGGTACTATGACAATTATTTGCTACTAGACAGTAAAATAGCCTACTGCTAAAGGAATGTGGTGGTTAGTTTTAAATGTCAACTTGCCGCCTCCAGAAGCACCTGGGAAGAGAATCCCAACTGAGAAATTATCTAGATGAAGCTGGCCAGGAGGGGGTTATCTTGACTATTACCTGATAGAGGAAACCCCAGCCTGATGTGGGCAGCACCGCCTCATGGCTGCCCAGACCTGCATGACAGCAAAGGAAGCGGGCTCCGTGTCTGCTCTCTCTCTGCTCCTGATTGTGGAAGCAATGCACTGAGCTCCTGCCTTTGCTTCCCCACAAAATAAACCATAATCTGGACTCAAACCAGTAAGCCCTTTCCGCCAGACCCTGGCTTTACTCACAGTATTTTATTACAACACAGAAATGAAAGTAAAACAATGAAAACCTCTCCTTTGAAACTTTTCTACAAATGCAGTTAAAAGGTTATTTGGGGGTGAGGAGGAGGAGACTGCTCAGTGGTAGATCGCTTGCCTAGCCTGTGAAAGGTCCTGGCTCTGATCCCTGCATGGCAAAGAGAGCAGAATCTGCAGAACGCGTACCTGTCACTAATGCCGTCCCCTCGTAATTCCATCTTCCGGCCAGCACAGCCCCACAGTGAGCTTCCACACTCTTTTCCACTCTTCCCAACTTGGAAATCAGATGAAACTTACCTAAAAGAAATTATCTGTGAGAACCTATTTTATTAATTAACTTATACTAAAATATTTGACTTCCTCCTACTAGATTAATTAGCATTAATGAACTAAAAATTAGCTGTTAGCACTAAAGGCTAAGAACAACATAGTCTCATTATTCTTGATTCAAGGAACACATGTCTAATAAAAAAGTTGCAAAAATATAGCATGATAGACACTCACAGAGAAGTCATTTAGTAAGCAAAAAAATTAAATTTAAAAACATACATAAGCCCTGACTTTTTTGAAGTAATGTAAATTACTTATAAATGAGAAATTATATATATTTGAAAGATGTGAAACACATTTTTAAAGATCACAAGTGCCTTACAACTGTCCACACACTGGGACGCACCCATAATGTCAGCACATAAGAGGCCAAGGACAATGATTCCAGAGCAGCCTGGGACACACAGTGAGACTCAGAAGGTATGGGGACAGGGAGAGGGAGAAGGAAAACACAAAGAAAGGGGGAGGAGAGAGGATGAGATAGAAGAGAAGGGGAGAGGGGCGGAGGGGGAGGCAGGCCCAAAGAGGGAAATAACATTACACAACTACTAAATGGGTTATTTCTTACAGTAGTCTAATGTCTGGGTTCTTCATTCTAAAAATTATATATTAAAGAATTAAATGAATGAAGGTATATACGACAATAATAACCATAGTTCCTTAACCTTGGAAAAAGAAAAACTAAACTAAACTCTGTAGTATTGAATTAGAATTGGTATAACCCGAATATATTCAAGGTTTAGATAGAGAGTGAGAGAGAACTGGTTACTGACATGCATCTAATTTGTTTTTACACTTATTTTACTTGGAGGAAGAGGCAGGCATGCACTAAAGAATGCATGTAGAGCCCAGAGGACACCTTGCAGAAGTCAGTCTCTCCTTCCCACACGTGGGCTTTAGGGACTGACCTCAGGCCCTCCGGCTTGGCAGCAGTGGCTTTACCCACTGAGCCACATGAACGGCTCTAATTTTTTAAGTATACGCTTGAATCCCCATGTCCTGGCTCTGTTTGATGAGGAGTCTGAAGAGGAGCCACACACCATTAGAAAGCAAGGAACTGGGGCTGGAGAGATGGCTCAGCGGGTTAAGAGCACCAACTGCTCTTCTGAAGGTCCTGAGTTCAAATCCCAGCAACCATATGGTGGCTCACAACCATCCATAACAAGATCTGACGCCCTCTTCTGGAGTGTCTGAAGACAGCTACAGTGTACTTAATATAATAAATAAATAAATCTTAAAAAAAAAAAGCAAGGAACTCTTAGCAATGCCTGTATCTTGGCTTTTTTAAATATCATTAACCATCTAAAGACTGAGCTGTTTGGAAACTAAAGACTGCAAGATTAGTTTCAGGCATCTTGTGCAGGTAAGGGTGTGCTCAAAGCATGGTGAGAACATCTACAAAACAAGAGCAAAAATTGATGTGCCTGGCTCCACTGATAGCGCTCTCGTGGCCAAATGTGGGACACTTTCAAAATCAAGGTTAAGGAATTATAGTAACAGAATATTCATGAAATAAACATGTATGAGGCCAGCCTAACATTAAACCAAGTAAGAAAAATGGCACAGGACAGAAAGGGTTTTTTCTTTGTTTGTTTGTTTTGTTTTTTTAAGTAGAATACCAACTATCTAATGTGGACAGATTACAGAGACAGAAAAGCTATCA
This sequence comes from Apodemus agrarius, assembly GCA_964023405.1. Taxonomy (NCBI): domain Eukaryota; kingdom Metazoa; phylum Chordata; class Mammalia; order Rodentia; family Muridae; genus Apodemus; species Apodemus agrarius. Next base: position 99,828,248 of record OZ030007.1, on the reverse strand, counting down.
CCTGGCAGCTTTTTTAACAAACGATCTGGCCAAGAATCATCAGTAGAGTTTTAGAAATGAGAGGAAGTATAAGAAGGGAAAGATCACTTTTATGTAGTATCAAAATACATTTTCATAAACAAGTTATTCAAAGGGAGAAAATAGAGGCTAGAGATGGCTCAGTGGTTAAGAGCACTTGTTGCTCTTGCAGGAGACTGACTTTACTTCTCAATACCCACACGATGGTTCTCAACCATCCATAACTCCAGTTCCAGAGCATTAGACCCTGGTCTGATCTCTCCAGGCCCTGGAATGCATGCATACATATAGGCAAAACACAACTACACACAAAACTAATCAAAAAGCAGGGGAGAAAATAGTAACATCATAGTAGATTTACTTAGTAAGCATTGGTTATCAGAGAAGGAAAGTTAACATCACAATACTGTGTCAAATCAACACCATGAATTTCCCAATACTCCCATTAAAAATTTGTAAGCTGAATCAAATCTTAAAGAAATACTGAAAAAACAAAACAAAACACAGGGACCGTCTATAAAGCAATAGACCGGATCCTTCAAAATCAAGGTCACAAAAGAAACTAAAATGACAGCGGATCTATATCAAATAGCAGTCTTGTAAGACACCTCCAGGCACAGATCACAGCACTGTACTATACTGTTCATACAAAGCGGTGCAGAGGCCGTTCATAGGAACTCACCGTCAGAGCTTGTGAGGACAAAGCTCTCGGCCTGCGTCTGCTTCTTTATGCCTAAGCTCTTGGGGAACCAGTGAAGGTCTATCGGGTAGATGTCATCGGGCAGTTTGACTATCAGGCTGGTCTCGCTGGTTAGCAGGTTCCACTTCACGATCTGGTGATCGTCGCTGCAGGAGTACAGCTCCTCGGCCGTGGTCCAGCCCACACAGCTCACTAATTCTTGATGTGGCGCTGCGTCAAGGAGATGTAAAGCTCAAAAGACTTAAGTCTTTAAAGTCATTCAAGATGTGGATCATGAAGAGCCAAATGTTTTCAAGCTTCTAAATGTAGTTTTTCATTGTGCGACTTGTTTTTTTACATTTTTAAAATGATTTATTTAACTTGATTTTATGTGCATTGGAGTGAGGATATCAGATCCCTTGGAACCGGAGTTACAGTTGTGAGCTGCCATGTGGGTGCTGGGAACTGAACCCAGGTCCTTTAGAAGAGCAGATGGTGCTCTCAACTACTGAGCCATCTCTCTAGCCCCCTCACTGTTAGACTTTTAATATTTTTTCCTTATAAAGGAAACTGTCTTCTAAATAAGTTTCAAGAATAGAAATTAAAGGAGAAAGCCAGACAGAGAGGGAATAAAGTTTCTGAAGATATTTCTTAAGCATGGTCATATCTCTCTCTCTCTCTCTCTCTCTCTCTCTCTCTCTCTCTCTCTCTCTCTCTCTCTCTCTCTAAAACAGCAAGTAAAAACCCAAAAGGTAGGAAATGATGTTGGAAGATACGCAGAAAGAAAGGGCAAGCAAAGACATAAATACTTATGCACGCATCTTATTACATGAGTTATTTGATTAGTTATTAGAACAACATATCTTATTATAATTTTAAATTGTTGTAGGTTTATTTAACAAGTATGATCTATTTAATGTATGTGAATGTTCTGCTTGCATGTATGTCTGAGTACCGTATACAGGGCCGGTAACTGTGGGAGTCAGAGGAGGGTTCCAGATCTACTGGACTGGACTGAGCTAGCTAACTCTGTCTATTTGACACAGCTGGAGTCATTTGGAAGGAGGGAACCTCAACATCTTGAGGAAATGAGCTACCAGATCAGTCTGTGGTGCAGTTTTCTTGATTGATGATGAACGTGAAGGCCCTGCTCACTGTGGGCCGTGTTCTGGGATGGTGGGCCTGGGCCATAGGATCGGCCAAGCAAGCCATTAGAGACAGAGCAGCTCCCTTCCATGGCCTCTGCCTCAGCTCCTGCTTCTTGGTGCCTCCTGTTTGAGTTCCTGCCCTGACTTTCATCTGAAAGCCCATGACTTTCAAGTGAAGGACTATGATAAAGTGTAAGGTGAAATTAACCCTTCCCTCCCCTGGTTGCTTCTGTTCATGGTGTTTTATCACAGCAATACAAAGCTAAGATGTGGATTTATGGATGGTTGTGAGCCACCATGTGAGTGCTGTTAATTGAACTGTGTCCTCGGGAAGACCGGTAGCACTCTGAAAGTCTGAGTCGTCTCGCTAACATTCTCTCTTTTTGAGACAAGGTTTCCCTAAGAATCCAGCACTGGTGTAGAACTTCCTATGTAGACCAGGCTGGCCTCAAATTCACAGATAGTCATCTGTCTCTGCCACTGCCTCCCAAGGGCTGGGATTAAAGGCATGAGCCACCATGCCCAGTAAGACATATTGTCTAGTATTGTAAAAACATTAAACTTTTAAAGACTGGACTGTAACAGTGAACTGTCTCTTTCAGTTGCACATTGTGACAATGATCCTCTAGGATGGTGGCACTATCATCTGGAACGGCCACCTTACCATTTCTCCTGTTTTCATGTTAGCTACCTATTTCTATTTCCTATTTTAACTTTTTTATTTGTATGATCTTAAGAGTCCTAGGCCTCTATGTATGATAGCCACATCTCCAGGCCTTAGTTATTTATGTTTAATTAACAATGTAATATTTTTAAGTCTTAGAAACATATTTATTATGGGGGAGTGGACACATATGCACATGTGGTGTATGTGTCTGTGTGCACGTGTGTGTGTGTGTGTGTGTGTGTGTGTGTAAGCACTACCACAATGCATGTGTAAAAGTCAGAGAACATACTGCAGGAGTGTGCAGGAGTTGGTTTTTTCCTTCCACCATGTAGGCCCCAGGAATCGAACTCAGAGCTGGTGCCTTTACCCACCAATCCATCTCAGGGACCCGACAATACTAATTTTCTGACACTGAAGTAAAGAATAATTCAGTTGCAATTTACTATAAGATGCATAGTAATAAATGAAATATGACCCCCATCCCCCAATTCTTTATTCCCCTTAGTTTTGTCAGTCTCTGATATAACCCGAGAACTTCTATGTAAGTTCTCACATCTGCTATCAGGACAAACTGTTTCCCCTAGCAGACTGTGTCCTGGAGGAAATATTCCACTGGTCACTTGTGGAAGGTGCTTATTCTTGTTTATCTTTCTACTTCTGACTCACCAGGTCAGGTCAGCCCTGGTTAGGTTGCCTATTCTCTTATAGTTCTACAATCTTCTCACGTTCTCCTTATTTTTCCAGCAATGTTCATTTTACCTTAAGTGAACAAACTTTTTCCAAGGAAAGAGACTGAACCATAATCATTCTGATGTGTTCCAAGATCTATTAATTGGTTCAACATTTGATAAATTAAGCAAAAAAATAAAAAGATGGACGTGGTTGTGGACTATTCTGAACTGAAGCACAAGGTACAGGAAAGGACACTGGGCCACTACCACAGAGCTCAGCACAACTGCGGCCACCACACAGTTTCCTTTTTAAGGGTTTACTTGATTTTTATTTGTGTGTATGTGTGTATGCCACATGTGTATGTCGTGTCCCTAGAGGCCAGGAGAGGGCATCAGGTCCCCTGGAGTTACAGGGAACAGCAAGTCAATCAATGCCAAGCACGCTTGCGCCCTCTGGAAGCACAGCGAGGGCTCCTGGCCACTGAGACGTCTGCCCAGCCCTAACAATATTTCTAAAACCAAGACAAGCAGCAGCAACCCAACACCACGTACATCTCAAAGCACAGAGGGATTTCTATAAGGTTATAAACGTGTATGTCCAGGGTTAGTGAAGACACGGTAGCCATGGGAGGACTACTAGATGAAGAAATCTAAAACAGGAGTTGCTCTTGAGCTCAAATGGGAACTGCAGACAGTGGGCACCTACTGTACTATGAATTCCTGAGATTTTCTGTCTTTGAAAAGACAGAAAATCAACTTAAAGAAAAGAGAAGTCATATATCTATTCAAGCGTTAAATAATTAAAATACTATAAATAACAAAATTTAAGAGGAGAAGGATATTTTTAATTCAGTATTTTACTATTTCTGATGAAGGAGCAATTTTTTCTTTGTTTCACACCCTACAGCAGATCAACATCTTGAAAGATAAAATAAAATGGGGCCTGGGGGTACAGTTCCATGTAGAAATTGCACCTAATACACTCAAGGAGAGCTTGGGTTCAATTCCCAGCCACAACATAAACAAGCAGGCAAGCAAGCAAACAAATGAACCTTAAATGACTAAAACATGATCTTTAAATGCTGCAAGAACAATAAATGAAATAATAAGTCTCCCCCATATTAAGTTTCTTATTCCCTCACAGAATGGCAATGAAGCCCACACACAGGTAATGCTTTGAGAACTGACTGACATGTCTAAGAACAGGATGCGGAGGGCCAACTGTACCTCCCTAAAGTCCACTTAAAGGCTCTCTGACAAAATGTAGGGGTGGTAGATATAGGAAAAGAATGCTTGCTCCCTTCCCTTGTGAGGGAATAGAAGGCTTACTGCTCAGATTCCCGAGATTGTCCTCTACTGTATCAGGAGTACCCAGAAATAAAGCTAAACTAACTGAGCCTACGTGTGAGGTCACATTATATTCAGATTTTTGTTTTCCTTTGGAGACGGGGTTTCTCTGTGGAGCCCTGGCTGTCCTGGAATTCACACTGTAGACCCGGCTGCCTTTGGACTCAGAAGTCCGCCTGCCCTCCTAGTGCTGGACTTAAGGTAGGCACCACCACTGCCTGGACAATTATTCAGATTTTGTTAAAAACTCTTTTTAAAATTCTATTAGACTAAACAAAGGTTAATTTTTAAACACTTGAGAAGTAGAATAATAAAACTGTCAGTAAGTTTCAAAAAGTAAGACTTTGGGCTCACAGTATACTTCAGAAAAATCTACAAATGGGGTCTTAAATATTTTGAAAATAATTTGTTTATAAAATAACTTTTCAGAAATGAAAAACAGGTAGTAAGTAGAGTAAAAAGAGCAGAAGAGAACTTGACGGTGTGACCACAGGTTGAATGCAGTGAGGTCTATAAGATTAAAAGGATATGCTTTGGTTCCTTTAAGAGAGATATCTTCAGTCTCATGTCTCCAGTTCCAGAGAAATTTGAAATACTACTTGATTGTATTCACTGTAAAGATAAAGAGAAGACATATTAACATTGAGAACTGTGCACTCACTTGCACACAGGCACATGGACACACACATACATGTATGCACACATCTACACCTTTTGAATTCCAAGAAACACAACAGCTCCTTCAATTCCTCTAATGTAAACACATGGAGGGAGGAGGAAAAGTCTCAGTCTGATAAGGCCAAGAATTGATGGCACCGTGGGCTGAGCACCCAAGGCTCACTATAGCGTGCCTGTAACAACAGGCCTACTATGTCAGAACACCTCTAAGTAATGTCTGAGGCCATGGCATGCATGCACACATACAATAAATAAATGAATTCTTAAAAAACAAACACACAAACAAAAACTTTCCAAAGGCTGTCCTGGGACCAAATCAAAAGATGCAGCAAACCAGGAAACCCTCAATCACAGCTCAGTTTTGATCCTGTCTAATGAGTTAGCTTCCTCAGGCTAAACTACATTTTAAAGTGCCTTAAATCTATAATCTACATGAAAACAATATGGTATTACCAATGTGTGTGGGGCTCAGTCTGGGGCTAACAATCTATTGTGGGGAAAAACTGCCCAACAGCTATAGCTCACACAGTGAGAAACAACTGAATTGCTTAAGGACAAGGCTATACACTACTTTAAAAGTTATACAGGCTGGATGTGGTGCTGCTGCTACGGGAAAGGATGTGGCAAGGTGGTCTCAACCCATGAATGAGAGCAACATGGACAGCATAAGGAAACCCCATCTCAAAAAAACCTTTTTTTTAAAAAGTTGGGCACAAAATTAACTTGTATCAGGGCATTATTACAGTACACACCCTTAACCCCAGAACTTGGGAGACAGAGGCAAGTGGATCTCACTGAGTTTAAGGCCAGCCTGGCTTACCCAGTGAGTTCCAGGACTTCCAGAGATACATAATAGAACCTGTCCAAAAAAATAAACAAACAAACAAAAACCAGTATATAATTACTAAAGAAAATTGAAAACAAAACAAAAAACCATTGTAAACAATCTCCAAATAACTGCATCACCAAAGAGCTAATCTATCTGAGTCCAATATACCTTTACATCTTTTGAGCAAGATCAACTAGACAATACAAAAAAAAAAAAAAAAAAAAAAAAAAATCAAGTGAGAATATAATTAAAGGGGGTAAAAAAAAAAACAAAAAAAAAACTCTACCATTCTAAAATGACAGAGAACTACATCAGAGGAGGTAGAGATTTTCTTTAAAAAGATCCACTGGGGCTCACTGAGGTCGCCTCTCAGTCCCTGGATGTGGGAGTCCCCCGGTAGGCAGAGTATGCAGCTCTCTCTGCTTCTCTCTTTGGCTGATTTCTCTTAAACTTAAAAAGTATTTTTTTTTTTTTTTTGTCCCTTATTATGTGGCACAGACAGAGAAAAATGGGGCTTACTTCAGGCACGTTTCTTATATTCATTTTTGATATGAAGGAGCTCCCTGGCTTTCTCCAAACTCCTTCCTCCTTTCCATCAGACCCTTTGGGGATTAACTAGCGTTAATGTGCTAATCCCAAAGATTCAAGGAAGACCACTGACCCAAACCACCATAGCCAAATTAATTAAAGCAAGCCTTTTCTATTCATGTACACGGGCTGTCTCCCCCTAAAGGTAGGATTCAAGAGATCAGCATTGCATGTGGGGACTTTACAGCTCAGGGGTAGCAGGGTTCCAAATGGGGGATGACTTGGTGAGAACAATAGGAAGAGTTACAGACACGGACTATGTGTTAAGAGGAGGGCTTAACAACAGGTGGTCACATGAACCTTTTGAAACAAAGGTAGGGTTGCGAGGTGGTCATTACAACTTCTTAAAACAAAGGCCTGGTCTTCCTTTCCTGGAACAGGCAATACAGAATCATTTGTTGTTAAAGTTCAGGTGTGGTACAGCCTGAGAAACCAATTTAATCATAAACAGGAATGAGCCTGTGTTGTATTTACTACTGGATGGCTTTAAAGCCTAAGGTGGAGGCAGTCTGGTCTATTCTTAGAAGGAAAAGGGTTCATCACAATTATTCAAATTTATTAACATTTTTTAAAAGCACACACACAAAAAAAAAACCCTACAGAATTCTTGTTGCTTCTGCAATTGACAAACCATAGATATTTACATATTTATACTACTAACTACAACCTGAAACCTAATATTTAGGATAATGAAATACAATCACATCCATAATATAGATACTTCCTCACCAGAAGAAATCATGATCAGATTTTATATAGTAAGAACAGTGCATTTTTGTTGATGGCTCACGAGCCACTAAGAAATAATGATGTCAGATAAAGAAAACAACAACCTAACCCAGGAAAGAGTCTCTCTGGATTTGAAAGATTTTCCCTATATACTCTATTTAGCTGAAATCAGCTATATGAGTGACATCTAAATGTTGACACAGTATTAAATAAAAGAATAAAACAATATTTTCCCCACATAGCCTATCTGAACTGAAGGTATCTGTATCTGCCCACCTGGGATGGCTAATTTCAACTGTCAACTAGGCTGGAATAAGGAAAACCTAGGGCATCAATGGGACACGCCGAAAGCTGTTAGGCTTATGGCACCTTCTTGAGGCTGGGACCCCAGACTAATTTAAAGAAAAAAAAAGGTTGGACAGAGAACAGGACAGCTGAGGGCTGGCTCCCCCCCTGCGGCCTGACCAATGGTGTGACAAAGCCACTCTGCCCTCAGTGTCTCCTGACCAGTCTTTCAGTGTGGGAAGGATCTGACCAAGCAACAGTGTCTGGGGAGTGGGGAAGGGAGGCACAAGAAACAGAGCACGGTGACAGCAATCCTTGTTCTTTACGCTACAGATCATTTATAAGTTGTTGTTGGTCTAGTGTGGGTCAACATTTATAAAGCATTTGGTTACCAAAACCTGACAGGAGGGTGTGGCACGCAAGCCTGTAATCCCAGCAAATACAAATAAATTAAAGTGAAAACAAGATAGCTTGTTTGTTTGTTTGATTATATGTTTAGAGACAGAACCTCACTATGTAGCTTTGGTTGTCCCAGAATTCACTATGTAGACCAAGCTAGCCTCTAACTCACAAATATCCCCCTGCCTCCACCTCCTGAGTGCTGGAATTAAAGGTAGCTGTCGTGCCCAGCTAAGCTTTCAATTCCTGTTATCCAGGTAGACAAATATATGAACGTGCCCAGAGCCCAGTGCTGGCATCACAGAGATAGTTTTCTGTCAAAGGGCAGGTAAATGCCCTATGTTTAGGAAAGTCCCCACTTTGCCTTTTATTATAAAAGAAGACATTCCATTTTAAAAAGGGAAAAAGGAACAAATTTAATCATAAACAGGAATGAGTCCATGTTGTCTTTACTACTGGATGGCTTTGGAGCCTACGGTGGAGGCAGTCTAATCTAAGTCCTCTCCAGCTCTTCCTATAGCAGAGACACAGAGGCATTGACTGCTAACACATAACTTATTTGAATTAGAAGGTACCAACTCAAAGAAGAAGAGATTGCAAAAGAAATATGCTCTAGGAAGGACTCCTAGTTGAGGAATTTACTATCTACATATAAGATACATAGATATATGTTCATTAAAATCTTGTATGGTACAATTTGAGGGTCTTTAATCCAAAAATCTAAAATCCAAAAAGCTCCAAAATCTAAGTGTCACTAACACACCAGTAGAAAAGTCCACACCTGCCTTCATATGATAAACAGTGAGAACAGGGATGCTTGAAAAATCATTGTGTAAAATTCCTTTAGCCTATACGATATAAATAACAAACTTTATGCTCAGATTGGTTACCACGTACATGGTATCCCATGAATATATGTAAATATTCCAGAATTTGAAAAAAAAATCCAAAACACTTCTGATCCCACACATTTTTAGATTAGAGATACTTATCTAAGATTATCAAAAAGTGAAATATGGGGCCAGCAAGAGAGTGAAGAGGGCTGGATAGTGGTGGCACACACCTTTAAGCCCAGCCCTTGGGAGGCAGAGGCAGGTGGATCTCTGAGACAGCCAGGGCTACAGAGAAACCTCGTACTAGGGGGGAAAAGATGGTTAAGGGATTAAAGGTACCTGCTGCAAAACCTAATGAGCTAAGTTCAATCCTGGAAATGGCTCAGGGCTTTTAACCTCAAAACCCACTACCTCCAGCAGGACTGTAACATCTACACTTCTCCCACCAGCACCACCAACTGGTGACCACTTAAGTATTCAAATGCCCAAGACTATGGAGAACACTCCTTATTCCAAACCAACACACCTGGCAAGTCTCTCTGTCTCTGTCTCTCTTTCACTCTCTCTCAACACACACACACACACACACACACACACACACACAGAGAGAGAGAGAGAGAGAGAGAGAGAGAGATATCAAATGCCAAAGTTGATAGCTCTATTTGGAGTTCTTTTATGGCTCTTCAATAAAAAGAAATAAGAAAGGCAGATTTTTTTTTTAACTATTCAGATAAGTTCTATCAGAGCTGTTAGCAGACTAAATTTAAGGTCCATTGTATAGCTGAGAAGGAAAATAGGGGCAGGCTCACTACTTCCTAGAAAAGACTAAGACATTTGACCACCAAAGGCACCAGGCTTCTGCAGGATAGTACAGCTCAAATAGTAAGGACCTCCAAGCCTCACCTCAGCCCAAATCCTACATGTGCTTGTTCTCTCTGCTTTGGGTTCAGGATGTGAGCTCTGAGCTTTCTGTTCCCACTAACCACGCCTACTGCCCGCTGCCCTGCTGGCCTCTAACCCTCTAGGGCTGTCAGTCAAAAAAAATTCTTCTATAAGTTACACCGATCATTGTAGTATGTATAGTTCCTTACAACCCTACTCATCATTAATATCTACATTCCAATATTACCTTTTTATTTTGAGACAGGGTCTCACTTAGCCCAGGCTAGCCTTAATCTGGTGCTATAGATGAAGATCACCTTGAACTTCTGATTTTCTTGCCTGATGCTTAAGTACTATGTTAAAGTTAAGCCCAGTTTTCAGTATTTTCTTTAGAGTTTTCTTTGTGGAAGGTGTGGGGTAGGAGAGATGGCTGAGCAGTTCAGAGCACTTGCTGCTCTTGCAGAGGTTTGGTTCCCTGTATCCCCACGTCAGTTCCCAACCACTTATAACTCCAGTCCTAGGGGAAGAGACGCCCTTTTCGGGCTCCTTGAGCACTGCATGCACATGAAATACAGATGTAGATGTAATAAAACCACCCATCACACACTTTAAAGCATCTCTTTGTAAAATTTTATTTTATTATTAGTGTCATTGGAGGTAAGAGGACAACTTTTAGGAGTCAGATCCTGGGATAAAACTTGTGTCATTTGGCTTGCACTGAAATAATTTTGACCCAAAAGCTATCTCTCTGACCTCGACTATTATTGTAATTAATTAGTTAACTGTGTGTGAGCACAGTGGTACACCTTGCAGAAGCTGACTGACTCCCTCAGTCCACCATGCAGTTCCTCTATGGACAGGTCATCTTGCTAGCCCCCATGTCATTTTTAATGGCTTTTACAACTTTTTGGAGAGTGTTCAATTAATTCTAGCAAAGCACTAATTCACGAGTCTAAAAATACATATTGTATAGTGAGTGAGGTTGAGGGCAAGACTCAGTGACTAAGTGACTGTCATGCAAGCATGAGGTCTTGTGTTTCCATCCCTAGCACCCAGGAAAACCCCCGCACGTGAGGGTTGTAACACTTGAGAGAGATGCACAACCCCAGAACTGCCAGGAGGTCCAGCCAATTGGTAAGTTCTGAGTTCAGTGAGAAACCCTGTCTCAAAAACTAATACAGTAAGGCTGGAAGGGTGGCTCAGAGGTTGGGAGAACTGACCACTCTTCCAGAGGTTCTGAGTTCAATTCCCAGCAACAACATGGTGGCTCACAATCATCTATAATGAGGTCTGGCACCTTCTTCTGGCATGCAGGCAAATATGCAGAAAGAACACTCTGTACATAATTAAGTCTTTAAAAAGAAAAAAAAACTAACATAGCAAATGACAAGATACCTGATAACCTCCAGCCTCAACATAGGCATGAGCACCTGCACACACATGTACATACAAACACATATACACATGCACGTATACACCAACGGCCCATGAATACCAGTGATCTTCAACTAAAAGTGAAGAATCATATTGCACCAACAAAATACAATGCTACATGATCATTTTTCAAATGGGCTATCTATTGATATAGAAAGATAACTATAATACGTGAAAGGAAAGCATGTTGTATAGCAATATTATAAAACTTAGGGTCAGCAAGATGGCTCATCAGGTAAAGGAATCTGTCACACAAGTCTAATGACAGTTCAATCCCCAGAGTCCACCCAAAGGCTCTGGAAGGAGGGAATGGACTCCCCAAAGTTGGTCTCTGATCTCCACATAGCACATGCCTATACACACATCAGGAGCATATACAAAACTTTTGTAAAATATAATCTAATCTCTTAAATGTGCAAATGAAAAATGATATGTAATGATTTAAGCTGGTGCGTAGTAAAGCACTTTTTTGGGAAGATAAATAAGACAGTTAATGATGGAGACCAGAAAGAACCCAATGAAAAGTGATAATTACTTTCTCCCCTTTTTTTGGATACTAGGCAGGTCCTCGGCAACTGTACTATGCCCTCCCCCTATACTGTTTGACATTTTAATCATACTCAGTAATATAACAAAGCAGACTGGCCATGAACTCACAGAGCTGCGCCTGCCTCCCAGGGGCTGGAAGGCCTGGATCAGCCACGAGGGATCCAAACACTTGTTTTGTTTTCTGAGAATCTCATAGTCCAGGCTAACCTTAAACTAGCTGTGTAAAGTGATCTTGAATTTATTATACTCTGAGTGCTGGCCATAGAGGAGTATGCTATCCACGATGGGTCTTACACAGTGCTGAGAATCAAATCCAGGGCCTCTGTAAGCACTTCACGGACCAAGCCTACATCCCCAATCCTAAATGCCTATGTCATCATGTCTATGCCGCAGTCATTCAGACTGCGGTCTACTCTATGGCTGTCAGTTCTGTCTTTTTCATTATGCAACTTAGTTTATAGCTGTTACAAAAACCTTTCTGCTGCCCGGCATGATGATGCTTGCCTCTAACTCCAGAAATCAGTAGATAAATAGAAATTCAAAGCTAGCCTTGGTTACATAGTAAATTCAAGGCCAGCCTGAGCTATATGAGACCCTGTTTCGAAAGAAAGAAAGAAAGAAAGAAAGAAAGAGAGAGAGAGAGAGAGAGAGAGAGAGAGAGAGACAGAGACAGAGAGAGACAGAGAGAGAGAGAAAGGAGGGAGGGAGGAAGGAAGGAAGGAAGGAAGGAAGGAAGGAAGGAAGGAGAGAGAAAGAGAGAAAGGAAGATGTTTGTTCTGACAGGGCATGGTTAAGTTCAATTAAATTTGAGGCTGTTGTTAAGTAAATGATTTAATTGAAGAGCACTCCTTTCCACCATAGTTAAGACTTTCCATCATCATCTGACTCAGTAACACTACTGTTTGTTATTCCTGTTGTCTCTTCACTAATTCAAAGATCCATGAAGAACAGCATTTGACTGTCTTTAAGGGTTTATACTCTTAACCACCAAAATCTGTAGCATTCTGCCCCCAAAGAGCTGCGAATCTTTCCTTTCTCTTGCCTAGGTACTCTCCCTACCACATGAGAGGGTGTTTAGTACCGACCTAACTAAAGCCATGACTGATTTCTGCCCACTTCAGTTCTTGTTAAGAAGGCTTTCCCTTCTCGATCTTCCCTTTTTCTTTACACTCTCACTGCACAGCACTGTGGCTCCAACTGATCACACAGCTGAGGCTATGCTAAATGCATGGCAAGCCCCGTGCCTCATCTCCCAAGCTACACCCAGCTTGGAGCTATATTCTTAACTTGCCTTTCAAGAGCCTTCATAAATGACTTTCTCAAATTCGATATGGCATTATTGTTATTAGCACATACTTGAAACATGCCAAAACATAGGAGCATCAAATACTTACATATACTAGATGAACAATGTTACAAGAAAGACTTTATCTGTTGATTTTTATAAACATTCCCAGAGACACTTAATGAGTAAACTGCCCATATATACACCCAAAGAAATAATGGGGTTTAGGGTTGTCCCCTAACTTTTAATGTGTATATGTGAGAGCCTGCATTCATGTCTGTGTGTGCCAAGCACCACCGTTGTGCAGAAAAGGGTGTCAGGTTCCTGCACTGGAGTTCCAGGCCGGTGTGAACTGCTCAGGATGGGTGCTGGGAAGCAAATCCAGGTCTTCTGCAAGAGCAGCAGTGGTCCTCATGGCCGAGCCAGCATCTCTCCAGCCTGCCTGGTTTCTATTTAGAGCTTTTCCACTAAGTTCTGCTCTGACTAGCACATACACCTTTCCATCCGGTCTGGTCTGCCTTTTATTACATTTACTGTACATGTCTGAGTGTCTTATCTGCGTGCTTGTGTACCAGAAGAGGGCATGGAATCCCCTGGAACTGAAGTTACAGATGGTTATAGCACCAAGCTGGTGCTGGGAACAGAACCTGGGTCCTCCGCAAGGGCAGTAAGTACTTTTAACACTGAACCACCACCCCGACCCAGTCTACTTTTCTCATTGTAAGTATCTCTTCCACCCAGCTTTGTTGTATTTTAGAACCTCTGAAAATACCAAATACCCCAGAAACCTCTAAAAAAAAAAAAAAAAAAAAAAAAAACCTTTTATCCTCTAGGTATTCCTACTAGTCCTCCATACCCCTCCCCCCCCCCAAAAAAAATTCATTGAGCTTTACGGTGACATTTGTTTGATGAAGACAATTTAGTTTCAACTATAAATATAAAGGTGCATTATAATATTAGCGAATGCTTATTCAAACCACACCAATGTCCAAACTCCGCCAGACTCTCACACTGTTAGTCCTCCTCAGCACTTCCTGAGAGTCACTAAGCCTAAGTGACTATGCATCTAAGAGCCACCATATATTTTAGAACGACAATGTAAACTAATTCATTAAATAGGTTTATTGGTGCTCTAATATGCCAGACTCTAAATAGGTAGAGGAAAAAAGGAGAGAGAGAAAGGCTTGCAGCTCTCAATTTACAAGTTGCTGTATAAATAAATACTTACTGGGGGCAGTCAAATTAATCAGCGGTTCTTTAAACAATGCAGAGGTCGAGTGATACAGACGGTTTTTTCAAAATTATAGGAAAACTAAACATCCAGGAAAACAAAACCCAAGCACACAAAACTTAGTATACAATTTTTGGAGAGTTAGAAACTCAGTGCCAACCATCATTATCCGCACACTCAGGTTAAAAGCCCAATAAGGAAACTAAATTGCTCGGGATTAGGAATTGCCACATCTATTTAACAATCCTGGTTATGCCTTTCACTGTGTAATGCACACAAATGCTACTTCATGAACTAATGCCCCCATAATGGTAACTAGTTATCACCAGCGAATCTTTTCTCCCATTAGGAGCCCTGTTGGCCAAATGGTTATTTAAATTCAAAAACCTTTCAGTGTGTCACTAACACAAAATAGTTCAGAAATCACTGTTATTCATAAATGGACTACAAGACCACTCACTAATCCCGGTTTCCTCGCTTTACCTGTAACTACATCCCAGTATCAACACCCAGAGAGAGCCCTGCGGGCTGGAAGAAGATGGAAAATAACTGATGCTCCGCAAAGCTCATCCCATCACACCAAGAGAAGGAAGGTCCCAATGGCCGCTTCAGCTTCCAAGCCTTTTCTTCAAAGGCTCTGGAGGTGAAGAAATTTACCTCAAGTTCCAGGAAAGCGGTGGCGACTGCTCTCAGAGCTCAGACCAGTTACCAAATAGCCTCCCGACCTTCCCGTCACCATAGTGATTTCTAAGCGCTGTGAGCGTTCCCCCGGCCAAGTTCCCGCGATACTTGCTAGATGCCAGTCACCCGAGCGGGCTCTTGACCCCGCCCCTAACCGAGCCCGCCCTCTCACTGGAAGGTGTTATTGGGCAACTGGGCTCCGCCTACAGCTGTGGGCGGGACCCTGCTTGGTATTTTTTTTCTTTTTCAAATTTCTCCAGTTTTTCAAATGCTGTCGTTCTAGCAGTGCGGAAGGCTGTAGTCTCCGAAACTCTTTCTTTTAAAGTCCATTTCTTTTAAAGCCCATAGAAACGACGTAGCCCTCTTGGCTCTCCCTTCCCAGTCGTAACTTCCCCCTCGCGCCACTCTCTGGGGGGTAGAGCCCGCGCATGCGCTCGAACCGCCCGAAGATGGCGGTGGGAATCGCCGCACTTTTTTTCAAATTCGCGGGTCCCAGAAACCATTGCGCGCATTTGTAACGAATTTCCGTTCGAGTTTGGATTTTAGGCGCCATTTTCGAGTGAAGGACCCGGAGCCGAAACACTGGTAGGAGCGAGGCGGGGGGTCGAGCGCCCCACGGTTTCGGCCCTGCGCGGAGTGGACGTGCCGACAGGTGAAGTACTTCTTTTCTTGATCGGGTTGTCACATTCTTCCTCCCTGCCCCGCGGGCGCCGGCAACACGGAGGCCTGGAGCCGGAGCGGCCAAGTGCGGCGGAGGCGGCTCGGGGAGCTCCGTTGCCTGTCACCCCTCCCCCTCGGCGGCCGGGCGGCGGCTCCAGCGCCTCTTCCTGGGGGAGGCTGCGAGCCGGTCTCGGCCAGGGCGTCCCCCCTCCCCCAGGCCGGCCCGTCCTGCCCCCCAAGGCGACTGCAGCCCCACTCGGAGCCTCTCCGGGGGACTTGGCACAGCTTCTACAGTCCATCGGGACCCCGCCCCGGACCCGGGAGGGATAGAGCCCCTACTCCCCCTGAAAATGACCCAAGCCGAGCAGACGCTGCCAGAGTCCAACGTAGCAGTGTGTGGCGGGTGACTCCGGCTTCGGCCATCCTCTCTGCTGGGTCGTTGAGGAGGAGAAGAGACGGACTTCTCCGGCCGTCCGGGCGTCAGGACTTAAATGGCGGGGAGAAGGGAGGGGGTGACAAGTCGCCCGGGCAGGCGCCGCTGCTCCGGAGAGTAGCCACGCAGACCCGAAACTGGACGAACTTCTCCGATTCCGAGCGCGTTCACTCCCCCAGCCCCGACGGGAGGGGACTGTCAGCAGATGTCCTTCCTTTAAGAGGTGGCTCCGCGGGGGCGGGTGGCCTGAGCGAATTCCTCGGTCCTGGGCGCGTTTGCAGGCGACGGCTAGGTTTCCCCGCTTACCTGGGGCGTGGGAAAACCCGTTCCGCCTGGTCGCCACTGCTGTGCCCCTAGTAGTCACTTTCCTAGGGACCCGCTACCTGATAGCGGCGTTGGCGGACCCGGTGGCGGGTGGGTCCTGGGCGGAGCCCGTCCTGCTGCTGCGGGGCCTGAGCGGCGAGCCGCGGGCCGACCTGACTTCAGACTCTCTCCTGCCGCAGCCACCATGCGGCGTAAGGGCACCAAAACCTCCACTGCCTGCCACCAGGAGGAAGGGCCGCCGCCCTCCCAGGACGGTGCCCACAGCGAGGGGGAGATGGAGCAAGCGGCCGGCGCAGCGGACAGCGCTGCGGACAGCGCTGCACCCGCAGGTGAGTGACCGGCCAGGAGCCGGGTGCGTCGGAACCCTGCGGAGACCCACTGAGGGTGGCGGGGCGCAGGCGACAGGTTGACTTCGGAAGCTCCGGAAAGCCATTCTGTGGTTTTTCGAAGGAATTCCATGCAGTTTGCTGTAACGGTTCTGGAAGGGATGAGGGTGATCGGAAAAGTTGAGTTGTGAATTTCTGTGTTTTGGAGTAGCACGGACATCTTTGACGTGTTTCCACTGAAAGCGGCATGGTCAGCCCGGAGTTGCTGAGCGCCTCTGCGCCCCTAGACGGGACCGAATGTGATGTAGAGTTGCTTGACTCACCCTTACTGTTGGATTGCCAGTTTGGGTGTAATATTAATTTTTACTTTTTAAAGTGTGTCAGTGTTGGGTGACGCGGGCATATGTACACGAGTGCAGGTGCCCGTGGAGGGCATGAACCTCTAGTTATAGGCAGTCTCCAACCTCCCACTGTGGATGCTGAGAACCAAACTCGGGTCCTACACAAGAAAAAAACCGCTGGGCCCCTTAGATTGCCTTTGAAGAGAAGGTATAATTTGAGAGCGTGGAGCATTCTGAGGGTAGGAATTAAGAGCTACTGTGAAATTCCTGTGACCGTGTTACTGATATTTGTTTCTTAAGCTGAACCATGTAGAGAGTTGGATTTTCGATTGTTAGGGTTGCATCTCCTGTCAGGCATCAGGGAATCCGTTTGTTGCAAGGTTTTCTTTGTGGTATAGACTGCTCTAATAAATACAGTGTAGTTGTACCAAATTTATTAATTGTCTGATTTCTTTCACGACTTTTATTTTTCATAAAACTCATCTGAAGGATTATCCATCCCCATGAATTTAGGATGTTTGTGTGGAACATAGATTCCTAGGTTTCCTAAGTAACCTCCCTCCATTATGTTCTTTAAATCCTAGCAGGCAATAGACTTGCAACTAATTATACTAATGTAGGCTTTCCCCCCTTTGCCTTTCGTTAACCTAGAGACTCCAGGTGAGGAGCTTGATAACAGAAGTTTAGAAGAGATTTTGAATAGTATTCCTCCACCCCCACCTCCAGCAATGGCTAGTGAAGCTGGAGCTCCTCGTCTTATGATAACTCATATTGTAAACCAAAACTTCAAGTCCTATGCTGGAGAGAAAATTCTGGGACCTTTCCATAAGGTATTTGCCTGGTCAAATAACTTGTAATACATCTTTATTACAAGATATTTCAGTTTTCTACCGGTCCTGACTCTTTACACACACACAGTATGTTGCCTGTGAGTTCAACAACAGGAATTAGTTTTTCTTTATCTGATATCTTTGGTATATCTTTAGCAATAATGTTTGCATGTTGAATGGAATCTGTTTTTGTTAGAAGGGAATGTTTTCCTGTTGACTGCTAATGAGTTTTGTAAACTGTCAGGATTAGAATTTGAATATGGTTTTATTTAAGATGGTAAAGCCTGTGCTAGAGAACAGGATGTAAGAAAACTCAAATTGGGGTTTGGGGGTACATGCTTTTTCTTAAGCTCCCTACCCACTCCCATTCTTGAGGTGCTTTCCTTTTCTTAACAAACTGCTTTTTCTAAAGAGAAAGAATAAAAATATTTATTTTCTAAAATGAAAACTTTGAAATACCCTTAATTTTTTACTATAAATTAAGTTATGGAGTAGTTTAAAGTTAGTATAAGTGTGACTATTTAAATTTTCAAAAATTTACTTTTATGCAGCGCTTTTCCTGTATTATTGGACCAAATGGCAGTGGGAAATCCAATGTTATTGATTCCATGCTTTTTGTGTTTGGCTATCGAGCACAAAAAATAAGGTCTAAAAAGTTGTCGGTCCTGATCCATAACTCTGATGAACACAAGGATATTCAGAGTTGTACTGTAGAAGTGCATTTTCAAAAGATAATTGACAAGGTAAGATTATTTTCTACTTGCACCTTCAAGCAAGAAAGGGAAACACTCCACATTTTGTTATTGTAGATCTGAATTGTTCTTTATTTTACATTTGTGTGTAATTAAAGCAAAAGACATGGTTTTTGCTTCTGTGACCATATTTACTTCAACTTTTTGGAAGAAGACAGTGACTTAGGGGGCCCTGAGTGCTAATTTAGCATTCATTCACTATAACTATGGGCTTCATTTTAAAAGTTATACTTTTTTTTTTTTTTTTTTTTTTTGCTTTAGGATAAACATTTTAATTTTTAAAATGAAATGATTGACTCTAAAATGTAATAATTAGTAGCTGTGTGAGTGTAAGAGAGATATAAAAGGTTTGAACTACCATGATGAAGTATTTTTTGAAATGGTAGGGGACAGGCATCTTTTTTAATTATTAACTTAGAAAATCCATGATTCAAAAAGCAACTGAAAAGAACCTGAAAAAATAAATGCACATAATCAAGCAGTGGTCAGATGAGTGGATGCTGGTGGGGGCGTTAAATACAAAGAGATTTAATTACACAGAAGCATCTAGCATGATTGTGCTTCTGAATTCATTCTGTTGTACGTTTGAGTTAGAGAATAGATTGCCAATAAATCAGATACTATTCCAATAGCTCTTGTTTGGTTCATCTAAAATTGACAGAGCCTTTTAAGACTAATGAACTTTAATGCTAAAATGGATTTAAACCTTGATTTCCTTTATTAGGTATATGATTGTGACTTTTTATGATGTTTTACTTTTGAATAATAATAGATGCTGTTCAGGAATGGGAATCCTGTCTCCCTGCTACACACACACACACACACACACACACACACACACACTCAGCAACCGACAACCTTTACTCCCCGACACTACCACCACCAGAAAAGTATTTCCCCTTAATATTTCCTTAAATCGCTTCTTCATGGAGCTTTTTAACCAGTCATCAAGGGTATTGGAGTGGAGTGGGTTGTTGGAGATAGGGTGAGGTTCTTGTCAACCTTCCTTGGCTCTTATTCAGATATATTTTGAGGCTGAAATTTTTGTTTCCTTGCTTTAAACTTTTAGAGATTTTTGACAAAGAAACCAAACAACTTGGAGAAGTATCTAGTCCTTTGTAAAAGCAATTTATTTTTTATTTCATTTTAAAATGGTTGTCAGCTTATGGTCATACTTAATTTGGGGCGGGGAGAGGGGGAATAAAACTAGTAATATATATATTATATATATATATATATATATATTGTGTGGATCTGTTAAAGAATACAAGAAAAAATATATTTAATCCGTTGCATTAGTTTTAGTATGAAGTAAATGAAATCTGGGTTAAACCTGTGATTTAATACCAACAGTTTTCTGGTTCTGTTTTTCCTACAAACAGGAAGGGGATGATTATGAAGTCCTTCCTAACAGCAACTTCTATGTGTCTAGAACAGCCTACAGAGATAATACTTCTGTCTATCATATAAGTGGGAAGAAAAAGACATTTAAAGATGTTGGAAATCTTCTTAGAAGTCATGGGATTGACTTAGACCATAATCGATTTTTAATCTTGCAGGTAAATTTAAACATTCTTTCAAGGTTCTTGGGTTTTGTTTTTGGTTTGTAATAAAGCTTGAAAGAGTGTTCTTCTGTTTGGTGAATCCTGTCTTTTGGAACCTTAAAGTACTGTAGCAGCACATCATGGTTTACATACTACAGTCAAGATGCGAATCATTATTTGCTGCTCTAGAAATTTAAGGAAATTCATTCAAGATTTTATTGTTATCATCACATTTGTATTATTATGTTTGGATATCTGACATACTTGTTCCACTCTAGCAGCACGTAAATATTGGCGTAGTGAAATAAATATTAAACACCAATATTATTGTGCTGCTTTAGTGTGACAGGGATATAGCAACTCATTTCTGTTTTTTATTTCCCTTTAAGATAACATTTTAGATAAAATCTTTTAATAATCTGCCCCTTTTGTTTTATTGTCATTTTTCTAATATAAAAACCATATGCTTAACATCACAACAAATTTTCCTGGGTACCTAATATAATATTTTTAGCATTATACTTGCATAAAGGTTTGCTCAGGGTGGATGTAATTTGTTTACAATGGCCTAATTTCTTAAACCAATACTATCAGTACCAACTCTTGGAGAAGTCTTCCCCCCCCCCTTTTTAACCCTATATTTTGTTTCTTCTTTTTTGCTTATTCATTTATTTATTTATTTTTCCACTTTTGGTGTGAGTATGGAAGTTAAAGTATATTCTGCTAGTATAACAGAAGGAAATATTTATCTCCCACCCCCCTTTTTTTTTAATATAGCCTTGTTAGGAATTATGAAATTTCTGTTTTGATTTGAAAACATCTTATATTTTTGTACTATCCCAAGCTACTAAGAGCATAAATAAAATTTAAAAAGAGAGATTGCTTGTTATACAGAGGCAGCTGTTGATATGGTGTATCTTGTGCTACTGATTTTTAAAATAAGTTGGGAGTTTCAATTTGATATAAAATGTTTTGTTGTGGTAACTAAGTGTTCCCACTAACATAATTTTCACAAATTTTACACTATATTCTTAAGGGATCATTATTATTTGAAGCATACACAGTAGTATAAAAGACAAATGATAATTTTCTACAATACCCCTTAACTATCAGAACAGTGCATTTACAATACTTTAGTGAACCAGTGTTACTTAAAAATAAAAATTGAAAAAATCAGTTGCAAATATATGTGTAAATAAGATTTGGATTTATATAGATGTAGTTTTAAAACATTGTAGGTGTTGTGCTTTGTTTTTTAAATGAATTGTACTGTTGTGTAGATTTCCATTTTCGGGAATTTGGTTTAATTAACTGGATAAAACGTTGTATTCCTTTATAAGCTTAAATTTAATGGTGGTAACAGTTTTGCAGGGAATTATACTAATCTTTGGTTTATTCTTTGCTGTTTGCTTAAGTTTATTCTGAGATCAGTTTTATGCCAGTACAAAATAGACTATATTGTAGGTCTTGTAAAGTTTTTGTACAACTTCCTAATGAAGGAAGCTGATAATTTCCCAAAGAAATAAATAAGATGTTGAGTTTATATTAAAACCTGCTTCTAGAGTACTTATGATTGTTGATCTTAACTGAACCCTCGTCTGCTCCCACAATTAAACTTTTCTATTCTTCACAAAGAATACTTAAGTTAAACATTCTAATTAACAGATTCAGTTTGATTTGGTTGAACTTAGATAAGAACTTTAGCAACTAGATAGAACTTAGAATTCTATTAAATTTGAAAGTGGAAGTAGCTTCTGAGTTTTTCTTAGCTCCTTATCAAAATCTTTGATTCTTCAACTAGTAAGATTTAAAGCATGTGAAGGTAAGTAATATTGTAGCTTTTATTTCATTCTTTCCTCATCTAAGATGTAAGTATGCAGAGACAGTGATAATGAATATATCATAAATCTAAATTTAGAAAAAGCAATTTTTTAAGATTAAAATGAACTAAATTTTAGAAATTGAAAAGGCTTTTATACTATTTATGGATTCGTGTTTCTCTAAGCATCGCTAGTATCCAGATCCAAGTTTCACTATTTAAATGTGTTTCTAATGAAGCACGGTGCTAAGATTAGTTTAAAAATGGATAAAGGCTGTTTCTTATCCTTATGGACAGGTATACATCAGCATGTGTACTTCAAAAGTAGTCACATAGTTGGTTAACCATTGGTTTACATAGTTCTGTATGTTACAGGAGAGACTTTTGATGTTTAAGACTATGGCCCAAACAACAAAGATTTTATTGGCTTGTAATGTTTCATAGGTACTAGATTTTATTGGTTTGCTCCATGAGTTGATGATTTTGTTCCATTTGGGTTAGAGAAATGATAATCCTATGCTTCTATTACCCTTCAAAGTTACATAATACATTGCTGTATTGAAAGTGGTTTTGTGGGCTGGAGAGATGGCTCAGCAGTTAAGAGCACCGACTGCTCTTCCAGAGGTCCTGAGTTCAATTCCCAGCAACCGCATGGTGGCTCACAACCGTCTGTAATGGGATCTGATGTCCTCTTGTGTGTCTGAAGACAGCAACAGTGACAGTGTACTCACATATATAAAATAAATAAATCTTTTTTTTTAAAGTGATTTTTGTAAGTTCTTTAAAAAGCAGAGTTTTTAGTCAATGTATGTTTTTCATCTTTTATAACAAAATGAAACAAATGATTTTTGATACTGTTTTCTACTTTGGAGAATGGGTTAACTTAGATCTGAGATCATGTTTTTTAATATACTTTTAGAGGTGACATGACATAAATGTATTTATTATAGCCTCAATCTGTAGAAATAAAAAAATTAAAAGTGAGTAAGTCTGCAACTAAATTTCAAAAAAAAAAATTTGAGTTAATAGTAATAATGCTTCAGTTTTCCAAAGGTATCTGATCCAATGTCTCAGCTATGAAAACTAAGCTAAAAGTGCCCCTAAGCACACAGAATAGATCTGAGAACTAACCAAGTAAATCTCTTTTTTTATTTGTATACTTTAGACAGATACTAATGTTAGAAACTTGGTTACTTGTCCTTTTGCAGAAAAATTAGAGTAAAATGTACTTGAGGAAGATAGAAGTTAACTGATAGTGCAGGAAAAGCAGGAAACGCGAAAGGTATGTAGGCAAAAAAAAAAAAAAAAGCCCAAGGGCTATTGCTCAGTGTGGTGATTAGCATGTGTGAGGCTCTTGGTTTGATGTCTAATAATGTATATAAATGCTTTTATTACATGTACGCATGTGTACTACATGTGTGATTGGTGCCAAGATGATCAGAAAAAAACATCAGAACGCTTGGAACTGGATGGTTGTAGGCACTTAGTGCTCTTAACTGCTGAGCCATTTCTTCAACCCCTTCCCTACCTGTATTTTAGTGAAAATACAAGGACTTATTTCACTTCCCTTGGGTTTGGGGTGTGTGCTACCATACCCAACTTCCTCTTCTAAGCTGTAGATGCCCAGCCCCACCACTCTCGCATATGAGGGTTTATAAAGTTTTACTAGCTTCAGGTATTACATAGCATGAAATGTCTGTTATGCCTCTTATTGTTTGTGATTTGTAATCTTGGTGTGAAAGAGAATCTCTTTTAAATTCAAATTGATGATTTTTTTTTTCTGGATGGTGGGGGATATCTTTGATTCCTGCTGTTTCTACAGAGAACCTGAGATTGGCTCTCAGCGTCTAGTTTACAACTGCTTATAACTCCAGTTCTGCGGGATTCATCACCTTTTGAAATCTATAGGCATCTGCATCACATGGGCATATAAACACATGCACAATTAACTTTTTTTAATTATTTGAGAATTATACTAAGCTTACTGCTTTAAAATATTAAAAATGAGCTAGGTTTTTGAAAACTGCCTTCTGTCAGTCCACAGATAACAGTAGATGGCATAAAATGGGAATAGTAGAAAGCATGGAGTACCCAGTGGTTGGCATATGAAGGCAGTAGTAAGGATTAAAGCTAAAAGAAAGGTTCTGGTTGTCATTGAACAGCCACAGCAGGAACTGGAGAGGAGGCTCAGCATTTAAGAGGACCCACCTGGAAGCTTGCCACCATCTTTGACTCCAGTCCCAGAGGATCTGATGTCCTCTTTTGTCCTCTGGGGCCACTGCCCATATGTGGCCCATAGACATACTTGCCACACTACAACCCATACATAAGTTTTTTTTTGTTTGTTTGTTTGTTTGTTTTGGTTTTTTTTTTTTTTTTTTGGTTTTTCGAGACAGGGTTTCTCTGTATAGCCCTGGCTGTCCTGGAACTCACTCTGTAGACCAGGCTGGCCTCAAACTCAGAGATCCACCTGCCTCTGCCTCCCAAGTGCTGGGATTAAAGGCGTGCGCCACCACCGCCCGGCCAATAAAATCATTTTTTAAGCAACAGGAGTCAGTTAATTAAAGACCTAACCATGCCTTGTTCATTCACTGTCTAATCTTTAAAGGAATGCAAGAGGGGTGGTGCATATTTTTTCTTATTTATTTAAAATAGACATTTAGATACTCAACATGAATTAGAGTATGTGTTCTCAGTGACTAAAGTTACTACTATAATCCAAAGCTTTGGGCATACTTCAGGTTTGGATCCTGTCTAAACTTAAATTGTTGATGCAAAGATTTGAGAACTGACAGGAAAGTGCTCTCTGCATAAATACCTGTATACTGTAGGATTAGCATACATATAGGCAATGCAATTTCACTCTATACCTAGTGATCATGGTGCTGCTGTATCATCAGAGTACTGGCATCATAATACTGTACAAAACTATTAAAAAGAACACCTCTTAGCATGGCTTTATGGTGCATGCCTTTAATCCAGCACTTGGCAGACAACTACAGAGTTCAAGTTCATGGCCAGCCCACAGTGCACCTGCCAGCGAGTACATTTTAAAGTGCTAAATGCAATTCTTTTTCTTTGGTACATTTTAGCCTAATTTTTAAGGTTGAGTCATACATTGTTAAAAAATTGAATCACTAAAATATCTTAACATGTAATTCCTTTTTTTGGCCATTTGACTAAAAATAGTCTGTCCCTGACCATCCCATTCCCCCGCTTACTTGCCTGTTCCTTTGCTGTTACAGTGCTTACAGAACAAAACTACAGAATTTTCTTCATTCAAGTTCATGGGTGACCTTAGGTGCTGCTTGTAGGATTTTGTTTGTTGATTTTTTTTTCCTTTTTAAGTAATCAAAGATTTTAATTATAGTTTAAAGTTGATAGATTGATTACAAACAGAAGATTTCCTACATAGCATGTAACCAAAGGTATTTGCTGTCCCTAATCAGGATACTTAGAGAAAAAGATAATTTCCTATCCCATTTTAGACTCTCAGTTGAAAAAAATCAGAATACTTAGTCATCTTTTATGAAGTGGGTCCCTTATTAAACTCACAGCAGGTTTATAGAGAAATGAGATTGCTATATAGATAGAATGAAACTATAAGCACTCGGGCAGGTTCCTTATGCACTACAGGAAGAGACCCTTTGAAACATTCTTTTAGAATGAGAACTAATTAGCAAATTGTGTTAATAATTGGTAGTATACCTTACCAAATTGTGCTTGACAGAAACAATTTATTTACTTAAAAACACTAGATGGGGCACCTTTTTAAATATGTGGGTATGTATTAAATATATATGTGATTTTAGACCTCTTGCATAAGATACCCTTGATCTACTTGCTGAGTATCCTTTAGTTGGGATTACCTTGTTCTCACTGTTGTATGTATACAAGTATGAATGTGACTCTCTTAAAGGGTGAAGTTGAACAGATTGCTATGATGAAACCCAAAGGCCAGACTGAACATGATGAAGGCATGCTTGAGTATTTAGAAGATATAATTGGCTGTGGACGGCTAAATGAACCTATCAAAGTCTTGTGTCGGAGAGTTGAAATATTAAATGAACACAGAGGAGAAAAGGTAAATGAATCTTCAGTAGGCATTTGTTGCCGATGAGAATGTCTTGTTAACTAGGCCGTAGTTGCAGGTGTCTTTAATCTCAGGACTTGGGAGGTGGCAGCAGGCAGATCTCAGAGCTTGTGGCCAGCCTGGTTTACAGATTGAGTTCCAGGACAGTCAGGGCTACAATAAAGAATCCCTGTCTTAAAAGAAATGGGGGGAAGGGGGTGCTGTCTTATTTGCAGAACAGCTGAATTTACGAAGTTGAATACTAATGATTTTTCAATCGAACCCTCTACTTTTATATTAATCTTTGCATGAGATGCTTTTATTTAGTGTTTGTTTCAGATTGGCTTTACAAACATTACAGAAATGTTTGAAATCTTTAATGTTTGTAGTTAAACAGAGTGAAAATGGTAGAAAAGGAGAAGGATGCACTAGAAGGAGAGAAAAACATAGCCATTGAGTTCCTTACCCTGGAAAATGAAATATTTAAGAAAAAGAATCACATCTGTCAATACTACATGTAAGTACATTGGTCAACTTTATACATTTTTTTAAACTCTTTTTTTTTTTTTTTTTTTTTTTTTTAATTTCTTTTTTTTTTCCGAGACAGGGTTTCTCTGTGTAGCCCTGGCTGTCCTGGAACTCACTTTGTAGACCAGACTGGCCTCGAACTCAGAAATCTGCCTGCCTCTGCCTCCCAAGTGCTGGAATTAAAGGTGTGCGCCACCACCGCCTGGCAACTTTATACATTTCTAAGCATCAAAGTCTTTTTTTCCCCTATAGTATTGTGAATGCATACAGTTTTCTAAAGTCTTAACTCAGTTTTCAATGTTTTAAATGAAAGCTAGTTATACCATTTATGAATAGTGGGAATGGGGACACACATTGCATGCAGTAACCCCTCATTAATGGCTAGTATTTAGAACCTAGTAGAAATCACAGGTAGTATCAAATCTTTAAATATACTATTTGTTTTCACTTATATACTATAGAAATGCCAAAAAGTCAAGAGTTAAATCTACCCTTTCGTGTGGTTTTTCTTTTGTTTTAGTTACTGTGCGAGGGTAGGTGAGTATTAACTCACTCAGATAGGATGACAGCTTCCTGTAAGAGGCTCCAGATCTCAAACTCAGGTCATCAGCTCTGTCCTATAAGCACTTTTACTCTCTGGACCATCTCCCTAGACTGTGGTGGGTTTTTGTTTGGTTGTTTGGTTGGTTGATTGCTTTGGTTTGGGAGTTTTGGTGTACATGTGTGTACATGGACATGTACATGCTTGTACATTAAAAAAGAGCAAGATGTGGCTATCTTCCCTTCTCCCTCTTCACATCATTCCCTTATATGGTCTTTACCTAAAGCAGAAGTTCACTGATCCAGCCAGGCAAGCTAGCCACAAAGCTCTTGGGATCCTCCTGTTTCTGCCACTGCACCCCACCCCAATGCCGATGTTAACATGACACTTAGCCATGCTGCTGTACAGTGTTACCTGGAGGCAGGAAGTTCATACTTAGACCTTCATGCTTAAAAATCAAATGTTCTCACTGAGCCATTTCCTCAGCCCCTTCTCCCATGTACACTTTTTGCATTATTAGGAAATACAAGAGTTACTTGAGCAAAAGCATAGTGATATCTTAGAGTTGATCCCAATAACCAGTAAGGCTGACTATAAGGTTGATATATACAATGCTGCTATACTGAATAAAAGGAAAGATGAATGGTGCTAGTCAGTGTGCAATTTAAAATTGCTTATTCTGTAATTTGCCATTTAATATTTTCAGATGACAAGGGTGGACCATAAGTAACTGAAATCATGGAAAACAAAAACATGAGACACTGCTATACATTAGTAAATTCATATGATAGATCTATTTTATTTACTGAACTAGTTTTGTTCTTAAATTCTATCTAGCCTTAAGCCAGAGGTCCTACCCTAATCACTCTCATAGCCCTCGCTTGCTATAAATTGATGAATATTTTAGAAATAGCTGGTTTTACTAATGGCATTTTACCTTCTCTGATTTTCCCCTATAGTTATGATCTGCAAAATCGAATTGCTGAAATGAAGACTCAAAGAGAAAAAATTCATGAAGATACTAAAGAAATTACTGAGAAGAGCAATGTGCTTTCCAATGAAATGAAAGCTAAGAATTCAGCTGTAAAGGATGTAGAAAAGTAATAATCTTTGAGAAAGTATTGAGTAAATTCAATTTTTCACATGGCTACATGTAAACTTACTGCAAATACATTGAATATAATACATTTCCTAGGAAAGTAAATCAGTTCTTTTAGGCACCACCACCCTGCACCAAACTCATTGTTAGAACTGCCCAACTGTGAAGTCATGCTGTAGGGTATGCCTTTCCTCTAGTGATATAATAACATCTAAAGCTGAACAAAAGCATTCTACCTGGCCCATTAGTCAAGTAGTTCACAAAGTTAATTTAGAAATCAAATTTTGGTTATTTTAGATACTTTAAAAATTATCACATTGTCTGTGCCAACCTTCAAAAATCTTTGACTTAAGTGATTTCATTTTTTTAACTTTTACTTTCATGGACAAATTTTTAATGAGTTTAGATTTAGTTAAAGCATTTGGGGGGCAGGGGCAGATGGGCCTCTGAGTTCGAGGCCAGCTCTGGTCTACAGAGCAAGTTCCAGAACAACCAGGACGACAGAGAGAAACCCTGTCTCGGGAGTAAAAAAAGACCACAGTATTTTCTTTTACAAACACAAGGTAGCTCTCATGATTAAAAAAAAAAAAAAAAGTCTTCAACTATCAGTGGAGAGCAGCTTGGAAGTTTTAAGATTTTAATTATAAAAGCTCTGACATGTTTGTAGATGAAATATATCAGAAAGATTATATATCTCTGACAATTTACTCTCTTTGATAGGAAGCTCAATAAAGTTACAAAATTTATTGAACAGAATAAAGAAAAATTTACACAACTAGATTTGGAAGATGTTCAAGTTAGGGAAAAATTAAAACATGCTACAAGTAAAGCCAAAAAACTGGAGAAACAACTTCAAAAAGATAAAGAAAAGGTAGGTATTAGAGGAAATCCTGAATTTTTCACATTTGAGTACCAGATCTAGTTCTTTTCCCAAATGAATTTGGCTTTGATTCCCTAAGAAAATGAATTGGGATGCTTAATGTAAAATATTTTATGCCTGATCTCAATTTCACCCAAGAGATATGTTCTATCCATTGAGTTTTAGAACTTAATTCGTAATATTGTGGTTGGAGAAACATTCACCTAGTCAGCAATATTATTTTGATGCTAGTGGTAATTTTCTTATTCATAAAATAGTAATCTAAAGGTGTTTTGTGTTATTCTTGGGTTTTTTTGTTTTTGTTTTTGTTTTGGATATGAAGTCTTGCTATGTAGCTCTGGCTGGCCTATAACTCATGATATCCACCTCTCTTTGCCTACTGAATGCTAGATGGCTAAAGATTTTTAAAACGTTTATTTTATGTGCATTGGTGGTTTTGCTTGTATATGTCTCTCAGGGTGTGAAATCACTTGGAGCAGTATTACAGATAGTTATGAGCTCTACCATGTGAACCCGAGTCCTCTGGAAGAGCAGTCAGTACTCCTAACTGCTGAGCCATCTCTCCAGCCCCAGCTAAAGATACTTTTTGAGTAGATATTACAGAGTTTTTAAAAATATCCACAATAGCCGGGCATGGTGGCGCACGCCTGTAATCCCAGCACTTGGGAGGCAGAGGCAGGCGGATTTCTGAGTTCGAGGCCAGCCTGGTCTACAGAGTGAATTCCAGGACAGCCAGGACTACACAGAGAAACCCTGTCTCGAAAAAACCAAAAAAAAAAAAAAATATATATATATATATGTGTGTGTGTGTGTGTGTGTGTGTGTGTGTGTGTGTGTATATATATACATACATATATATGTATATATATATCCACAATAACCATACAATACCCAACCCCTCCCCCCATCATTTACTTGTGTGCCTGCATACATATGTGTACTAGGCGTGCATCTGGAGGTCATAGGACAATTTGAAGGAATTGGCTTTTCTCCTTTCACCTTGTGGGTCTCAAGGATCAAATTCAAGTAGGTAATCAGACTTGGTGAATGCCTTTACACACTAAGTGGTCTGAACATTCCTCATAAACTAAAAATAATACCTGCCTTCTGCAAAAGCAAAGAGAGTTTGCTATATGGAGTTCAAATTTTAAAAATGAGTTTTGTGGCCTGGACAAGGTGGCTTTAGTGATCACTGTCTACTCTTGCAGCAGACCTGCATTCAATTCCCAGTACCCTCAATGTCAACTCACAGCTGGCTCTTTAACTCCAGTTTCAGAGCATCTGATGCCCTCTTCTGTCCTCTGCGTGCATTGCATGCATGTGGTGTGCAGACACATTCCGTTAACTTGTACATACAAAATTAGAAAAACTCAACCAAAACAAACTAAATGTTTGTTCTGACTGCTAAATAATTTGGTGTCTCTCAAGCTGTGTTCATAGCTTTACCAGATATAAATACATAGACAGCATCCAGGACTCAGGTTCTACTTGACCTTTAAGCATTTTTCCAAATGTACTTACTATAGCTTAACATAGGTTTTATGAAATTCTGATAACAAAAATAGTATGAATTAATTCTCAAATTCTACAAACACTTAGCTTTTTATTTTAAGG
Source organism: Apodemus agrarius (assembly GCA_964023405.1). Classification (NCBI taxonomy): domain Eukaryota; kingdom Metazoa; phylum Chordata; class Mammalia; order Rodentia; family Muridae; genus Apodemus; species Apodemus agrarius. Next base: position 99,797,552 of record OZ030007.1, on the reverse strand, counting down.
TTTTTAATTATCTGTGTGTGAGTGTGCTAGAAAAGGATATTGGATCCCCCTCAAATAGCAGGCAGTGGTGAGCACTTGGGGGAGGGGCTGGACTTTGGTCCTCTGAAAGACTGGCGAGTGCTCAACTGAGAGTCAGCTCTCCAGCCCTGGGGTGCTTTTCAAGAATAAAGTGTTGGCATGTGATTGTATTTTGGATAAAAATTTTAGCTCTTAAACTTGAAAGCTATTACAGATCTTAGGATTAGGGTGACGGAACAAAGATTCTCCAGTGTGTATTGTCTCCAGATAACTATAATTAGAGACCCTAAGAAATACTTAGTTGTTTAGGTACATCTTCTTATTATTGAGTACCCTCCAGATATCTTCCTGTAACTTTGATTTGTTTCATAACCAGGTCGAAGAGCTGAAAAGTATACCTGCCAAGAGTAAGAGCGTCATAGATGAGACGACAACTAGAAACAATTCTCTTGAGAAGGAAAGAGAGAAAGAAGAAAAAAAACTAAAAGAGGTCATGGACAGCCTTAAACAGGAAACACAGGGGCTTCAGAAAGAAAAGGAGGTATGAGTCCGTCAGTGGTGGCTTTGGTGACTTCTTCCTAACCTGAAAATGTTTTTACAATAACATTCACGAGTGTGCTTCTAAAATTAAGTGTGTGCCTAGTACAGTGCTGCACACCTGCATTGTCACGTCGGCTACCTGGCAGGCTGAAGCAGGTAGGTGAGGAGGTAGACACGGGCTATGGTACATAAAAAGTCTATTTCAAACGGTTTTACCTTTGAGTTTAACATACCTAAAACTTTGGTCTATAATATTTGCCCCCTCCCTTTCTTTTTGAAAGAAAATAATGTTAAGAGAAAAATTGTAATTGTAGGAAATGTGAGGTCATATAACCATTCTGTAAAATCAGTTTCTTATTTATTATACATTGAGGGTTTTTTTCCCCTATGTATCTTTAATCCTTGTTAATGATAAAACTATCAATGAAATTGAAATGAAATAGTCCCGTAGTGCAGATTTCTCTCTTTTTGTTTTTTTTGTTTTGTTTTGTTTGGTTTTTTTTGTTTTGTTTTTTTTTTGTTTTGGTTGGTTGGTTGGTTGGTTGGTTGGTTGGTTGGTTGGTTGGTTGGTTGGTTTTGGTTTTTGGTTTTTCGAGGCAGGGTTTCTCTGTGTAGCCCTGGCTGTCCTGGAACTCACTCTGTAGACCAGGCTGGCCTCGAACTCAGAATTCCACCTGCCTCTGCCTCCCAAGTGCTGGAATTAAAGGCATGCACCACCACCGCCCGGCAGACCTTCCTTTCTTAATTGACTCAAGAAGTACAATTTTCGATCTAAGCTTAAATATATTTCACATTTAATGAACTCATATTTTAATAGGTTCAAGAAAAGGAACTTATGGGTTTTAACAAATCAGTAAATGAAGCACGTTCAAAGATGGAGGTTGCTCAGTCAGAACTTGATATCTATCTCAGTCGGCATAATACAGCAGTGTCTCAACTAAGTAAGGCGAAGGAAGCTTTAATTACAGCTTCTGAGACTCTCAAGGAAAGGAAAGCTGCAATCAAGGATATAAACACAAAGCTCCCTCAGACTCAACGAGAATTAAAAGAGGTAAATTACTTCTATATTTCATTTACATTGTCATCTCTAGAGTTATATGTGGGGGTTGTTGTTCAAGTTTAAAGTGATTGTCATATAAAATTTTTTCTTAACATAATCTTGAGTGAGAAAGCATTTTAGTATTTGAATTTACTGATAATTAGCTGGAATTATAAATGTGGGTAGAGAGGTTCTATGACATGTACGAGGCCTGGGTTCCATCCCTAATACATCCAAAAAAGGAAAGAGAATGGGGGTAGAGTCACATTGTCTCCAAAAACACCCACCCACAGTCCCGTGGGAATAAGTAACCATTTCTCGGCTGCATACGAAACTCGGTGGTAGAGAACTTACCTGTCCCTAGTACCTTATAAAACCAGGACAATCAGTACTGCTTGTAATCCTAGCATTGGAGAGGTTGAAGTAGATCAGTTTAAGACAGTGTTAGCTACATAATGGGTCCCAAGCTAGCCTCTTTGCTCCCACCCAAAAAAAGTTTCTCTAAATTTATAAATGTACATTTATAGATATATAAACTTACATAAGCATACGTGAGAAGTAACAGAGTTTTCTTAATTTCTTGACAAAGTTTATCCTCAGACCTCCGACATGGTTATTTGAGGAACTGGAGAGATGTTAACAGATACAAGCATTTGTTCATCTTATAAAACACTAGTTCCCAGCACCCACATTGGGTGCTTCATAACTACAGCTCCAGGAGTTCTGGCATTCTCTTCTAGACTCCAGGGATACCTGTGCGCGCGCGCACACACACACACACCTATACATAGTTAGAAATAGATATTTTTATATTTTTTATATTCTAGTAAAATTACCTTATATCCAGTAAATTTTTCTAGTGGTTTGATTTCTTTTTGGATTGTTTCATCTGTAATATGAGCTTTTATTCTATGCCTGTGTCTTAAGTAATAGAGGAACAGAATAGCAGTTAGAGAGAGATGGTTGGTTCTAAATTGGGAATTAAGAAACTCAGTTTGGGTGTGTGATTCTGGTTGACAGCTATCCCCATCACCTTTTCCCTCTCTGTTTAGGAACTATACCTTTGTGTTTTGTTGTTTACTTAGCCAAAGAGACAACCACCACAGGACTGCCCTGCGATACTTAAACTGGAATCCAGTTCCTGGATTTGGCTTTGTGTAGGGCAGAACTTGGAAAAATCTACTGGGATGTTTATACCCATAGATACTTTAGAGGTCTGGGTTCCCTCTTGTTGAGCAAGTAATTTATGCTTCTTTTAAAATAGGAGGGACTCATCCATATTTTTAAAACCAGGCCAAGATAGCAATATGGAAGCTCGGTGTTACTTAGGGGCCTCATTTGTTATTGTTGAAATGTTATAGTTTCCTGCTGTTCTTTAGTGTAGTAAAGATGAAATGCTTGTACGTATCATCTTCTCATTTATAGAAAGAAAAAGAACTTCAGAAACTGACACAAGAAGAAATGAACTTAAAAAGTTTGGTTCATGATCTCTTCCAAAAAGTTGAAGAAGCAAAGAGTTCCTTAGCAACAAATCGAAGTAGGGGGAAGGTACTTGATGCAATAATTCAAGAAAAAAAATCAGGCAGGATCCCAGGAATATATGGAAGATTGGTAAGTAGATTGTTTTACTCAGCAAAGTCCTTAGAGCCAGGGTCTCATGTAGCTCTGATTAGCCTTAAACCAGCTCTAGCTAAGGTTGACCATGCATTTCTGATCCTCTTCTATCTCCCAAGTGCTAGGGAGGTACTTGGCACCACACAAGAGAACTTTTTTCAAAAAGTAAAAAAGTGTGGGTGTGTGTAATTTAGAAGTTGGCCATGGTGATGCATGCTTTAATCCCAGTACTAAGGAGGGAGAGGCAGACTTCAAGGCCAACCTGGTCTACATATTTAGTTCTAGGCTAGCCAGAGAGAGAGATAGTGGGACCCTATCCTTAAAACAAAAGCAATTTTAGGATGTGAGACAATATCGCTTAGAGATCTATTATCCTATTAATCCCCATGGTTGATTTGACTGTCTTACTAAATAAATAGGCTTGTGCCTATTCTCTGTTTCTCCCTCACCATTCAAAGTATGTCTCCCCTAAAGCTGAACAACTCATTGTCACAGGATGACTTATCCAACTGGAAAAAGGACTGGTTTTTTTAAGGCAAAGTTGCATTCCTTGCTAGACCCTCCAGACAAAAAAGTAAAGCTTTAATATAGTCTAAGTTTCGTAACATTCTTAACATTTTGGTTATGGTTTTGGTAGGTGGACTAATAATTTAGAACACTGGTAGTACCAGTTTTGGGATCTTTACCTTTCTTAGCCTTAGAATGGAAGAGCACTATATGATTTAGAAGAATATAAGTATCTCTTCATTTTTTGCCATGCAACCATAACTGAAACCTGAGCCCATACAGTTGATGGGTTCCCTATCAGCCTTCTGAAAAAGGAAACAGAATGATCTGGAAGGACAAATAGAATTTAATGTTTGTGTCTGTGTCTTATAATAGATGGCTCCTACCTTATTTTCATAAAAAAATGATCCTGATTATTTGCTGTTAATAGATTTGGTTCTTAGCTACTTATATAATTTTAGACAACTTTGAATAAGTTAAAAGGTTTGTTTAGCTTATACGTTCTTTTAGGTCTTGTATCCACATTATATATTTCATGAAATAGAACAGTTCTTACATCCTGTGCCCAGTAAAAATTCACATTGCATATTCATAAACACTAAAGGGTAGATTACAATAGAAATTGTAGGGCATGGGCTAGAGCTCAGTGGTAGAGTGCTTACTTAGCACATTAATCACTGTGTTGGTTCTCCTGTAGAGAAGCTGGGAGGATACTTGGCATAAGAAGGGAACCTTGTAGGCAGTTCCCATTTATGCTTCTTTAAACCAAGTATACTTGTATCCAAGTATCCATTAAGAATAAATAAAAATAGCATTCAAGGACTTGGGGACATGTACCACTGTACAAGGGGTCCTGGTCAGTCTTTGGCTACAGAAACCCAATGGGGTAGGGGAGAATGGTCAGATCTGAATAGTAACGAAATGATCTATTTAAAGATCTATTAATCTATTTATGAATTAATGTTTTGTTCCTTTTCATTATCAGGGAGACTTAGGAGCTATTGATGAAAAATATGACATTGCTATTTCATCCTGTTGCCATGCATTGGACTACATTGTTGTTGATTCTATTGACACAGCCCAAGAATGTGTAAGCTTTCTTAAAAAACATAATATTGGAGTTGCAACTTTCATAGGATTAGATAAGGTAAGTACTCATAATAAACTTCCTATCATTTAACTTTGAGGTGCCATATACTTATTCCTTAGATTTTCTCATTTTTCTTCACCATTATTTGCCCCTAAATTTTTTTAACTTTTTTTAAAATTTTTTTAATGATTTATTTATTATATGTAAGTACATTGGAGCTGTCTTCAGACATACCAGAAGAGGGCATCCGATCTCATCACAGAGGGTTGTGAGCCACCATGTGGTTGCTGGGATTTGAACTCAGGACCTCCAGAAGAACAGCAGTCAGTGCTCTTAACTGCTGAGCCATCTTTCCAGCCCCCTTAATTTAGGTTCTTTGTGTGAATGTTTTTGGAGGTTAAAACATAAATTTTGTAATGCTTTGACTAAATTCCACTGTTAGGGTGTTGTCCAGTGGATGGATGATTGTTAGTATGTTTCCTTTTTAAAGTGGGAAGAGGGGGTTCAAGACAGGATTTCCTTGTATAGATTGGCTGTCCTGGACTTTGCTCTATGGACCAGGGTGGTCTGGAACTCCTTCCCAGTGACAGTGGGAGTACAGGGATATGTGTGTGTGTGTGTGTGTGTGTGTGCGTGCGCGCGCGCCACCGCACTACCTGATTGGTAGTATGTTTCTCACTCCCATCACTAACCAGTTTTCTTCATAGAACCTTTACTGAGATGTTGTGTAATTGTATTTTAAAGTAGAATTCAAATTATTTTCACTATATCTACAAATTGACTGGTATATGGCTGTTATCTAATTTCAGACTATTTTTATCACCCCATAGGCACTAACAGTCACTCTCCACTCTCCTTACCCACCCTCAGCTACAAACACTGACATGGACCCATCCTTCATTTTTCTTTGTTCTGGTCTGTCTGTCTATACCTTTTGATTGCCTTGACAATAGTGCTGTAGCAAAGACTGATGCACAAAATTTTGTGCTAATGTAAGTGCGTCCCTAGAGATGGAGTCGATACCAATCGTATGGTGTGTTTTATTACAGTACATCTTCATAGATGTAAAGGGATAGCGAGTTACTAATAACTACTATTAAACATACTTTGTGCTTATTGATCATTTATCTTTCTTGGGGGAAAATGTGTTTGAAACCTTTGCCTTTTTCATGTTTGTTTTTTTGGATTGTAAAAACCCTTTAAATTATATATACAAGTCTCTTGTGAGGTGCATCTTTTAAAATGTTTTAATTTAAACCTACCATTTATGACTTTCTTGATTGTGTACTTTGAAGTACAAAAGATCTAATTTAACAGTAATTTTCTTTAGCCTCTTGGGTAGTAGAGATAGGTGTGTGTGTGTATTTAGACAAGGACTTGCAAATGTATCCTTGGATAACCTAAAATTTGGTGTCTGAACCAGACTAACTTTGAACTTGGAGCATTCCTCCCCTCTGCCTTCCCAGTGGTAGGGCTATGAGTGCTGGATGTAGATATCTAATGCATTTCAAGGTTTTAACTTAGTGGTAAATTTTGTCTTTAAGTTGTGCATTGATACTGCATAGATATAAAATTAATACTGGGAAGGAATTTAATACCATGCATGGTAAGATTTTATTTAGGAGCTGGGTGGTGGTGTTTTAATCCTAGGATTTGTGAGGCAGAGGCAGCTGGATCTCTCTAAATTTGAGATCAGCCCGTCTACAAAGTGACAGCAAGGGAAACCCTGTCTCAAAAAGAACAAAAATTTTATTCAGGGTTATAATACCTAGTAAACATTGTTTATTATATGCACAATTTTTTAACTTTTAGATGGCGGTGTGGGCCAAGAAAATGAGCAAAATTCAAACTCCTGAAAATACTCCTCGGTTATTTGATTTGGTTAAAGTAAAAAATGAGGAAATCCGCCAAGCATTTTACTTTGCTTTACGAGATACCTTGGTGGCTAACAATTTGGATCAAGCTACAAGAGTAGCGTATCAAAAAGATAGGCGATGGAGAGTGGTAACGCTACAGGGGCAGATCATAGAGCAGTCAGGTAAGTTGGTTCTTCCCCGACTGGCTGGGGTTGGTTTTTTGTTTTTTTAATCTTAGGTAAAACATATAAAACTGACTTGTCATGTTCCCCAGGTACAATGAGTGGTGGTGGAAGCAAAGTGATGAGAGGAAGAATGGGTTCTTCAGTTGTTGATGAAGTCTCTGTAGAAGAGGTTAGCATAATCCACATGATGGTCACTTCTGCCCAGCCTGCTCGCTGGGAATCCACACGTACTACTTCTTGTGGCTCTTATTTTTGTCTTTATGTTTGAAGCTTGGTATTTTCCTCTTTTTTTTTTTATTTTTTGTTAATGGATCTGTATACCATGTTCATGCCTGGTATCCCAGGAGACCAGAAAAGGGTATTGGATCCCCTGGAATTGGAGTTACTGGAGGTTGTGAGCCAGTATCTAGTGACCAGGAATCAAACTCCGGAACTCAGGAAGTGCTCTTAACTGCTGCACCCATCTCAAGGTTTTTCATTTCAGAAGCTGACTTTGAACTCAAGCAAGATTGCTGGGAGGGTCAAGGGAGGGTAAAGGCCCTTCCTGCCAAGCCTGACTACCTGAGTTCAGTTCATAGAAGCAACTCCCACAGGTTGTCCTCTGACACTTGTTATGTTTGCCAAGGCATACGTGTGGCTACACACACCACAATGTTAATAATAAAAGAAATGTAAGGGGATTGTGACACTTGGAGAAAACTGTATTCCTTTTATTCTTTGAAGGTAAATAAGATGGAGTCCCAGTTGGAAACACATTCTAAACAAGCAATGCAAATCCAAGAGCAGAAAGTACAACATGAAGAAGCTGTAGTTAAGTTAAGGCATAGTGAACGAGAAATGAGAAATACACTAGAAAAGTTCTCTGCAAGCATCCAGGTATTGTGTGTGTCAATGTGTGAATATTAGCTGAGACTGTTAGAATTCAACAGCAATTGCAAAGAAGTATTTTGAGTTTACTTCCAGTTTTGAAATGTGAAAGATGATCATTATTTCCCACTCTAGAAATATGCTTCTTACTCTGTAGTTCTGACTGTCTTAGAACTCTGCAGTCCAGGCTGCCGCTGAACTTTGAGGTCCACTTGACTGTGACTAAAGGTGTACGCGCGTATGCCTGTGTCCAGTTTAAGGTGGTTTTCAGTAAATACCTAAATTATAACCTTCAGCCATGACACACAGCTTCAATTTTTAAAATTTAGTTGCATGAAATATATTTGTATATCTATGCATATTTGTATAAAGAGTATATGGTAGCTTTAAATGTATAAAATACATTATACATATATAAATACAAAAAGTAACTTTCCTTTGCTTTATAAATACATGAAATTTTTCCTTGTTTTTGATTTGACTGCTATATTTCAAGTTTTTCTGTGCTATGTACACAGCTAAATTACAATTATAGTTATGTCTTTATATTCACATCTGATTACTTCTATAAGATAGGTTCCTGAAATTGTAGTTATATTTCATTGCTTTAAAGCACTTTTTGCCTCATACTAAATTGTCCAATTAATGGTTCTCATTCTCTTTATAATGAATTGGTACACATTTTGTTTTCTGATCATCAATATTTTTATATTGATGATGCTTTCCGCCATTTAACTGTTAGTCTTTTAAATTTTTTTAAAGTTCAGTGAACAGAGAAATATTTACTCGTACTAAGTTAAAAGTATTGGCCATAAATGCTAAATTATTTTTGTAGGGTTTATCAGAACAAGAAGAATATTTGTGTGCACAAATTAAAGAACTGGAAGCTAATGTGCTTACTACAGCGCCTGATAAAAAGCAGCAGAAATTGCTTGAAGAAAATGTCAGTATTTTCAAAAAAGGTATGTTTAAAAGTAAACTGCTGCCCTTTTACATTTCAGATTAAGAATGTGTCACTGCAACTGTCAGCAAGGGTGTCCCTCACCTCATGTTGTCCCCGTCATTAGTTACTGCTTATACGAAGGTGCTGAGTTGCCAGCTAAAGCCGATCGATCAGTTCATCACTTACGCCTTCTACACTGCACAGCACTTTTGGTTGATTAGACCTGGGAAGTGTCTTTAGACTTGTACTCTTCTTTTGTTATAATGTACAGGACTATTTAGTTAAACAAAAGAAAATATCCAGCTCCTCCAGACCTGAAAAAAGGCTAGTCCTAGGGCAAAAGGGAATATTTAGTGAAGTTTTTTAAGAATGGGTGAGAATGTAAAATCACTAAGAAATGTATCAACAGCTTAACCAGAGTTTAACATTATATGTTACAATACCATTTTGTTTGTTTTTAAAGTGTTTTTGTTCTTTTTCATAAATGTCTGATGTTTGATACCCAGTATCAAATAAAGTGATTGAATACGTATACATCTACTGTATAGTTACAATTATAGAAAAGTGAGTTTGGCTGTTTTATTATTTTCAGAATATGATGCTGTGGCTGAGAAAGCTGGTAAAGTCGAAGCCGAGATTAAACGGCTCCACGATACCATCATAGATATCAACAACCGAAAACTCAAGGCCCAACAAAACAAACTTGACACAATAAACAAGCAGCTGGATGAATGTGCTTCTGCCATTACTAAAGCCCAAGTGGCAATCAAGACTGCTGACAGGTAGTATGTTCCCCTAGTCTGCCCTAACTGGAAATGGGGTGCAGACATTGTACTGGATGTTATTTATTAAACTTAACTGCCACTGCCCAGCAACACTATTCAGAAAGAAAAAGCTTACAATGAAGATTCATCATTTGTCTCGAACTTAAAAACACACACACATACAGCAAAGTGGTAAACATGTATGTATGCCTTAGAAAAGTTGGAATTCTATATCATAACCCAGTTATTAAAGGCATAGACATTTTATTTCTCTGGCATAGAGTAGATGTAGCAGAGCTAGGTCTTAACAAAACCACTTAACAGGAAGTGGTAAGAATGAGCTGTAAATCAAATCTTTTTAAGATTATTTCTTAAAGTTTGTATTATCTTTTGAATTATTTGGTTTAAGTTAATGAGCTACGAAATCATTTGTTAGGAGCAGAAAGTATGTGTAAGCAAGTTGAGGGAAAAAAATTTTTCAACTTACTTGTCAAGGCATAGTAGCATACACTTGTAATCCCAGAGACCCTCAAACGCAGAAGACAGAGTCAGGTAGATCTGTAAATTCAAAGATGAACACCTTGTTGAATATCAAGGGTTTGTAATCTAATAGCGGCAGCAAAGTCTGCTAGAAGCATACAGAGAGGGTTTTATTAAGCTCTATGGAATTTTGATAAAACAGAATTCAGACTACAAGTATTTATATGAACATAAAGTGTAAGGATGGTTCAGTAAATGACGTCATAAATTGTGTTGTTTGATTTTTTTTTTTTTTTTTTTTAAGAAATCTTAAAAAGGCACAGGATTCTGTTTGCCGCACAGAGAAAGAAATAAAAGACACTGAAAAAGAAATAAATGACTTAAAAACAGAACTGAAAAATATTGAAGATAATGCAGAAGAGGTTGTAAAAAATACAAACGCTGCAGAGGTAAGATGTATTTCTGTATTACAGGATAGATGACATTTGAAGCATTTAAGATGTTTGTAAGTTAATCTTTTTCTTAACTATAAACTTAAAGGAAACTTTCTGTGAATTAAAATTCTTAAAGTGGGACAGCATAAGGAACTGCTAACAAAGTCTATGAAATGTAAAAGTATCTTATTTGTCACACTTCTTGGTTTTTAGTCGTCCTTACCAGAAATACAGAAAGAACATCGTAATCTACTTCAGGAACTAAAAGTTATTCAAGAAAATGAACATGCTCTTCAGAAAGATGCACTTAGTATTAAGTTGAAGCTTGAGCAGATAGATGGCCACATTTCTGAACATAACTCAAAAATAAAATACTGGCAAAAAGAGGTGAGTTTTGTCATTTAATTTTAGGCCTTTTTGGAAAGCTGGAGACATGGCTCTTATAGAAGATCCAGATTTGATTCCTAGTACCACATGATCTCACAATTCGAGCTCCAGGGAACTTAACACCCTGTTCCGATCTCCAAGGGCATCAGGCACGCCTGTGGTGACTATCCATCAGTGCAGAGATAAAGAATAATAAATAACGCTTTTTGGGTTTCTTGAGGTGTGTTCTGATTATAAATGTTTTTACACTTATAAGGGATATGACTATTTGAATTATTAAATAGAAATTAGTAATCATTAGAGTAGGGCAAGTATCTTCTCACTCCAGAACTTATGTGGATAGGCGTCAGTTCATTCCTATATTGTCTTTGTAGCTGTCATTTCTCATGTTGTGGTACAAGCACTTGCTGCTTTTGCAGAGGACCCACAGTTTGGTTCCCAACACCCGTTATCCACTGGCTTTATCTCCACCAGCTCCACGGGCTTTGTATGGCATCTGTCTACACACTGCATTCACCAACACACCAATGCACAAATAAAACTAAACTTGACCTGTTTTTATGTCTTCTCAATTCTCTTTAGATTTCAAAAATAAAATTGCATCCTGTTGAAGATAATCCCGTTGAGACAGTATCCGTTCTAAGCCAAGAGGATCTTGAGGCAATCAAGAATCCAGATTCTATAACAAATCAGATTGCACTTTTGGAAGCTCAGTGTCGTGAAATGAAACCAAACCTTGGTGCCATCGCTGAGTATAAAAAAAAGGTGAGTGAAATACTTCTAACAGAAATTTTGCTGAGCCTAACCTGGGTATTTAATTCTACATAGTGACCAGTGCTAAGTCTCAGATTTGTATATGAAAGAGGGTTTTGCTTTTTTGTTTTGCAATCTTCACAGGAAGAATTATATTTGCAAAGAGTAGCCGAACTAGACAAAATTACTTCTGAAAGAGATAATTTTAGACAAGCATATGAAGATCTTCGAAAACAAAGGCTGAATGAATTTATGGCTGGTTTTTATGTAATAACAAATAAACTAAAAGAAAACTACCAGATGCTCACTTTGGGAGGGGACGCCGAGCTGGAGCTCGTGGACAGCTTAGATCCTTTTTCCGAAGGAATCATGTTCAGGTTGGTGATTTTAATCCTGCATTTATTTGGTAATAAGTACTACCTTGCTTATGTACTTTCATGTTTGCAGCATAAAATATGTACAAAGTCTAATTCATCTTAAAATCAAAGCTAGATGCAATAATACAACATCTATAGTCCCAGAATGCCCCTTGTTGAAATGGACTCAGACTCACAGGCTAGGTAGCCAGGCTAATACACCAATGAAATGACTCTCGGGCAAGGCAGAAAGGCCTCCATCACCACCAAAATAAATTTTTTTTCCCAAAATGATTAAGAGACAATAGGCTACTGTTTAGAGCATTATTAAAATTTTAAGATTTAAACTAGATTTTAAAGAAGATCAACAGCCAGGCCATGGGTTTGTGCCATATCCCAGCACAACTGGTGTAAGCAGGAAGATCACAACTTTTAAAAGATTAAAAAAAAAAGTCATTACATACTGAAAATCACCCTACTCAGAAAACCAACATCTAAAATAATTGTAAAAAGCAACTTACAGATTTAGCAAGAAAAAGATGATTGATGTTAGTTGTGGGAAGTACTTCATAAAGTCTTAGCCTTACTTAGTTTTGCAAGGTATTTGAGTAACATTTCTTAATTATTGCAGTGTTCGGCCACCTAAGAAAAGTTGGAAGAAGATCTTTAACCTCTCAGGAGGGGAGAAAACCCTGAGTTCCTTGGCCCTGGTGTTCGCTCTTCATCACTACAAGCCCACTCCCCTCTACTTCATGGACGAGATTGATGCAGCGCTGGATTTTAAAAATGTGTCTATTGTTGCATTTTACATATATGTGAGTAAATCATTGGGAATTTTATGGTTTATTTCTTGCTATCAGGATTTTTTTTTTTAAATCAGACCATCAGGTTTTTTCTTTTAAGCTTGCAGTCTTTTTTAAAAAAAATACTCAAATTCCTCAGTCTCCACACTTTTCATGAATTATCCATGAAGTTATTACTTATGTGTTAATTATCTGTTGCGGGAAATATTAAATCGACCCACCAACTCTCCAGCCCCTACTAGGCCATCTCTTTGCACACCCCGTGATCAGCCATCTCAACACATAACCCAGTAGAATCATGACTTTTTCTTTTAAATTTATTATTATATGTAAGTACACTGTAGCTGTGATTATACACACCAGAAGAGGGTGTCAGATCTCATTGCAGATAGTTGTGAGCCACCATGTGGTTCCTGGGATTTGAACTCAGGACCTTCAGAAGGGCTCTTAACCACTGAGCCATCTCTCCAGCCCCCAGAATCATGACTCTTAAAGGTTAATTAGCCAATCAGATTTATGTATCAATATCACAACTTACAAGATGCCAATACAATTTTAATTGATCCCACCATTTCTCACCTTGTGAAGTCATAGTTACTTGTGGCTGGTGAATGCCTCCCAGGTACACTTCTTGGTTCTTCTCCACTCTCTGGGACGCTCCCCCCCACCCACACCCCACACCCCCCACACACACACCTATTTTCCCTGTCCAATCACAGACCTCCTCTGCACTAATGTAATTGGACAGGGAAAATCCTGCAACAGAATTCTGCCTCTATAACATTATAAACTTTATAAAGGGGGTTAATGCTTGCCTATTTATTGTGATTTAACTGTTTTTTTTTTTTTTTTTTTTTAGGAGCAAACAAAAAATGCCCAGTTCATAATAATCTCTCTTCGAAATAATATGTTTGAGATTTCAGATAGACTTATTGGCATCTATAAAACATATAATATTACAAAAAGTGTTGCAGTGAACCCAAAACAAATTGCATCTAAAGGACTCTGTTGAAACTTTTCATACTGATAATTTTCAAATGTACTTGGTTTCTGGTTTTGTCTGTAATAAAATAAATTTTTCTAAATTGAATGACAAGAGTTCTGTTTTATTTGCATGGTGTCTTTTTTTTTTTTTTTTTTTTTTTTTTTTTGGGTTTTTCGAGACAGGGTATCTCTGTAGCCCTGGCTGTCCTGGAACTCACTCTGTAGACCAGGCTGGCCTCAAACTCAGAAATCTGCCTGCCTCTGCCTCCCAAGTGCTAGGATTAAAGGTGTGCGCCAACACTGTCCGGCATGGTGTCTTTTAATAATTGTATCCATTTCTGTACTATAGAAATGAGGGGTTTGGTTGGCTTCCAGTTTGTTGTTGTGGGGTGGGGCCTGTTTGGTTGGCAGTGTTCATTGTAGCCCACCTTACCTCAAACTCCGATTCTCATGCCACAGTAGGTTTACAAGTAGTCCGCCATCTTTGTTTCTGTAATCCTTGTAATTCCAAGGTCATAGAGGCAGACAAAGTCATCGCTGGGGATACAGGATACCTCAGGAGGCTAATCCATAAACCCAGGTGCTAATGTTTATAATCATAGGTCAGTTACACCCCAACATACTAAAGTAATGTTACCAACTTGTTTCTACTAACCTCACATTACATAAGATGGCAACATTTTCAGGAGGAATTTGAAATCTGCCATTGCCCAGCTTGGCGGTGAACACTTCATCTCAGGGTTGAGGCAAGAGCCTGATCTATATTCCTTTCTCACAAAAAAAAAAAAAAAACTAAGCTTTTGCTTTATTAGTCAGATGTCTCCTACCATGAATCATAATAAAACCATAACATTATAGAAGCAGAAATGAAATTACTTGATAGTTAAGTTTTCAAGAAAGAATAACCAGAATCCATATAGAAATTATGCTACCACTAAGACATTCAGTAAAATATCATTTATTAAAATATACTGTTATACATGAAACCCAGAATTCCCAAATAAGTTGTATAAACAACTTCCTGGCAAAAAAAACCAAAACAGTATCAACACAAAAATAGTTGTATATTCAAAATCATCAAGCCTACAAGGTAATACTGGGCATATGCTTTCTTAGACTGAAATACAAGTTTCACTTAATTACATCCATCAGCCTACATTTAAGCATAAAAATGAGCTCTTCCGCCGGGCGGTGGTGGCGCACGCATTTAATCCCAGCACTTGGGAGGCAGAGGCAGGCGGATTTCTGAGTTCGAGGCCAACCTGGTCTACAGAGTGAGTTCCAGGATAGCCAGAACTACACAGAGAAACCCTGTCTCAAAAAAAAAAACAAAACAAAAAAACAAAAATGAGCTCTTCCACCTGCTAACACTGGCACGGCGTTGGTTTCCTCACCTCTACAAAGTTAGTAACTCCTTGAAAAATGTCTTAGCTAATATTTTTCACTTGCTAATATTTATATTAAAAAATAGCACAATGACATGTTTCTGTTAAAAACTGAACATTATTTCCCCTCACTTCGTTAATTACATCTTCAAAATGGCCTCACTGCGCTAGATAAAATCTGAGCCTGATAAGTGGACCTAATGACTTAGTGATAAAACTTGTTCTGACCTTAAACAGAGTTTTTATTTGAAATAAGGTCCCCAGAGGTGGTCATTGGAGAGCACCTCATCTGGGGTTTCTGGAAAAAGTTGTGTTGGAGACTTCGATGGCAGTGAGCCAAAGTTCATGGTAGTCCATGTCAAGGGAGCAAAATTAAAGGTTCTAACACAACGACTTGTTAAAACTAAACAGATACAGCAGCAGCTCATACTTGTAATCCCAGTACTTGAGCTACAGAGTGAGACCATTTTAAAATGAATAGTTTATACAACCAAATCTATTAAATGAGTCACATCAATATGATTGTCTTAATGTACGTGTTTCATATAATTTTCATATAAAGACTAAAACACTACAAAATCAAAACATGTACTTGGTTTGCTTGGTGGTACTGGAGCCAGCAGTCTAGGCAGGGGGCTCTAGCACTAGAACCTTTTGATTGGTGGATTTTTTTTTTTTTTGAGACCTCACTGATATCAAGGCTGAATTAAAGTCAGTTTACTAGAAACAGTTGATTTACCCAAAAGCAGCAAGCAGTGCTACTTGGGATGAATGCTTTTAAGTTTATTATAGGATTGACCAAAAAAGATGTTTGAACAATCCTGGCCTGGATTTTTAAAACCATTTATATATCATCTCCATCTATACATTGAAAAGCTTTCAAACCTTATCAAGACAGGTTTGTGGACCTCAAGGATCTTGTTGTTTTTAAAAAGCTTATATCTACATATACAAAGAACTGCAAAGTTACCTACTGTAGCATATAACAGTTAAAAAAATACTTTTTAATCAGAATAAAGCACTGACTACAAAGTCAATAAGAACAGGGTAAAGTATTAATATCTGATTTTAGTCATCTTTCAGATGTCTCATTTCTGGCAGCACTTCTACCCAACCATGGGAAGTTTATCCTATTTCTGTATCTGTTGTAACAGGAGTAAAGTTCATGTGCCACCCTGACTTTTCCATCTAGCAATCAACGGTTAGCCTCTGCTATACAGAATAAGCCCACATAAATCTGGAAAATTTAGGTTTTCAACGAGAAACTATTTTCCACATAAATTCCTTAAACAAATATAAAGAGTAGCACAGTGTATTTTTTAAGTCATATATGTTCTTACATAAACTTTGGTAAAAAGAGAGAAAGACTTCAGAGAAACATATTGAAGTGATTTCATTTAAGAAGGTTATTATGTGATGGTTGAAAAAGAGTATCAACATCAGTATCACCGAAATGAGGGAAACTATAGTGATGTTTAAAATTTTAAACAATTCCATTTCTTTTTCATCCTCATCAGGCCAGGAACATGGTGTTCTTTTTGAAGAAATTCTCATTTCAGGAATGACAGCTTTCTTGATGCGTCCAATCTCTGTCCTGCTCCACTCTTCTTTTAATACATTGCTTACTCGAGGATAAATCTCAACAGGCTGGACCTCAGGAAGTGGTCTCTGCTTCAACATCTGCACACGTTGGCGGACATCATCAATTTTTTCAAGAAATTTAAGTGGCGACTCATCTTGTAAAGAGGTTGTCACTGTCATTAACTCGAGCTGTTGCTCCCGTATCTCCTTCATTCTTTCAATCTGGGGAGTGTATTCTTGATTGATCATCTTGCTAACATCACAAAGAGCTGACAAAAAATATTTTTTTTTCTGTTCTAATGTATCAGTAAGCTCCTTAAAATACTGGAGAACAACTTCTTTATCACCTTGAACTATTTTCTCAGAATGACATTTCTGTTCTTCAAGCTTTTCAATAAGGCGAGTGATGTCTGTCCAGTGTGTGTCGGTTAACTGTTTAAACAACTTCTGAGGTGTATCCTTTTCTTTAAGATAGGCACTTTGAAGGTCATCTATAGGATGGCCATGATGTTGGCCTATAGTAAGGCAATGGCCACAAACTAATTTTTTATCTAGTAGACAATAAACATTTAATGGTTGCCTGTAATGTTCAGGGCAGGTGACAACATCTGGATGATCTTCTTGCTGGTACTTTTCAATAATTGCTCTTAATGCAAAGTTTACAGGTAAGGATTCTATGCCAGTCGATGCAATTTCAATAATACTTCTGCAGTTAGGACACTTGAGTGGAATTCGCAGAGGTCTCCATATATAAAAGTTACCAGATGCCTGAAGAACATTTTCCAAACAGTTTCTACAAAATGTATGAGAGCATGGCAGTACACGGGGGTCTTCAAAGATACTGTAACAGATGGGGCACGTTAACTCCTCCTCAAAATTGTGCATTTCCTGTAAAACAACAAAAAGATTTAAGGCTATATGTAGCACACATCTGGCACACATGTAAGGTTTTAGGCATGACCTTCAAATTAATAACACTGTATTCACCATTTAAAAGAAAAGCACTGAGATTTCTTCTTAGTTGGCACTTTCTTTGTAATTCAACTCCTAATATATTCTGAGTAAGTCCATCATCTTAAAAGTTTATTACTTTCCAACAACATCCCTACTAATGCATAACGCTCCAAATTAGTCAAACTGGTTTCTATGTAATTTAAGACTAAATAAAAGTCAGTTGAAATCTCTTTAATTACAATCACTATATACAAGATAACGAAGAAAAACTACACATGTAATGAATAGGCAAGGACAAGACTAACATTTGCACAACATTAGGCTTAACAAAATTATTCAACTTAGAGGAAGAAAATGTTATCTGTGATGAGTTTTTTCTGAGGTAAACTCTAGGGTTGTAGGCATGAGGGTGTTACCTATGGTTCTTTTCTGAGATAAATGCTAGGGTTGCAGGTTTGAAGAATCAAAACTCCCTCAATCATAGCTTCTCACAAGTTATATTTGGCTTCTCTAAAAATTTTCTCTAAAAATTGTTACTATTAACATCAGCACACAGCAATTCTTTTTTTTTTTTTTTTTTTTTTTGGTGGTAACAAACTCAAAGCCTTGTACACGCTAAACAATACAGACCCAGACCTACACTGCAGCATTCTAAAGGGGTAATTTTAACTTCAAGATCTGAATGGAAAAAAGATGTAATTATAATTAGCCTTTGAATTAAAATCGGTATGAAAGACTGACTATAGTGACAAACACTGACTGAAAAATGAAAATCTAAAATAAACGATAAAGAAAATAGAAGACGTTTGAGAGACTGGGAAGATGGCTCAGTGGTTATGACTGCAAACTTGCTCTTCCAGACGGCCAGAATTTAGTTACCAGCACATCAGCAGGCTTATCTATAACTACCTACAAACCACCCCCAGGGAATCTGACACTCTCCCAATAGCTGCACATATCTGATCACAACACACACATAACTAAAAGTAAGTCTTTTTTAAAAAATGTGTTTTGAGAATATCCCTAAAACAAAAAGGAAAAAATAAACAAATATAGTTCAGAGACTCCAACAGAGGCTGGCAGTTTTTGTTTTTTGTTTTGTTTTGTTTTTGTTTTTTTTAAACATATAAAAGTTTAATTGGAACCTAGAGGCAGAGACTGGAGGTCAGAGGACAGAGAAGGGAAGAGTGAATAGGTGGACAAGGCTGGCTGGCTTACAGTCCACTTTTCTAGTTTTCCTTTGTACTGTTCACAATGCAAGCCATAGATCTGCAAAAACCTGCCGGCGGTGGTGGCGCACGCCTTTAATCCCAGCACTTGGGAGGCAGAAGCAGGTGGATTTCTGAGTTCGAGGCCAGCCTGGTCTACAGAGTGAGTTCCAGGACAGCCAGGGCTACACAGAGAAACCCTGCCTTGAAAAAAACAAAAAACAAAACAAAAAAAAATCTGCAAAAACTACCTAGCCTTTGGCAGGGGGAAAAATATCAAGTATATCATTGTTTAAAAGAAGAAACAAAATCCTAAGTGCTATTTATGTAGAGTATAAAGGCTGACAAAAAATCTAGATAAAACCAGTCCACCCCCCCAAAAAAAACACAGGGTTGGGGATATAGCTCAGTACCAGAATGTGATGTCTAGTACGCATGAGGTCCTGCATTCAGCCAACACCACAAAAAAAAAAAAAAACTAGCAGCAATAGCATTTAGAAATAACTAATGGTTCTTTTTAAACTTCCAAATCTGTTTAACCCTTAGCTTCTTAGCCACTTCTGTGTGCTTCCCTAGACCAGGTGCCTCTCTGTCAATTTACCTGGATAAACTAATTTTATTTCAAGCACATAAGATTTTATAATAATTTTATTGCCGGGCGGTGGTGGCGCACGTCTTTAATCCCAGCACTTGGGAGGCGGAGGCAGGTGGATTTCTGAGTTCGAGGCCAGCCTGGTCTACAGAGTGAGTTCCAGGATAGCCAGAGCTACACAGAGAAACCCTGTCTCGAAAAACCAAAAATAAATAAATAAATAAATAAATAAATAAATAAATAAAATCTGTTAGAAGCAATGAAGGGCCTATCAGAAAAGATACCATGACAATGTTTAGGACCCATAATGAGGCCAGTTGTAGCATGCAGAAACTATGTGATGACCTGCGTAGGATTCCAGGAAAGTCATGACTGGGCAGCAGTACAGAAGGCAACAGTCACGGAAAAGAAATGCAAGCGAACGCACGTTTAAAAGCCTTTACACCTAAACCCACATCCACAGAGAGCTGAAGTCATACAAAAATCACCCAAGAAAACAAAGATGTCAAAATACACAACGGTGGAATACAGAAAATGAAGTAATGTACATAACATATTCGATCCAGATTTAATATCTGGTAGTAAAATTGCAAAAACAAAACAGATTTTAGGACAAGTTTGCATACAATAGTTCTAGTATTATTAAATCTTCACAGCTCTACTTTGTATCTCTCACAGGAAGCAGGGGTGGGTGTGGCCATGGCTCAGTGGGTAGATCATCCAAGCTTGATGGTGGGGTGTGGCCGTGGCTCAGTGGGTAGACCATCCAAGCTTGATGGTGGGGTGTGGCCGTGGCTCAGTGGGTAGACCATCCAAGCTTGAGGACCAGCGTTTGATCTCCAAAGCCCATGTAAAGCAGGACATAGATGAATAAAGCACTCATACTGCAAGGTGGAGGCAGAGGTGAAAAAATGACCCAGTTTCAAGTTCGGGGGAGGCTGTCCTCTGACCACACAGACACTCAAATACTTGGGGATTGGGGGAAAAGTGACAATGTGTCTGAGAATCTATAGGCCCAACAGCTCAACTTTAAGTTATAAGAAGTTTGCAAATAAAGTATCAGTAGCGACAATCAAAGCGTGGATGCAGGCAGCACTGGACTCTACGAGACAGTGAATGAACCACTGCCTCAGCAGGCTTCCTTAGGGCGCCCACTTCGATAATAAAGACAGCTTCTCAAAAGTAAATACCGAGCACAGAGAAGCCGCTCCACTCTGAAGAGCACGTGCTCCTCTTTCAGTGGACCCAGAGTTTACTCCCAGTGCCGTATCAGACAATTCATGGGAGCTGGCTGTAACTCCAGCTCCAAGGATGCAGGCCCTCCTCCAGCCTCCATGGGCACCAGACTCATGGTATATGCTAACAGACACAGGAGTCAATTTTAAAAATAAATCCCCCACATAGAAGGATGGGGGCAGGAGGCTACTGCAGGCATAAAGGAGGCCTTACCAAGAGAACAGAAACGCAAACTCTAAAATAACTGTGTAAGCAATGCAGAAGCAAAGGACAAACACAAAAGGGATGTCTTTACATACATACTTACATACATACATACATACATACATACATGCATACATACATACATACATACATACATTCATGCAATACAACTGATAGGGTTTTAATGTGTCTGAACATACTGAGGGGTAAATCAGAAAAAAATAAAGCCATGAAAAGGAATAGTTTATATTTTATGACCTATACATTTTAACATATTCATAAATACCAAATAGTGATTTACACTTAGTGACCAAACTATATGGGGGGGTGGGGGGGGAACAAAAAGAACTACAGTTTCCTTATTAAAGAAAAGCCAACAACTCTACACTTAAACTGTCAAGTGGTCACTCTTCTGAGTGCACGTGTGGGGCAGGCCACGCGTGTGGTCAGAGACAGCTTTCAGAGTCACTCCTCTCCTTCCTCCGCACTTTCCAAGGACTGAACCTGACTGTCAGGGTTCCGTGACAAGCACGCTGTCACTGAGCCATCTTGTGAGCCCAAAACTGGAAAAAGAAATTAAGTACATTTAAAACATGTAGAAAACCAGAGGTGACGCTGGGCACTGAGGAGCCAGCCTTTGACCCCAGCACCTGGGAGGCGGAAGCCAAGGAACCCCTGCGAGTCTGAGGCCCGCCGGGACGACAACCTGAGTTCCAAGACAGCCAGAGCCACACAGGAAGAACCCATCTAAGGGGAAAAAATAAAGAAAAAAGAAACAGACATGAAAACTGAAAGACAACATAAGGAGAGGAGTGTGGTGGGTTCTGAAGAACGAGAATAGGGAGTAGAGAGAGAGAGCTGCCAGCTTTTATAGTAAATAAGTTGCTTCACTGAATCAGCATATAGCTAAAAGGAAAATTAACTACTAAGGAAGACAGACAGTCCTACAAGTGGCCAGACAGACATGCACGCTGCAAACCAAGAAAACAGCAGCAGTGGGGGTTGGGGGAGGAGTGGAAGTGTGAGGCGGTCAAGAACACAGTAAGTTCTTTAAATCTGACCAGTCGTCCCCTTAGCGCCTCCGTCTACACACTGCTCTGTTCATAACTCAGTCCTACTCCTTTCATCTAGAGATGTACTCTATTTACCACCGCCCTTAGCAAGTTTTGCAATTTTGTATAAGTCAAAAGACTAACTGTCCAAGAAGCAAGACTTTGAGTTCCATGTATAATCCTGAAGAAGCTATGCATATCGGGTACTTTTCTGTTGTGATAAAATACCATGACCACGGCAATTCAGAGAAGTCGGTTTATTTTGGCTTACAGTTCCAGAGGGCCAGAGTTCATGAGGACCGCACAGCAGACGGAGTGGGAAGCTGAGGAAATCTAACAGCAGGCATGAACCAGAATGAACTAAAGGTGAGAAGAGACTCAGCTCTCAAGGCTGCTGTGTCCTCCCACCAGGCTGCATAATCTCTCCCAACAGTGCTACCAATGGGGAGTGTTCATCTCAAATGCCAGCTGAACCCATGGGGGACACTTCACCCACACCACCACACCCAGCAACCAGAAGCTATGTGAAAAGTCTAGGCTAACTGTATTTTTGAAAACAGCACTAAGATGTCAGACATACTAGTAAAAAGTCCTTGGAACATAACTAGCCAAGCTTTCAAAAGTTAGTTCTGCAAAAGCAGACAGCCAGAAAATGTACAAAGCACAGAGGAATGCTGCTAGAAATCAATAGACAAAACGTCCCTAAGTTCTAGAAGAAAAAAAAAAAAACCATAAGACCCCAGAACTCTGTACCTGTGTGATTTATTCACACACAACAACAGAAACAGCTGGACAGTGGCCGCTTCACAGCAAGGGTGAGGAGCATGAGGACCTCAGACGCCCGACAAAGCCACCAGTCCTGAGCTGGGGTGATCCCGAGAGGAAAGGGACAAGCAAGCACCGAGGAAGAACATGCATAGAGAAGGGATAAAAGGAGAGAAAAGGCCCAAAGGAAACACAGCAGCTTGCAAAGCTCCTTACTAATAGATCCGATGACTTCAAACAAATTCAAAGTATTGAACAAATCAATTCCAATTACTAAGACTCATCCAGGAAAACAAAGCAAACTGTGGGACATTTTTATAAGTTAAAAAAGTTCTCTCTAGGACAGGGGGCTGGGGAGGGCCGGGGCAGGCGTCTATGATGAATTCTTTCAAATGGTCATGAAACAATGCCATGTTCATCTGTCCCAGAATACAAATATAAGTATGCAAGTTTCAAAACAGTACAGTAGGACCCAAAGCCCCGCAGAGATAATACAAACCAAAAATAGACTAATTTCCCAAAACGGATACTTTATAGATATGATTAGCAGATTAGCTCTATTAGCAAAAATAAATAGAGTACATTGAAAGAATGCCAACATGCCGACGCTGGGCTCGTGACAGACAGACTAGGGTTCTGGGCTCGCTCTCTGACTAAGGTTCTGGGCTTGTGACAGACAGACTAGGGTTCTGGGCTCACTCCCCGACACAACTACAGGAGCCTTGTTAACTGAGGAACAGGAAACCTGAAATAATTCACTCAGTGAAGTCAATGGAGGGTGGAAAGTGTAACCACATGAGATTTTGAAAAACAATGTAAGCATCAAACTAGAAAGAGAAAGTGCAGTGATGGAGCCTGCGGCCCGGGAGGGGAGGGGAGGGGAGGGGAGGGAGGGGAGGGGAGGGGAGAGGGCAGGGCAGCTATGTCTAAGGAGTGCGTACACAGCTGGAGTTTGGCAAGATGAACCGATCCAGACTACAGTTGTACCGATGCAGATACATGAACCAGCACTGATTGTTCACATTAGTAAAAGGATTTCCATGGGAAATGTATGCACTGTAAAATACAAGAACTACGAAACCTTTTCTTAACTATATTCTTTCCTCTGCCAGATTATAAATTTTAATCAATTTGTTTTAGTTACACTTTTAAAAAAAAGTGACCACAAAAATAAGCCATGTGAAATGTATTTTCCTCCAATGAGTACTAAAATCTTAAGTAAAAACTGATAATTAAGCAAGACAACCCACTTCAATTCATCAAAAAGCAGGTTGTTTTAATACTGGGTCACGGTATTTTAATCACAACGCTCAATTATTTGTAAATTATTTCACAAATTTCTTGTTTATAAAAACGCTTCTAAATTTCTCATCCTTTTGCATCTAGTGTCTACAAGAACACCAGATATAATCATCAGTATTAAATATACTCTGATCGTGTGCTTTTAGATTTTAATTCATAACAGTTAACTGCTCGTCATTTTTTGAACATGAATGCTATAAAATACTCGCTAGTTTTTAGTTTTGTCTCCTTTACTGAACTGCTCCCCCTCGGCCTGCGGAGAGGACAGCCATGCACCATCACCCGGGGTCAGATTCTACTTTACAGTCTCCAAGGAAATTATGTTTCCCAAACCGCAGTGCTCCAGGACTTGTTGCAGGACTTCGGGTGAGTCAGCGACGAGCCTGGGAAAGCTCAGGTTGTGCTACACCCACTTCTGGGCTACACAGCCGTGTGGCCCTGACTGATAAAAAGACTAATGTGTGAAATTATAGACATGAGAGGGGGTGGAGGAGAGAATTGCTATGATCATGCCCTTTAAATGCTACCATAACACAAAACTTTAAACTTTTCTCAGTCACTATAGACATATATGAAATCTTGTGTTGAGACCTATTTTTATAATAGGTTCATTTTCAGTCTAAAAGAATTTAAAAGCCAAAAAAAAAAAAAAAAAAAAAAAAGAATTTAAAAGCCGGGCGTTGGTGGCGCACACCTTTAATCCCAGCACTTGGGAGGCAGAGGCAGGTGGATTTCTGAGTTCGAGGCCAGCCTGGTCTACAGAGTGAGTTCCAGGACAGCCAAGATTACACAGAGAAAACCTGTCTCGAAAAACCAAAAAAAAAAAAAAAAGAATTTAAAATATTTTCATGTATAAATATAAAATTATACTTTTTTTTTTTTCATTTTCTAGACAGGGTTTCTCTGTATAGCCCTGACTGTACTGGATACATTTATACTTTTAAAAAATACTATAAGCTGAGCAGTGGTAGCTCACTGTAATCCCAGCACTTGGGAGGCAGAGGCAGGCGGATTTCTGAGTTCGAGGCCAGCCTGGTCTACAGAGTGAGTTCCAGGATAGCCAGGGCTACACTGAGAAACCCTGTCTCGAAAAAAACAAAAACAAAAACAAAACAAAACTATAGCAATATCTAATTTTGCGTCTTTACTGATGTGTTCTGTTTCATTTTAATATAAACCTATTCCACAAAGCTATGAAAGAAGCTATTAATGTAACTTCACCAGGAATTGACATGAGAAATTATAGCTTTAACTGATTTTTAAAAAATATTTCTTAGGGTTGGAGAGATGGCTCAGCAGTTAAGGGCATTGGCTGCTTCCAGAGGTCCTGAGTTCAATTCCCAACAACCATATGGTGGCTCACAACCATCTGTAATGGGATCTGATGCCCTCTTCTCATGTGCACGAAGACAGTGAGTACAACTATATACATAAAAGACAGTTTTCAAAAAATATTTTTTTCAAAGTGAAAATATATTTGATGGAAAACACTGCAACATCCTTGCTGAAAGACAATGTCAGTATATCTACGACCTAAAGTCAAAATGTTGCATTACCAGGCTAAAATACAGTATCTTGGGTCACTAGAAATGTAGATCAGTGTGTAATACTGGGCAAAAAGGAATAAAGGTAGCTTGAATAATAAACAGTCTGCAGACGAGTAAAGCAGTACCACTCTGTGTGCATGCCTTCAGATGAACACACAGCCTTATAAAAGTGAAACTCTTCTGGCCAGGCAGTGATGGCTTTAGTCCCAGCACTCCCAGAGGCAGAGGTAGAGTAATCTCTGAGTTAGAAACCATCCTGGTCTACACAGCAATTATCCAGCACAGCCAGGGCTACACAGAGAAACCATGTCTTGAAAAAAAAAAAAAAAATCAAAACCAAACAAATGAGTGAGCATCTTTTAGATTAGTCATTTCTCACTTTAGGCTGCCTCCATAAGATGGTTAAAATTTTACACACTACCAAAGTACATCTTTTTTTTTTTTTTCCCAAGAGATTTTAAATTTTACATCATAGCCCAGAAACCACACACTGAGATGGACTGATGTTTCTTCATATACAGTTAACTTCCCAGAGATTACCTACCTGGTCTGTGAATCTCCTGATCTGGAGACTGAATGTACTTTATCTTCTCCAACTTTTCCAAGCTCTTTTGTTATTCTAAAATGAAAACAATTTAATGTTTCAGATTTTGCCTACAGTAAATATTTCATCTTGAAACTCCCAACAACCGCCACACAAAGGACTTTTTACAACACAACGCATCTCTGAGTCTGGACAAGACTAACCACTGACGGGAACTAAACACTCATAGTCTGGTTTGGTGGGCTTTTTTGAGACCAGGTCTAACTGTGCAGTCCTCACGGACGACCTGGAACCCACAGGAGAGCCTGGCGCCTCTGTCTGCCCCCATACTGGTCTTACAGGCGTGCACCGCCATGCCTCGCTACAACTCAGCAAGACCACTAAGAATATCCACGTAGATTTCCCCCAGCTTAAAACTACTTTAAATTATTCCCATCAACACATTCGGTTGTCTCTGAAATGCTGTAGGACTCAGTTTTACGTACGAAGGTTCACATCTGTAAAATGGGCATAAGTCCTACGTGAACTCCAAACAAAGAAGTGGCTCAAGATGGCAGTCATACCTCTCTCCTGCAGGATGCCCAGGGCTCACCCGCCCCGCACGGTCCTACGGGGCCCGCTAGGCTCACCCACCCGCCCTCACGACCACGATCCCGCCGGCAGCTCCGAGGAGCGCCGCTGCTCCACCCGCGCGCGGGACGAGCGCACGCCTCTCCGGAGCCCAGCCCGCCTCTCCGGAGCCCAGCCCGCCTCTCCGGAGCCCAGCCCGCCTCTCCGGAGCCCAGCCCGCCTCCCCATCCTCAAGTCCGCGGCGGCGTACCCGGGGCGGCGGGCGCTCGAGAAACGAGAGGCTGCGAGCCGCCTCCCCGGCGGAGCCGCGTACTCACCGCGAGACGGGCGACGGCGCGCACGGCGACGGGACGGCTCGGCTCGGCTCGGCTCCGGGGCAGCCTGGCGCGGGCACTGCGAGGCGCTCGCCCGAGTCTTCAGGTGCCCGGCGGGGCGGAGCCCGCGGCGCCACAGCGACTTTCAACTGCGCCGCCTCCGCCAATGAGAGGGCGCGGGCGGCCTTTGAACGCCAACGGCCGCGGGCTGGGCGCCTGCGCACTAGGCGCGCGGCGCGGAAGCGCACGGGCGGGGCGGCCGAGCGGGGCGGTCGGCACGGACGTGCCTAGGTGGCCGGGGTCGCGCCTGGGGGGAAGTGGGGGAAGGGCTGGCGCCAGGACCTCGCGAGGGCGGCGACGCGCGGGTGACCCGCGGCTCTGGAGGCGCTGGGGGGGCACTGCTCAGTACTTAGGGCCGCGCCCGCCCGGGCTGGTTCTGGCTGGCGGCGCGCGGGCTTCTTCCATTGTTAGCTCACAGGTTCCGTGCTCAGGCCGGTGAAGTCACCCGCTGCGCTGCAGGGCTCGGCACGCCGGCGCTCGCCCGCCCCCGTGAGGCTGCGATCCCCAAGCTTCGTCCGCTTCCTCCGTGTCTTCTCTAACACGCTGGGTCAGAAAACACCGTAATGCTTTTTCACTTTTGCGGAGAAAGTCCATTCCATAGCTCCGACCACTCCCCGCTCCCCGCTCCCGGCCAGTGTGGACCACCTCGCTAATTCCAAAGCAGCCTAAGAAACACAGCAAGACTTGATCTCGGAGACAAGATTAAAGAGGGAGAGAGAGTAGGGGAAGGCAAAAAAAAGAAAAAAGAAAGAAGAAAAAAGTGCAATCGTGCCTTCAAGGAGCCTGGTTCACAGGTCCATAGAGTTCCCGACCCTGCCAGAGATTTCTCTAACCAAACATGGGGAAGGGGCGATAAGGCAGCTCCACGCTGACCATCGGTGGCACTCGGGTTTTATGGATTGTGATTCATGCGCTCCATAGATGACAGTGTTGGCCTGCAAAAGAGAGACTAGAAATTGCAATTCAAATACAGACACCAAAGCTTAAAAGTCATAAACCTACAAATCCCATGTGTTTCCGTTGCTTCAGCCTTCGAAAACTTTGGACTGCAGAAAAAGTTCAGCTGCTTTGGGTCTCTTCCATTATGATATACACAGTCCCAATAATCCCTTTGTGATAGAGTATTGAAAAGGGGGATTAAAGGATGGGAAGTATGTGCTTTGCTACAGGTATTATATCGGAAAGATGATGAACTGAAATGTGAATTCTGAGCTGGGGGTGTAGCTCAGTTCCAGGGCTCGTCTGGCACATTCAGTTCCCAACATGGAGAAGCGAACCCGCTGTGCGTACATTGACGATTTCTTGGTACTCCTCAGACCCTTTGCTTGAAAATTTTCTTTCTTGACCTTTGAAACAGGAAGTCAGCACTTCCCGAAGACCCACGCAGCCCCTCAGAACTGTCGCAGGGGAATCCGATGCTCTCCTCTAGCCTCTGAGATCACCAGGCATGGATGTGATATACGCATACATGCACGTTACAAACCACACATTAGACCGATAAACAGGGTTTTGTTTGTTTTTAACTGACCAGAGGCAACTCGCCCGTTAAGCGCACTTACTATTCGCGTTCAGTTCCCAGCAGTTTACAGGCAGTGGACTCCTCACAACTGCCTGTAACTCCAGCTCCAGGGGATCTCATGCTCGCTCTTGCCTGGCTCTGCAGACACTCATACACTTATGGCACATACTTACACGGATCATTCGCACACATAAAAAAGTAAAAACAGTAGAAGCTTGTATACTGTCTTAGATAAAGAACAATGCATCCTTAAGGAATGACAGAGCAAACATGTTTGTATTAGGAGGCAAGTTCCAGGGCTGTTACTAAAAGATACCAAAAAGTTGGGCACAGGCAGAAGCTAGTAGAAGACAAGGATTACTTCAAGGAGCTTGTTACAAAGAGGCCATTGTAGCCCCATCTAACAGTCTCTGGCCAGCAAGGATACTTTCTGGTCTTCTTATCTGAAGGAGAGCCTTCCCACAAGAATCTCTGTTTGCTGCAGGCAGGAAAATACAGGTCCTGGCTAACATCAGTTCCTCGAGTGATTTCAGCTGTAGTCATCAACATACCAACCCCACCTAACTTGAGATAGCCCTTAACTCTGTGAGAATTAGCATGAACTGTAACCCAGCAAATGGATTTCAGGCCAGCAGTGATGACATACATTTTTAATCTCGACATCAGGGAGGCAGAAGCAGTCAGTTCTCACGAGTTAATAGCCAGCCTAATCTACAGAGCTAGTTCCAGAACCGTCAAGACCACACAGAGAAACCCTGTCTAGAAACAACCCCCAGCCCTAGCAATATAAAGAATGTATTCACGTCAAATTGGTAGGTCAAGCCTACAGTCCTAAGGCAGGAGGATGCCTGCAATTTAGAGGCCAGCATGAGCTAGCTATACTGTGCGTTTGAGGGCAGCCTGGGCCACCTTATCTCCAAGCTACATAAAAAGAGCGTACTTCATCTGTAATGCTTTTCATCAGGATCATGGAGAAAGCCGTGTTTAATAGTATGTGCCTGTAGTGTCGGCACTTGGGAAACTGAGGCAAGAGTTCTGCCATGAGCTGGAGGAATACTGAGCCCTTGACCCTAGATAAATAAATAACCAGGCACTGCTAAATAAATTGTTATTGTATTTCTGTGACACATTTCTCTAAGATTTCAGGCCCAGGGAAAATGTTTCTTCTGCTGGTTTTGTTGTTCTTTGGTGAGCCATGAAGGCCACACAATGAGAACTTTGTTGCCAGCAGCTTAGGAAGTGGGTACAAATCTTCTCAAGCTCTCCCTTTCCAGGACACACTGCTTAAAGGAATGTTAGCCACAGCCTCAGATACATTTCTGACCTCAAGTGAATTGTGAGGCAGATCACTGTTTACCAGTAGAAAAGAGACACTCAACTCTGGGAAGGGCTTGAGGACGCTGATTTTAACCATAAGCGTTTCCCAAGTACCTGCCTTTCACCTCAAACTTAGGAAAAAGTTGACCTGAGACTGTGCAGTTCTGTGCTTAATGCTTGCAGATTAATCAAATCCTTGGTTAAACCAAGTGGAACGAAGTCACTGCTCTGGTGGATGCTAATGTGGAACTGCTGATGGTCCTACCCAACTGTGCCAACTAGCAGGCCAAACGAGCCCCAGCAGAGACCCACTGAGCCGGTGCACTCCGAGGGTGGAGGTGAGTGTGACAGTGAGCTGACAGGACTGTGCAGCCACCTCGCTGGGTAATGTGCGGGTGTGAGGCTCCCGGGAATACACTACCTGGGAAGAATTCAAGAGTCTCCAAAGAGCCACGGACTGTTTCCTGAAGATCCTGTCTTAAGCATCAGCTGGGTAAAGAGAACACACACTGGGCTTCCACATCCCTGAAGAGCCAGGGGCCTCTGACTTCACTCCTCTCAGTTCCCACAGCAACACAGAAGAAGGACGGGACTCACAGGTAAGAAACAAGGTGCACTGACCTTGTGTCGAAGGGGCACAATATCGCAGCTGAGTTTCTGGACCTCTGGCTCTTACAATCTCTGTGGTCCATCATCAACAATTTCCCCTGAGCTTTAAGATACATACTCCAAATGTATCCGTTGGGAGGGGGATCCCACGGTTACTTATTCTCTTCATTTGGGTCAGTTGTGGGTCACTGTAATGGTCTCCGTCTGCTGCAGAAAGAAGCCTCTTTGATAAGAGACGAGAGCTGCATTTATATATGGGGATGAGGATAGATATTTAGAAAGCAGACTCCAGACACATAGGCAGCAGAGGAAGGCCTTGTCGAACATCAAAGGGAGGAGAGGCCCCTGGTCCTGGAAAGGCTCCATGCAGCAGAGTAGGGGAATACTAGGACAGGGAAATGGGGAGGGGGGTGATTGGAGAACAGAGGAAGGGGAGATGGCTTATGGGACTTTTGGGGGAGGGGGGAACCGGGAAAGGGGAAATCATTTGAAATGTAAATAAAGAATATATCTAATAAAATAAAATAAAATCCATATGGAAAAAAAAAGAAATTATATTGGTTTAGGAAAATGGCAGGAGGTTCTCCTCGGTTCTGTGACCTGTCTCCATGCATTTCTCTCCTGTTAACTGGGCCTTAGGACTAACTAGATAACTGCTGGTTGTTCCCAAGACGGAGGAGCCACTGTTGTGCCCTTGTGAGTTCCTTGCTAGTTCAGCCACCCGTGTGGTCCACAGGCTTTCCAGGTCAGGGACCACCAACCGCTCCTCTCCCTCGGGAACTAGCATAGCATCTTCTGATACTATAAGAACCAGTAAGAAACAGGCCTCAGGAAGGAGGCTTCCAGGTCGGTACCAGCTCTTGCTCCAAGTCCTGTGTCCTAAGTGTGTGGTGCTTTCAGCAAATGGGGCCTTACCTTCAAATTCCAAGACGCAGCCAAGGGCAGCCATTGTTTTGTGGGTCTCATGGAGTCCCTTGACTACCAGCTCAGGAGGAGGCTCCTCAGGCCTGGAACGTGGGTTTCCGTTAGCTAGTCTATGGCTCGTGGCATAAAGTAATTTAAACTATATACCTACACACACACACACACACACACACACACACACACAGAGTATGTCATTTTAGAGAAACCTAAAATAAATACTATTCCTATGTCCTTTTCAAATATCCTTAGTATTCTGTAGCCCTCTTTCCTCTTACTGGGCAGGTTTAAAGGGCCAGCCGAAGGACAAAATCAACGTGCTATATAATTGTTATGCTCTTGTTCAAATGACCAGTTACTGTGTTGAAAACAAGTCACGATCTCAACCACCTGCCAATGAACAATTGGAGGCCTATTGCCCTTAAACAAAGAGATATTTGTTACAGCATGACAATGTTGGCAGAGACAGGTTCCATCTTGTGATGGCTTCATTACCACACTGCCATTCCTTCTTCCCCGCCCCCTTCACACACACACACACACACACACACACACACACAAGCACAAGCACGCATACACACATACACACACATGCACATGCACACATACACGCGCGCAGACACACACACACAAACACACACACACGGCACACACACACATACACACATGCACACACACAAGCACACACAAGCACACACACACACACACACACACACACACACACGGCACACACACACACGGCACACACACACATACACACATGCACACACACACACACACACACGGCACACACACACATACACACATGCACACACACACAAGCACAAATACACACACACACACACACAGAGTAAAGCACATCCTATTTGCTTTTCCATATGAAGCAGCTGAGCATTTCTTGAGTTACGTCTTACTCGCAGGAGCAAGCTATATTCACTAAAACAAATGCAGATCCTTCTCTAACAACTCTAGTGTAATAGAGATGCTAGGTTCCCCAATCAGCCACCATGCTTAACAGTAACAGAAATAAAAATAGAAGGTGGCCTTGGCAGTGTGTATTTTTATAAACATAACTCTTGTTTTCAGTTAAAATCGTGCAACTGTGAGAACTTTGAAATTCCCGTTCACGGCACAACTGCTTGGCTGCACATTCAGCCTCGGCCTCGGAATTCTCAAGCATTGACCTGTTCAACCCAGCTATAGACGGAGCCCATGATACCTACTTAAAGGCGAGACTGTTGGCGATGATTTGATGACGTTTCTAGCAAGACAACAGTCTGGACATCATGAACTGGGATGTTTCCTACTAGTTAAAGTTGTGCAGATAACAGATGTTCCATTATGTAAGAAAGTAGTACCAGGGTTTTCTGTAACTCATGATCATAGACTGCCTGGAACAACATAGTTCTCTAACAGCAAGGTGTTTGCCATGGAGGTGTGGGGGATGACTGCTGAAAATATTCCTAACTCTGATTGGAAGATCCCAGGATAGGTCCAGCAAGATGGCTTTTTAGTGGGTAAGTGTGGTTGCTGTTTAAGCCTGATGTCCTGAGTTTGATCCTGGAATCTATCTACCTGGTGGGAAGAGAGAGCCAACGTCCCAAAGCAGTACTCTGACGCCCACATGCTCACGCCCCACCTGCTCCCTGACGTGCCTCTGCCAGTAAGTTTTTAGAAACCTCAGTCCCAGAATATTTTTAAATTTCTCAAATGTTGTTATGATTTCTCAAATTATTTCTCATCACATTTTAATGCTTTCTAAGATGTGTGAGTACACGCTGTGATGATAAGGTAAGCAAGGGCTAGCTCTGTGTCGGCCCCTGCATTGTACCTGATCCGAAGGTTCGCCATTAGTGCCTCTTAACTCATTCTCGACTCTTCCTTAGGAATTATCCTTAGAGTTAGTCCATGAACCAGACCTCAGGATAAAAATAAACAAAATACAAAGTCAGTAACCGCATGGGTATATTTACAAATATAAGACAAAAAGCAGAGACTGGAGAGATGGCTTTGATGTTAAGAGCACCATTCGCTCTGCAGAGGGCCCTGGTCAGTTCTCAGCACCCACTGCATGCCTTGCAACCTGTAACTAAAAGTCAAGAGACTCTGAGACCCTCCTGTGCATGTTCAGTATGCCCATAAACCACATACATGCACATTAAATAAATAAGTATTTTAATAACAGAGTATAGGATTATAGATTATAGGGAGAAGCCGGGTCTAAACTGCTCTGGAAATCAGTTTGGCGGTTCCTCAGAAAATTGGGCATGTCACTTCCAGAGGACCCTGTCATACCACTCCTGGGCATATACCCAGAGGATTCCCCTGCATACAATAAAGACACATGCTCCACTATGTTTATAGCAGCCTTGTTTATAATAGCCAGAAATTGGAAGGAGCCCAAATATCCCTCAAAGGAGGAATGGATACAGGAAATGTGGTATATTTATACAATGGAATACTACTCAGCAATTAAAAATAATGAACTCATGCAATTTGTAGGTAAATGGTTAGATCTGGAAAATATCATCCTAAGTGAGTTAACCCAATCACAAAAGAATACACATGAAATACAATCACTGATAAGTGGATATTAATGAGCCCAGAAGCCCTAAATACTCAAGGCACAATTAGCAAGTCAAATGATTCCCAAGAAGAAGAAAGGAGAGGACCCTGGGCCTGAAAAGATTGGATCCCGTTTTGTAGACCCAGAACAGAGAAATCGTGGTGGGGGGGGATGATTGGGGGATAGTTGGGGGGGAGAGGAATTATGGGACGTATGGTGGGGGGAACTGGGAAAGGGGAAAGCCTTTGGAATGTAAACATAGAATATAGAAAATAAAAATTTAAATAAAAAAATTAAAAAGTCTCTAGACAATTGGTTCCTTGTGCAAGAATCAACCGCTAGAATAAAACAGAGCACACTTAGCAATCTACAGGCTGCGATTGTTTATTTTTGTAGACAAAGTGTATTCGAACACCCACACATTTACTGTCTGTGGCAACATTCGTCCTTTAACAGATGTGGGTACCTCATGAAAAAGTTGGATTTGAAAGACCTGGAACTAAAAACAGCAATTCAGCTATGGTCCCTGGTTGAGCTGGGTTTGAACACGCTAACGGGAGCTGGACCTGTACAGCGTGAAGAGCTTTGAATGCTACTCTGGGTCCTACCGTTTGTTAGGAGTCTGCCCTGCCCTACCAGTGATATCCACTCGTGGGCGTGCAGTGAAGCCATCATGTGATGGGTAAATGTCAGTTGTCAGTTTGGCAAGACCTAGAATCACCTGGGAAGAGAGTCTCAGTGAGGGATTGTCTAGATTCGGCTGGACCGTGGGCCATGCCTGGGAGGGATTTCCTTAATTAGGCTAATTGAGGTGGGAAGACCAACCCTAAGTGTGGGCGGCAGCACTCCCCAGGCTGCGCTCCGGACCGGATGAAAAGGCTAGAGCAGTGGCTCCTGCATTCGTCACTCTTTGCTTGCAAAGTGACCAGACCCCTCCTTAAGTTCCTGGTGCCCTCCGTTGCCCTCCGCTTCCCACCACGACGCTCAACACCCTTGACCTATGAAATAAGCCCTTTCTCCCCTAAGCGGCTTCATGTTAGGATATTTTATCCCAGCGACTGGAAAAGACATCGTCACCGACCGAAGTCTGTCCGCCCACACAGCCGAATTCACCCCAGGCCTATCCTGGAAGCCTGTTAAAATAAACTTGTCACAAGACAGGTTAGTTCGGTCCAACCTCACACACACTAGCGAGGTCTATAGTCTCTGTTCATTATCGGCACAGTGAAGGTAAACTTTAGTTCTCTTTTCATCTTTACTTTTTTTAAATTTAATTTCTGTTTAGTGGGGGAAGGGCAACCCGGGCCACAGCACTGACGTGGAGGCCAGGGGACAACTAAAGGGCCTGCTTCTCTTCTCCTGCCACGCCACGTGGTGCTTGGGGATTAAACTCAGGTTATCAGGCTTGGCAACAAGGGTCTTGGGTGTTTACCTGCTGGGCCATCACATCTGCCCGCTGTATTCATCTTTACTACAAAGTCATGATAATCTTTTTCCCTTTCCAAGGAAAAAGATCCTATAGACTCATGAAGCAACTGAAACTAAAATGAAAAATAAAATAAATATAAAATAAAATATATCTTCTAAAAATATTGTTTTTATTTAAAAAGTAATGACTAGACCCGGGGAATAGAACCATCATGTTTTAAGTCTAACACCTGGGAGGCTGAGGTAGGTGGATCTCTGAGTTCAAGGACAGCCTGGCCAAGAAAGTGAGTTCCAGGACAACCAGATCTAGAGAGAGAGACCCTGGCTGAAGAAGTAGAAGAAGGAGAAATAAGGAGGGAAGGAAGGAAGGAAGGAAGGAAGGAAGGAAGGAAGGAAGGAAGAGTGAGAGAGAAAGACAGAGACAGAGGCAGAGACACAGAGAGACACAGAGACAGAGACAGGAACTTTTACTTTTCAAAGAAAACCATCAGTATAGAAAGGAGGGCATTTTTTAATGAACTTACTTCTTAAAGGCAAGCACTCTTCTCAGTGAGATGTCCAGGAGGGCAAGATAGAGAACTGAACCAAGGAGTTTGGGGCTGGCCTGGACAAGACTTTGCCCAAAGGGAGGGGGTACACCAAGGTAAGGGGGAGTGGGGAGGGTAAAGGTCCTGCCGCCGGGCCTGACGAGCTGGGTCTGATCCGTGGAATCCACGCAGTAGGAGGAGAGAAGCGACTCCAGGAAAGTTGCTCTCTCATCTCCACACACGCGTCACGGCCTGCAAGCATGTATCCACATGCTTAGTCATGAAACAAGTAAATGCATACAAACATGTTTAAAACAACAAGTGTTTGGGGGGAAGCAGTGATGAACACAGAAATTCCCTTTATCTGCAGCCTTTGAGCACGTTCGTCCTCCCAGGCGTCCCTGGGGGAAGTCCGCAGACACGAGCAGGCTTGTCACCCTAGACTCAGCGGCCCATGAGCTCCACACACCTAGTGACAGACCGTGACAGCTTTCCATCCTTAAATGCAGAGTTCTGTCTTAGAGGATAACCATTAGGCCACCCCACATCTTGTTCACTGAAGACCCACGTGAGCATTGTCTTCTCCAGAGTCTTTATTTACCATCCCTTGTTTTGTTTGGTTTGGTTTGGTTTGGTTTGGTTTTGTTTTGTTTTGTTTTGTTTTGTTTTGTTTTGTTTTGTTTTTTGGTTTTTCGAGACAGGGTTTCTCTGTGTAGCTCCGGCTGTCCTGGAACTCACTCTGTAGACCAGGCTGGCCTCGAACTCAGAAATCCACCTGCCTCTGCCTCCCAAGTTCTGGGATTAAAGGCGTGCGCCACCATCGCCGGCCCTTGTTTTGTTTTTAGTTTTTTTTTTTTTTTTTTTAGTTGTTTTTTTTTTTTTTGTGGGGATTTTGTTGGTTGGTTGGTGTTTTTTGTTTTTGTTTTTGTTTTTTTCCCAAAACAAGGCTTCTCTGTGTGGTCCTGGCTGTCTTGGAGCTCACACTGTAGACCAGGCTAGCCTAGTACTCACAGAAATCTGCCTGCCTCTGCCTCCAGAGGGCTGGGATTAAAGGCCTTCACCACTACCACCTGGCTTATTCCTTGGATTTTAAAATGCAACTCCTTCATTTTTAAGTTTTTGGAAAACTTACTCGTAACTGTCTCACTGTGTAACCCAGGACAGCCTCAAACGTATAATCCTCCTGGCTTCTTTTCCTTGGTGCTAGGCATGCACCGCTAACTAGCTGAAATCCTTGTAACAACCTCCATCCAAACGTTCCCCTAAGAGTTCTGGAAATTCCCATAAGTTTCTGTCTCATTTGTGGCATGGGTGACATCTGTTTCACCCGTGAGTCGTCCCAGAAGGCAGGACTCCGTGAAGAGTCCCTTCACCCAAGCAAAGCCCATTGCAAAGCTTTCCTGAAGCTGGAGGGTTGTATCACCACCATCCAGTAGTATTCCTCTGCCTTCCTCTTTGCCTCTGGGTCTCCCCTTTCTGTAATACCAAATTCTTCCCATTGGTCGCTAGGTAATAAGCTCCATTTTGTAAGCAGAGAGTTCTCAAATTGCAGTCTTCCTGAAACGTGCAGCACCTGCTCCAACCAGATGTGTGTACAAACTCTTGGGTTTTCCCAAACCTAGTGATTCGGGAGCTCTGGGCGGTGGTGGGCAGTGGTGAACAGTGGCGGGCAGTGGCAGGCGGTGGTGGGCAGTGGTGGGCAGGGGCGTGTTCTCACAGCACAGCAGAGAGGCTCTGATGTGTAGTAAGATCCAAAGCCTTATGCGCTAATGCCCAGGCTTAAACTCTATCCCAGGGCTGTCAAGATGGCTCACCAGGTAAAGGCGATGGATGCCTTCAAGCGTCATGACCTGAGTTTGATCCACAGGGTCCACAGGGTAGAGAACAAGAATTCATTCCCATAGTGGCATGTGAGGCCCAGCTGGTTGTGCTCAGACCAGCCAGGCGTACACACCACCTCCCATGCATACCGTACACATACGAAAACAAACAAGGGCAATTTTAAAATTTCAACCCCACATTTGCTCTTCTTACAAAGGAGACTTCCAAAGAGTAATGTTAGCAACGCATACTAAGAGAGTCTGTCTACAGCTTGCTCTCTTTCCTTTATTTGTTGGCTTCTTGCTTCTCGGTTCTTTCTCTCTTAACACCTTCCCTTCCTTGCTGTGGAGGGCAGAGGCAGAGACAGCACCTAAACATCCTCTTAGCCACACCCTGATCTTCTGGGCTGCCAAGCCTCTCTCAGTAGCCTGGGTGGGCCCAGCCTGTGGGGACCTGATAGGCAGTGAGCCATGGACAGCTAGGTGTGCCCATGCGTCTG
Source organism: Apodemus agrarius (assembly GCA_964023405.1). Lineage (NCBI taxonomy): Eukaryota > Metazoa > Chordata > Mammalia > Rodentia > Muridae > Apodemus > Apodemus agrarius. Next base: position 99,759,411 of record OZ030007.1, on the reverse strand, counting down.
CATGTGAGGACGGCATGGACGCCATGTGTGCTGTCAGCCAGCCAGTGCCAGACTGAGACGATGATGAGATGCAGGCATTCCCGCTCTCTGTAGACTTTGACGTCACAGAGGAGAAGGGGAGAGTTAGGAACAGCCGTGCCATCAACCCAACGCCCACTGTGAAAGCCAGCAGCTTCCGGTCACGGGTAAATTCTCCATCCCACAGAAGATACTCCATTCCACGGAACCCTCAGCATTCGCAAGACTGGAGTGAGGGCTGGGGCTTCTTGGGGCGGAGGGCGCTTACCGCACAGTGGTCACCATTTGCTTCTATGTAAATCCCTTGAGGCCTCCATTTCCTTCAACTTGGTCTGTTTCATGCGCCCAGGCAGCAAGGCCTCTTATCCTTCCCAGCCCCAAATATGCACATGTACAAATAGGCTCAGAGGCTGGGGGTCACTCACAGCTCTGCCCAACAGGTATGGCATTTTACATCTGTAACCATCACTGGCATTAGAGAGGGTCTAACCACTTCTAAAAACTCTCAGTCTCTTTCCTCTCTGGCCATGTCTCCTCTTTGGGAATGGAAGGGGTGGTGCTTTCTGCCATGAGGTCAGGGACACTGCTGTGGAGGAATGAAGGTTTGTGAGTCCCCGCGCCCCCTTCTTCCTGCCTTCATCCCATGCCCTCCACCCCTATTCACTAAATTCAAAAAAGAACAGACGCACTGTTTACCTCAAGGCTAGGAAACAAGGCTGGAAGGTGCTGGAAGGGTGAGTCCTCAAGGCCTGACGGGCAAGCTCTTAAATCCATCTTTTCAGGACAGCACTGCTCTTCCCAGACTGTAGTCACCAAGCAAACGCTTTAGTCACTGTGGGGGAGGGGAGACAGGCTGTGTGCATGCTGCTCTTTATACTGCATAGTGACTCCAAATGAAAGCGATGCTAATAAATGATCCAATCCAAGAAGAAAGAGAAGGCACAATTTTCCCACTGAAAAGAGCTTAAGAAAACTTAGTCAGTGTTACACACTTTTCATTCTGGAATTCTACTGCTATGCTGAAGATTAAAACAAAGCCTCAAAACAAAATGATTGTTCCAATTAAGGCTCTTGTCAGGCAGAGGGTTTTGTAGTTCAAAGTCCTACTAGTAACTGAAGGTCATATTAATATTAACCATCAGCAGCTGACCTAGTAAGATGTTGTATACATTGTAGGCAAAGTAAAGCCTATCATAATGCTTTCCCAGTATCTATTTGTTCTTCAGTTGGAGGGAAGCGATCATGAAAGTAAGCATACACACACACACACACACACACACACACACACATCTACCCTGTATATAATCTAAATCTATATAATTTTTGTATATTTTAGATATGTATATGTTTTATATATAATCTATGATGCATGATATGATATATGATATGCGATATATAATATATTAATTATTAATGTTAATTATAGAATTAATGTTAGATTTATATTAATATTATATATTATATAATAATATTATATATATTATATATAATTTTTGTTTTAGTAATTCATGTGTGTAAGAGAAACATTTAAAGACTTTATTATTATTTAAATTTCATGTAACCAATTTTTGTTTTGTTTTGTTCTGCTTTTTTGACACACAGTCCTTCTATGTAGCCGTGGCTGGCACTGTGTAGTCCAGCCTGGCCTTGAACTAAGATCCACTGACCTCTGCCTCCCAAATGTTGGGTGTGTACCATGACTCTTGGCCTATTTTATTATTTTAAAGTGTGTGTTATAAATGTGTGTGTGTGTGTGTATGTGTGTATGTGTGTACAGGTGCCTATGGAGGCCAGAGGTATCAGATCCCCTAAAACTGAAGCAATTGTAAGCCAGACGCTATCACCGCTGGGTACTGAACTTGGTCCTTCGGAAGAGCAATTAAGAGCTCTCAACTGCTGACCCGTCTCTCTAGTGTCAAGTGATATGTCCTTTCTTTCTTTCTTCTTTCTTTCTTTCTTTCTTTCTTTCTTTCTTTTTGTTTTTCAAAACAGAGTTCCTCTGTATGAAAGTCCTGGATGTCCTGAACTCACTTTAAGGACCAGGTTGGCTTGAACTCACAGAGTACCACCTGCCTCTGCCTCCCGAGAGCTGGGATTAAATGTATGTATCACCCCACTTGCCTCTTATTGCTATATTCACATGCTTCCTAATACACCTGGTGGAACTACAGGAAGTGTCGAGACTTGACGGCTTGGGAGACACAGAAGCAGAAGGGAAGGACCTGGAAGAAAGGAGGAAATGGAGATGGGAAGAACGGAGGAGACAGAAGAGGAGGAGGAGGAGGGAGAGGAGGAGGAGGGAGAGGAGGAGGAGGAAGGGAGAGGAGGAGGAGGAAGGAGAGGAGGAGGAGGAAGGAGAGGAGGAGGAGGGAGAGGAGGAGGAGGAAGGAGAGGAGGAGGAGGAGGAAGAAATCAAGGAGGAGGAGGAAGGAGAGGAGGAGGAGGAAGGAGAGGAGGAGGAGGAAGGAGAGGAGGAGGAGGAGGAAGGAGAGGAGGAGGAAGGAGGAGGAAGAAATCAAAGAGGAGGAGGAAGGAGAGGAGGAGGAGGAAGGAGAGGAGGAGGAAGGAGAGGAGGAGGAGGGAGAGGAGGAGGAGGAAGGAGAGGAGGAGAAGGAGGAGGAAGAAATCAAGGAGGAGGAGGAGGAAGGAGAGGAGGAGGAGGAAGGAGAGGAGGAGGAGGAAGGAGAGGAGGAGGAAGGAGAGGAGGAGGAAGGAGAGGAGGAGGAAGGAGAGGAGGAGGAGGAAGGAGAGGAGGAGGAGGAAGGAGAGGAGGAGGAGGAGGAGGAGGAAGAAATCGAGAAGGAGGAGGAAAAAGGAGGAATGGGTGAGTAGGAAGAAAGGGAAAAGCTGGGAAACCCAAGAGGGAGCGGGGAATGGTTTTGATGATGAAAGGAAGCTGGCAGAGCGCGACAGTGCGTCCTAGCTGGGGACTGACCTGGCAAGGACTCACAAAGGGAGGAGGCTGGGATAGCCCCTTAGGACTAAACCAAGAGACAGCCCTCCTTGGTTAGTGCAGTGCCCAGGACAACGTGCTTTCCATGAAGGGTCACTTCAGCTTTGTGCTCCATCTAGGTCTAAAGAGGAAGATCTCAGTGGGACAGCAACTATCCCGAGAGGTGACCCTGAGAGCCAGGGTGATACAGAGGCAGGGACGGCTCTTCACTAGTTAGTGCTTTCTTGCTACAGGGGCAGCCACGTTCTGTGAACGGCCAAAGTGCAGAGATGGCTAAAACAGTAGGAGGAAGAGCTTTTAAAGTCTTTTCAGGCTTGGGGCTAGGCCAATGGCTGTTAGGAACACTCTGTTCTTCTAGAAGATTTGGGTTCCATTCCCAGCACACACATGGTCACATGTTACTCCAGATCCAGAGGATCTGATGCCTTCTTCAGACCTCTGCAGGCGCCAGGCACACGGGTGGCACACAGACATACTACATGCAGTCAAAGAGTCACATGCATTCACGGGAAGAATGTCATACATACAGTCAAGACAGTCACATGAGGGGAAGAGTGTCACTTGGTTTGCATGGAAGCTGAGCTTCAAGTGTCTGAAAGTGTTCTAAGGTCTCGGGTACTTCCAGTTGTCACATACCAAATAACCTACGGGGTCAGTCAACGTCTGCGGCAAACCTTGGTGTAAGGTTAGCGGGGGAAGCAACACTGGAGATGGAGGCTGCTGGAGTGGCTCGTACTTTAGCGCGTGCGCTGTTGAAGTGGTGCTGCAGTGAGTTGACTGCATTTTATCACTGGTAAGTACCATTCTCTGTTTAAGAGGAAGAAGAAAGAGGAGGAGAAGCAGTAAGAGCAGGCGTGGTGAGCAAAGCCCTGTGTAGCGCACCAGATGTTCCCAGTTCCTCTGCTCCTTTACCTTCCTAATCCTCCTTTCTTGCCTGAAGGGTTCAGCAAGGTGCAGAGGACTAGAGAGAGGACATTTCAAGCAGGTGTAAGCATCCCCATTCTCACTCTCTCCTAAGCAGTGAGCTGCTGGGGATGCCTGGTAAAGAGCCTTCATTAGCAGTTTCAAAAGCAAACTCTCAGAATCCTCGGGAGTTGATTTCTCTTCTAGTTTTGTTTCTGTTGCCGTGATAAAGACTATGGCCAAAAACAACCCTGGAAGCGTTTATTTCGTCTTAACAGGTCACACCCGATCCTTGAGGGAAGGAAGCCAAGACAGGAACTCACCGAGGGAGTTTGAAGCAGAAGCTAAAGAGAAAGGCTGCCAACTTAACTGCTTGCTGGCTGGCGCTCAGACAGCGCTCTCCTACAGTCCAGGGGCAGCTGCTCAGGTGCAGCACCACCCACAGTGCACTGGGCCTTCCCACATCAATCACCAGTCAGAAACTGCCCCCCACAGACCTGCGCATAGGCCAATCCCACTGAGGCGATTCTTCAGTCAAGGCTCCCTTTTCTCAGGTGTGCCAACCTGAAAGCAAGATCGGGCGTCAGAGTTCTATACCCAAGTCATCAGAAAAATAAGTGCTGCAAAGCGCAGGAAGAAGACAGGCCCTGAAGAGAGATGGAACAGGGTCTGAGGCCGAGGATGCTCGGATGTGAATAAACGCCGCAAAGCACAAGGAGCCCTGCAGGCTCTACCCAGTTCTACAGATCCTTTACACTCATTGGCCTACGTTTGAGTTACAACGGCACCAGCTGATGATAAATGTAATAAGCACCTCGAAAGCTGGAACTGACTTGTCTTATTTTACCACTGAGTATTCCTATGACCTAAGGCTCAACACAACACTAAGTAAACAGAAGATGTTTAGAAAACACTGTGACTCAATTAACTGATTATGTCATACGTTGTGCGCTATGCTGACATGTTTCTTATCAGCATGCTCTACGCTGAAGACAACAGTTGTAAATAACGTTTTTTTAAAAACATATTTCTGAAAACCCAGGAGTCACATAGCACACACTAAGCAAGATATCTACCACAGAGGGACATGTCCAGCCAGACAATAATTCTATAATGTATTTGTTCACTTACAATTTCCTATGTAATAGTTACATTTTACTGCAGATACATACCAACTCTCATGATAAGGCTGGCTCCACTCATAAAAAGATGAATTTATGGGGTATTTGTTTGATGTGTGTGTGTGTTTGCATGCACATGAATGTGCACATGTGCATGATTGTGGTGTTGGGGTCGAACTCAGGGCTTCCTGCATATTAAGCAATTGCTCTATGACTTAGCTATACCCCATTCTTTTTTATTTTGTTGTTTTAATTTTTTGTTTTCTGGATTTTGTACAATAAAAGATATAATCTCACAAATTTGACAAAATGCAATCATACTTCAAGTAGTAAATAAGTTGTTAATTTGAGAACAAAGTTCTCAATATTAGCTTAGTCACAGCATAGTGCTAGATAGTGCTGTGATAGTATTTAAATGCACTTCAACTTATTCAATATTCCATGAAATGTAATTGTGATTGAGACAGTTGGCACCTATACCAACCAATTTCCCTTTCACTAGGGAGTCATGAAGGCCATATGTTGTAATAATTATTATTCTGGGGGTTTGCTGTAGCCCCTTTGCTACCTTTTAATATCTATTAGGGGTTTCTACCCCAAATCAGAACATTTAGTTCCCAAATAAATGACACAGAGACCTTTAGATTTATAGTAAGCTTTGGAGCAGGTAGAGCTGGGCAGACATCATTCCTCTGTGCTGTTTTGACTGCTTTCCTGTGGTGATCCTGAGCTATCACCACCATGTTCCACCTAGGCCGCTGCTACTCCATCAGGCCAGCACTCAAGGCACTCAAATAGTAGCATGGTCCACCCACCCCATGGCTACCTCCTTCCTTCTTTCTCTCTGGCTCTTTCCTCACGGTCTTTGCCTCAGACCCCAAGCCTAGGAATCTTTGTTCCTCTGCTCTCTTCTGCTCAGCCCATGCTGTAGACATCTTAAAAAAAAAAAAAAGATTTATTTATTATGAGTACACTGTAGTGTAGCTGTCTTTAGACACACCAGAAGAGGGCATCAGCTCCCATTACAGATGATTGTGAGCCACCGTGTGGTTGCTGGGAATTGAACTCAGGATGTCTGGAAAAGCAGTCAGTGCTCTTAACCACTGAGCCATCTCTCCAGTCCCCTGTAGACATCTTTTTTAACCTATCAGAGACAACTTGGTGGGTAAGGTTTACACAGCATCATTTGATGTACATGAGGATCTCCTTGTCAGGGTAACCAGATCTTAGGGGTCAAGTATTTAGTATTTAAATACATAGCAGCACCAGACCAACCCCTACTGCCATACTCTTAGGAAACAAGTAACAACACACTGAATACATAGCTAAGACGCTCAAATGTGGCTTCTTGGTAGACTATTTGCTAAATACGTGAGGCCCTGGATTCAATCCTCAGCACCAAAACCAGAAGGTGGATGGATGGACAGATGGATGGATGGATGGACTGTGCCCTCCCCAGCCTTGAGCAGGTTTTTTCCAGCCTTAAGGAGGCTGAACAGACCTTGAGTGCTTGCCACAATGGGCTTAACAACCTAGGTGGAGTCATCCACCTTGGTTGCATGTGCAACTTCCAACAGGAACTTAGAATAGACTATCTGCTGAGCTTGCTTTGCAACGTAATCCAGCTGAAACAAAGGAAGGTCTGTGGGCTTGCCCTATATAAATGCAGTGCTAGATATTAAACTTAGAGCCTTGATCAGAACCTTGTCTTGGCTTCATCCTTCTCCCCCCCCCCACTCCCTGTCCATGGCCACTAGATGGCTACAGGCGGTGCCTGAACTAAGGGCCTGAAAACAGGCGGCAAGGGGGGGGGCACTGAGAAATGATGTCTTGGGTGGAGCTCCACAGAAAACAGAAGAAAAGTAACAGTATCTGGCATGGTAAGCAATGAACAGCATTATTGCTAGTGCTAGTTATAAATTTTAATTTTTGGAGGCTGTTGTTGCAGGAGGTGCATTTGAGAGGATACAGGCTAGGCTGGAGAAGTGCTGACCTGATGCTGACTCCACCTAGGGGTGACAGCACCATGGGACAGGGGAATTCTAAACAGGATTTAAAAACCAGATGTTAGAAAAATTCTTAGCTCAAATAGATTTATGCTGTCCATGGTTCCCAGAAGTAGGAATGTTAAATATACAATTGACTTGTCCAGGATGCTTTAGCAAAAGAGAAGGAAAATGAATGTAAGCTATTTCAGAGCTCTCCTAGGGACAGGAGGAAATCAGGAGATGTTGGTCATAACCCTGTGGCCATCAGTCATGTAGGGCCATGCCCCAGGCCCCTAGTGTTCTGGCTGGACTCCACCCCCACAGTCACCTGACAACAGCCCACTATAAAAGGGGCTGTGTGACACCTCCATGTTCTCTCTTGCCCACACTCTGGTGTTCTCTTTTCTTCTCTTGCTCTCTCCCTTTGTCTCTTGCCCTGCCCCCTCCTCCACTCCCCCCTTTTCCCATTCTCTTCCCATGTGGCCATGGCCGGCTCTAACTTCTCTCTTCTTTCTCTCTTTACTTTTCTATCTCTTTTCCTCCCCCCTTCTTTTCTACAATAAAGTTTTAAAATCATGGGTTGTCTCTTCTTATCTAAACCCGACGTGTTGGAGCAATGGAACAGGCCTCTCAGTGTTCCCAGCCCACAGAAAGGATCAAGGACCCCCCAACACACACACACACACACACACACACACACACACACACAACTGGCCTTCCTCCACAGGTACTCGGGCCCACATCAGAACAGGCCCATGAGGAGATGTCCTGCTGCCTCTCTGGCTCCTACTGGAGATAATCTTAGTTCAGGGTCTCTTAGGAAAGATATCTGGATCCCTTAGGGACATCAAGTTCTCTTCCCCATCTGTCTATTGTCTGTCCTTGGTGCACCAATCTGTCCGTGTCTGTCAATTTATGGCAGAATGATTGTTGTTCTATGTTTCATATCCAAAAGAAAAAATGGTTAAAACATTATCTGCTGGCTGTCCACCCCTCGATTTAGTCTATCTTGTTTAAAAGGCAGTCTCAGTTTGCACAGCAGAAACTGATAAGTGACCCTGTGAAATATGTAAGATGTGTGTAGCCACTTCATTTTTGTTTCTGACTGGTTTTAAAAGTATAAATATGTTCTGTATGTCTTGGTTATAGAGTATTGGCTTATAAGTTATTGGGTATGATTAAAAAATTGTAACAGAAAGTTAGCTTAAAACTGATGACTCTGGCTTGGAGTCATTCTAAACAACAGTGTGTGGCATGAGAGAAACAGGTCTCTGAGGATCTGTCTAAATTGGGTAATGTTTTATGTAATGCTTATCCTAGAAACCAGTCTTATAAAAGATATGATTTAGAGCAGTGTCTCTTTGAGGTATTAGAGGCTGCACCATCATGCATTTGTGTGCACGAACTAGCATTCAAACTTTGTAGCATGGGGTGATGTGCTTGGTGTTGATTTTGGAGAGACTAGATTATTTGACAGTTGAGTTTGCTTTCCAAAGTTATGGTTGTGCTCTGGTGTTGCAAGGGAAACGTAAATATTTGTTTGTTTGTTTTGTTTTGTTTTGTTTGTTTTTGTTTTTTGAGACAGGTTTTCTCTGTGTAGTCCTGGCTGTCCTGGAACTCACTCTGTAGACCAGGCTGGCCTCAAACTCAGAAATCTGCCTGCCTCTGCCTCCCAAGTGCTGGGATTAAAGGCATGCGCCACCACTGCCCAGGAAACTTAAATATTATAGCTAAACTGCCAGTGTTCCATTGGCTGCAGTTTGCAGTTTGATTACAGGCTCAGGATTCTAACTCACACATATTTGTAATAAAGAAAAGGTCCAGCAGGTGGACATTGTTGCAGGGCTTGCAAAGGGTTGATGAGGCAATGGAACGTGTGGGGGCGTTGTTGCCTGGCTTGGTGCTAGTCCAGGAAATGCATGTAGAATTATTATGGATTTGGAGGATTGTTTTTATGCTGTTCCTTTGCAGCCTGATGACTGGGAAGTTTGCATTTAGTGAGCTTGCTTGTAATTTTGAATAACATATGAAGTGATATAATTAAAAGGTTTTGCCTCAAAGAATGGCTAATGGCCCTACATTACATCAAAATTTGTTTGTTTCAATACAAGAGGTTAGGACTTTGAATCTTTCAGGGTATACTATTCATTATATGGTTATTTTATTAGCTGATCTCTCTCGTGGAGTTTCACTACAAGCCTTTGCTCTTATACGAGTTTTAAAATTTTGGATTGGTTGTTGCTCCAGAAAAGATTCAAAGGCCATATTTTTTTCAATATTTGGGGCATGACTTATATCCTAAACAAATTATGGCACAGAAAATTCAAGTAAGAAAATATCGTTTACTTACTTCAAATTTTTCAAAAGTTGTTAGGAAATATTAATTGGATAAGACCTCATCTCAAGCTTACCACAGGAGAACTTAGACCTCTGTTTGATACCTGGACAATTAACTGATGAGGGACAAGTAGCTTTGCAGGAAGTAGAGGAAGTTGTTTGTCAACAACGGATGCATTATATAGACTATACATTATATAGACTGTACATTATATAGACTGTACATTATATAGACTATACATTCTATAGACTGCGATCACTTGTTAGCTACTTCACAGCAGTCCTTTGGCAAAAGGGACCATTAATGTGGATTCATCTTTCTTCATCTCCAAGTAAAGTTTGAACACCTTATTATGAAGCTGTTGCTGTGTTAATACAGAACTGTAGGATAGAATCATGAAAGCATTTTGGAAAGAATGTCTTAAGAACCTAATGAAATGTTTATTCCTTATTTCAAACAGCAATTACATTGGATTATTGCAGAATATTGATATTTGGCCTATTGCATGGCAAGCATTTTAGGCAAATTTGATAATCTTTATTCAAAAAAGTCATTAGAATTTGCCTCTTTACATACTTTTGTATTTCCTGTAAATTTATGAATGTAGCTGATAAAGAATGCATCTACTGAAAAAAAAAGAATGCATCTACTGTATTTATAAACAGCTCATCTAATGGGAGAGAAAGATATGTGATTGGATCATGTATTTATTCTCTCAAGATTCCCACCCTGCTTCACAAATAATTGAATTACATGGTGTAGCCATTGTTTTTGAAATGTTGAAAAATCAAGCTTTTAATTTGTATACTGATAGCCAATATACAGTTCACGGTTTACAATTGCTTGAAATTGTTCCTTTTTTTAGATACTGCTAATTCTCAAATTTTACAGTTATTTATACAAATACAGCTTAATTTAAGAAACATGTACTGTTCCTCACTTTGTAGGACATTTAAGAGGTCATACTGGATTTCCTGGACCCCTGGGAAATGCCACAGCAGATTTGCATACCAGGCAGATTATAGGCCTTACAGGAACAATTAGCCAAACAATATCATTCTTTACACCATCAAAATAGTAATAGTTTGAGACAACAATTTGGTATTTCTAGAAAATATGCATGTTAAATTATAAAGACTTGTTCTCTGTGTCTTCAGTTTCTTCCTGAACCACATAATGGTGTTAATCCTTGGGACTCATACCTAATCAATTATTACAAGTGGATGTTACCCATATTTCCTTATTATCCTAAAGGACAAGGTAATATGGATACCATGGCCCATGGAACTTAGAAAATAGTATCTTCACAAAAAAACAAAAATAGGGGGAATTATATCCCCATATGCCACAAAGTTATTTAAATCATGGTTTTTTATTTTAAAAATTTTAAATTTGGATGCCAAGGGACTCTCTGAGTGTGGGAGGAGCAGCTACTTGCACTTTTGCCCTGGTTTTGCAAGGAAAAAATTATGAGCTCCTTAGAATTGCAATCGATACAGATATAAAAAGGATAGAAACCTCTATTTTCCATTTTCAAGAATCTCCAACCTCCTTGTCTGAGGTAGTCCTTCAAAACAGGAGAGGACTTGATCTTTTATTCCTTCAACAGAGAAGACTATGTATAGCTTTCTATGAGGAATGTTACTTTTACACTGATTGTTCAAGAATACTAAAGGATTCTGTAGCTAAAGTTTGAGAATGACTAGCGAAAAGGAAAAGATAAAAAGGACAGAATCAGGAATGGTTTGAATCCTGGTTCTCCACTTCCCCATGACTTACAACTTTAATTTCTACACTGACTGGACAATTAATTATAATTTTGTTGCTTTTAACTTTTGGACTTTGCATCTTAAACAGATTGGTTGCCTTTATATAGGATCACTTTCAGTAAGCTCAGCTATTCACCATGGCAGTTATTCATATAGATATGAAGAAATGCATTGAGTGAAAATTCATATGTCCTTCACGGCATTGGTCTGAATAGGAAAGAGTGTGCTATAGAAGGCTGGTAGTCAAAGACAGGTAAACGTGTTCTTGAGCTCCTATTGACCTAAGACAGAGACATGCATCAATGCTATGTTTGTTCTCCCTGACGGGTAAGAAGGAGCAATATAGACACCGACCTAAGACAGGCATGGTTGCCTGGCCACTCTTTACCCTAGATGGGATTGTGGAAAACAAGTAAATCTTGTGCCCTGTCCAGCTACTAGTACTGCTTATCTTTAAAGAAACAAAAACAAAAACAAAAAGGGGGAATTGACCCCTTCCCAGCCTTGAGCAGGTTTCCCCCCCCCCCAGCCTTGAGCAGGCTGAATAGACCTTGAGCATTTGCCATGTTGGACCTTAACAACCTAGGTGGAGTCATCTGCCTTGGTTACTCTGAAACTTCTAACAGGAACTTAGAAGAACAGACTGCCCTCTGGGCTTGCTTTGCAACATAATCCATCTGAAACACAGGATGGATCTGTGAGCTTGCCCTATATAAATGCAGTGCTGAATACTAAACATGGAAACTTGATCAGAACCTTGTCTTGGATTTATCCTTCTCTTTCCCCCCACCATCCTTTTCATTTCCAGCCCCCCCTTTCAGGTAAACCTAGTTCGTCCTTGGCTGCTGGATGGCTACAATGGATGGATGGATGGATGGATGGATGGATGGACAAACAGAAACAGATAGACAAGGTTCAAATGGTTGATATTGGTAGTGAATGCACTGGAAACATGAAAGGCAAAGGTAAGGTCAAAGTGGACTGTATATCAAAGGAAGCTTAAGGACATACTGAAGTAGAAGCATGCTCAGAACAATCTCTTTCTACCTGGTATCCTTGCTTATAAGGGCCCACTCTGGGTCTTCTCCAGCCACACTTTAATACAAGAGTAGGCATTCTCTGAGAAAATGCCTGCCCTGGCTTATGGGCCATGCTCTGTGTAGTAGGACCCCTAAATTCTGTAGACAATCTGAGCCCATTTCTAGAGTGTGCACATGATCTCCACTGGGGCATCCACACCAGGGGAAAGATTGCAGCAATAATCTGAATCAGGGTGGATGTTGATGTACTTGTGTGTTCTACAATCCCAGCCACTCCACAGGCTAAGAGGGGAGGCTTCCTAACTTAAGGCCAAGACCAGCTGGGACAATAATAAGACCCATGAAGAATAAAGAAACTCAAAGCTCAGTGTGTACAGGGCTGGCAAAATGTTGGGTACTATCTCCTTTTTTGTTTTGTTTTTCAAGACAGGATTTCTCTGTGTAGCCCTGGCTGTCATGGAACTCACTCTGTAGACCAGGCTGGCCTTGAACTCAGAAATCCACCTGCCTCTGCCTCCCAAGTGCTGGGATTAAAGGCGTGTGCCACCACCACCCAGCTAGGGTACTATCTCTTTTTACACTACTTCTCCCTTCTGCTATAGAGAAAGAATCCTAAATTAGAGCTCAGTCTTCTGAAGGATTACAAAGATGTAATCATGCCAGTTATGGGGTGTTCACCTGTAGTATATGCAGGTGAGTAGTCAGAGGCAGGAGGATCACAAAAAAAAAATGTATTAATCAAAGAAAAACAGAACAAATCTATTTTAATGTTAAGTTATACATGAAAATATTTAGACATAGGTAACACTGACTTAAATTTGTGCTTCTGTTTCAACCTGATTGTTTTGGGTGTACCTGATCAGAAGGTGTGGGGTAAAGAAACTGGTAAGCAGAGCAGAAAATGAAGGAACAACATGTGAACCCTCTGCAAGTTCTAAGAGCAGTTCCCACAGGGTGGCAAATGCTGCAGCCTTCTCAGTATTTCCAGATTGAGTATGCATGTTTTCTGGTAATTCTGTGGAATAGGGTTTTCCTTTCAACAATCACCTTTGCTGCTTAAATCAAACAGGGTGCAGGTGTATCTAAAAGACACTATGGTTGGGTCCTAGACCACAGAAATGAAGTAAATATTACAATAAAGTGAATCATATAAAGTTGTTAGTTTCCCAGTGCATAAAAGATTTAATGTTTACTGTAATCTTTTAAGTGTACATTATCATTATTACTAAAAGGTAAATATCTGAATTAACAATTTTTACTGTTAGTTTGGAAAGACAGTTCAGTGAGTAAAGGTGCTTGTGGCACAGATCTGGGAACCTTAGTTCAATCTTCAGAATACTTGGGAAGGTGAACTGAGAGAGTTAACTCCATGGTTGTCTTTTGGTTTCCACACATGTGCTGTGGCACATGAACCTCCAACAATGAATTAATTTTTAAAAAGCCATGTTTGTGGATATGGGCTGGACATTGGCTAGCAGGACCATGAGACTCTGTCCCCGCCTTGTTCTGTTGTACATGCTTCAGTGTCTTGCCAACACATTGTCATGCAGTGGTACTCAGAGGGTAATTAGCAGTGGCTCAGAATCCATGAAGGATGTAACAGTCACTGAAGGTAAATGATAAAGATGGTAGAAGATAAAACCATGGAATCATAAAATAGAAGAAATAACATCCAGAGAGGATGATTTGGTGATGCTTCACTTGGTGTAGATGCAGCCATCTTGTGTATAAGAGCAGAAGCTTTGACAGTAGAGAACACTGTAGAGTGCTTCATTGCATTTCCAAAGAAAGCTACAGAAAACTGATCAATTGTACTTCAAACTCTATAATGTATTTTATTTTATATTTTGAGACAGGGTTTCTCTGTTTAGTCCTACCTCTACCTGTCTTGGAACTCACTTTGTAGACCAGGTTGGCCTCAAACTCACATAGATCTGCCTTCCCCTGCCTCCAGAATGCTGGGACTCAGGGGAGTGCACCATCATGCCTAGCTTAACTTATTTTTAAATTTATATTTATTCTTCACTTATACAGTACACACCAACTACACCTTTCCCTCCCTCCACTCCTCCAGTTGCCTCCCACCTCCCCCATTTCTTCTCTCTCTCAGAACAGAGCAGACCTCCCAGGGACATCAACCATACATGGCACAAGATACAATAAGACCAGGTACAAAATCTCACATTAAGGCTGGGTGATCGAACACAGTAGGAGGAAAAGGGTTCCAAGAGCAGCCAAAAGAATCATATATATCCCTACTCCCACTGTTAGGAGTGTCCCCAAACCAAGCCAGAAACCATAACATAAATGCAGAGAACCTCTAGCACAGATCTATGCAGGCTCCAAAATTGCCACTTCAGTCTCTGTGAGCCCCCATGAGTCCTGCTTAAGGTTCCCACAGGCCATGCTCTCCTAATGTCTTGAGCCCTTCTGGCTCCTACAATTCTGCCTCTCTCACCTGTGGGGTTCCACAATCCTGGAGGAGAGGGACCCAATAGAGACCTCTAACCGTAGTGCTCTCTCGATCTAATATTTGGCTGAGGGTCTCTGCATCCACTCCCATCGGCTGTTGTAGGCAGCCTCCCTGATGATGACTGGACTAGGTACTGATTTATGAAGTATAGCACAACATCATCAGGAATCATTTCATTGATTACCTTCCCCCTGTCCCCTGCCTTAATTCTACCCTATGTCTCTTGGCCATCAAGCCTCTAGTTCCTGGCCATCCAGGCAGTATTAGGAATGGACTCCCTATCATGGTAAATTCAAATTAAACCCATCATTGGTTGTCCACTCCCACAAGTTCTGTGCCACCCTTGCACCAGCACATCTTGCAGGCAGGACAAGTTTTGTGGCTGAGTTGATATTCCACTACCACCACTAGATGCCTTGCCTGGTTATGGAGAATCCATATCCTCCATTACTAGGAGTCCTAGACAGATATGTTTCTGCTGCAGTAGGCTTTCAAATGTCCCAATTCCTGTTGTCTCTCCCAGGACTCATTTCTTCCACTCTGCCTCACTGAATCCCTCCTACTCTCATCTCACTCACCTCCATTCCACCCTGTATTCTATTTCCCTTCCCAGGGAGATCCATACAGCCCCCTTTCCCTATTTATATAGACTCTCTGGGTCTGTGGATTGTAGCATGATTATCATTTACTTAATAGCTAATGTCCCATTATGAGTGAGTACATACCATATTTGTCTTTCTGAGTCTGGGTTACCTCAGGGTGATTTTTTCTTTCTAGTTGTATCCATTTGCCAGCAAATTTCATGATGTCACTTTTTTTTTTTTAACTGCTAACACTTCATTGTGTAAACATGTTCTTTATCCATTCTTTGGTTGAGGGACATCTATGTTGCTTTCAGTTTTTGGCTATTATGAATATAGTTTATATGAACATAGTTGATCAAGTGTCCTTTTGGTGGGATGGAACATCTTTTGGCTATATGCCCAAGACTGGTATAGATGGGTCTTAAGGTAGATTCCAGTTATTTGAGGAACTACCATATTGATTTCCATAGTATAGCAGTTTGCATTTCCACCAGCAATAGAAAAATATGTTCCCCTTGGTTCATATCCTTGACAGCATGAGCTCTTTTATTTTAATTGATATTAGATATTCCTACTGGTATAAGATGGAATCTAGTTTTGATTTGTACTTCCCAATGGCTAAGATTGTTGAACATTTTTGATTAAATCAATTGTCTAATTTCTTGAATTGCTTATATATTTTAGATATTATATAGACATTCTCTATTGGATGTGAAGTTGGTGAAAATTTTCCTATTCTGTAGGCAGCCATTTTATCCTATTGACAGTGTCCTTTGCCTTGCTTTTCAGTTTGCTTCCCATTTATTGTTGATCTTAGTGCCTACACTATCAGGTGTTCAGGATGTTGTCTCCTGTGCCAATGTGTTCAAAGGCTATCCTTTTTTTTTTTAAAGATTTATTTTATGTATGTGAGTATACTGTAGTTGTCTTTAGACATACCAGAAGAGGGCTCATTACAGATCTCATTACAGATGGTTGTGAGCCACCATGTAATTGCTTGGAATTGAACTCAGGACCTCTGGAAGAACAGTCAGTGCTCTTAACTGCTGAGCCATCTCTCCAGCCATGTCCCCTACTTTCTATCAGGTTAAGTGCACCTGGTTTTATGTTGAGGTCTATGATCCAATTGGACCTGTTTTGTGCAGGGTGATCAATACTGACCTATTTGCATCAATTGTTTTGTGTAGACATTAAGACCAGCATAATTTGATGAAGATTTTTTCCCACTGTATTTCTGACTTTATTAAAAATCAGGTGTCCATAGGTATACTGATTTATGTCTTGAGTCTTTGATTCCATTGATCAACATGTCTGTTTTTTTTTCATGTTAATACCATGCAGTTATTACTATAGCTCTGTAGAACAGTTTGAAATTAGAAACTGTGATACCTCCAGAAATTCTAATTGTTCAGGATTGTTTTAATTATTCTGGGTTTTGTTTTTCCATATAAAGTTGAGTATTGTCCTTTCAAGGTCTGTATTTGAATTTTGATAGGGATTATGTTCAATCTGTAGATTGCTTTTGGTAGGATGGCCATTTTTATTGTTAATTCTACTGATCAACAAACACTGGAGATCTTTCCATCTTTTGATATCTTCAATTTCTTTCTTCAAAGACTTTTTAAAAGAATCATACAGGCCTTTCTTTCTTGGTTAGAGTTACCCTAAAATATTTTACATTGAGGCTATTGTAAAGGGTGTTCTCTAATTTTTCAGTCCATGTGGTGGTTTGAATATGTATGGCTCCCAGAGACTCATGTGTTTGACGCACTATTAGGGGGTGTGGCCTTATTTGGAGTAGGTATGCCCTTGTTGGAGGAAGTGTGTCAGTGTTGAGGCTGGCTTTGTGGTTTTATATACACTGAAGCTACTCTCAGTGTTGACTCAGGTCCCTTTTTCTGCCTATGGATCAAGATGTAGAACTCTAGCTCCTTCTCCAGCACCATGTCTGCCTGGATGCGGTCATGCTTCCCACAGTGATGATAATGGACTAAACCTCTGAAACTGTAAGCCAGTTTCTTGTTAAAGGTTAATTAATTAACATTTATGTTAAATGCTGTCCTTTATAAGAGTTCCCATGGTTATGATGTCCTTTCATAGCAATAAAACTGTAAGACAGAAGTTGGTACCAGGGACTGAGGTATTGCTCTGATAGGCCTGAATATGCTTCTGTTTGAAGAAATGTAGATTTGAGGACTTTGGATTAGGAAAACAGTAGAATGCTTTAAGTTGGACTTAATGGGCCATACTAGTAGAAACATAGAAGACAGTGGTGCTGAGAGTGATTTGGACTGTGGGGGCCCGGTTCAAAATGTTTCAGAGTAGATTTTTAGTTCGTTGCCTGGAGACTTTTCTCATAATAATTTTGTTAAGAGTGTGGCTGCATTTTGCCCTTGTCTGAACAGTCCATCTGAGGCTAAGGTGAAGAGATTTAGATTAATTACACTGGCAAAGGAAATCTCAAAACAGCCTCACATAGACTTGGTCTTATGGTTTACTCTCATGAAGAACATTTTGATCAAATATTCCAAGTTGACAAAGGGAAAAATACAAAATGTATGGTTCAATGATTAAAGGGGCACTATGAAGTGGTATGGAGCTAAATCTTATGTTCAAGGAGATAAACAGATTAAAGATTTAAGTAGAATTAAGGGAGTGGGGCCTCTGGGAAAGATTCCACCTAGCTAAGCTTCTATCTTGTGAAAAGAATTAAAGAAAGTTTAGGTTCAGGGTGGTAGCACATACCTTTAATCCCAGCATGAAGGAAACAGAAGCATGAACATCTCTGAGTTCAATGCCAATCTGGTCCACACAGCAAGTTCCATGACATCCAAGCTTAGGCAGAAAAGGAAACCATCAAAACCAGAAAGCTAGTGAAGATGTAGCTGAGTAAGGGGACTGTGTTCAAGCTCCAGGAAGCAGCAAACTTGGCTGCTTTGTTCACATATGTCTTTGGTGACAGGTACATTATCAAAAAGCATAATATGTTCAAAGGATTTTTTTCTGAGCATTAAGATTCAACTGTTTAAAATATTCAACAAGCCAAGTGGTGGTGTTGTTCGCCTTGGGCGGGAGAGGTGGGCAGATCTCTTGAGTTTTAGGCCAGCCTGGTATACATTGTGAGTTCCAGGACAGCTACAGCTACAAAGAAACTGTATCTCAAAAATCTCAAAACCAAACCAAACCAAAAAACAAAACAAAAACCAACCAACAAAAACCATACCATGTCATAGACAGATGCTGTTAGTCATTGTTTTTCTGCTTATAAAACATAAAACACAGGCAGTGTAGATTTAATTGTTAAGGGCCCTAGGATCTTTGGAATGGAAAATGAGTTCTGGCTTTAAAATTATCAGCCATATTAGCCACTAGTAAAAGTGATCTTTGAAGTTAGGCACTGTTTTCTCTGTATCAAAATCCAAGCTGACATCTTCTAGTATAACAGTGTCCCATTTACATTTATAATTACTGACATACCAAAGAGATCAGCAGAATGCTAAGTAGATGATGTAAATTTGATAGTCTCCAAGAATGCTGGAGGTGGAGGGTTGGAGGTGGGGATGCTGTGCAGAGCAGTGTCTACCCAGCATGCATGAGTAACCTGGGTTTGATCTCTAACACTACACAGAAGGAAAAACTTTCAACCTTTATGTTCCAAAGAAAGAAAAGGGAGAAGTCAAAAACAACAACAAAAAAGTACCAGAATATTGCCAAAATCTATAAAAGCACATGCCAGCCAAACAGGATGAATTCACACTAGGTATAGTAATTCTTGTGACATCTCAGAGGTGATAGAAAAGGACACGCATGATGACGAAATGATATAATCTGTTTATAGACCCAAGAGTTCAGAAAGAACAAAGAAAACAAGAACAGTAGACAAAAAGGGTTACATATAGAGGACAGGACTGGAGACAAAGCTCATTGCTCAATGTTGGCCTAGTGTGTCCAAGACCCTGGGTTTGATCCTGAAGTCCCCACAATCCCAAAAGAAAAAGGAAAAAACGGGAACCAATAAAAACTCTTTAAAATATCTTGGTAAAAATTCTAAGAAAGAGTGAAAAATTTTTTTTTTTGTTTTTTGAGACAGGGTTTTTCTGTGTAGCCCTGGCTGTCCTGGAACTCACTCTGTAGACCAGGCTGGCCTCGAACTCAGAAATCTGCCTGCCTCTGCCTCCCAAGTGCTGGGATTACAGGTGTGCGCTACCACTGCCCCGCGAAAAGTAATGTTTTTAAAAGATTTATTTATGTACATGAGTCCACTGTCAATGTCTTCAGACACACCAGAAGAGGGCATCAGATGCCATTACAGACGCTGTGGACCACCATATGGTTGCTGGGAATTGAATTCAGAACCTCTGGAAGAGCAGTTAGTCCTCTTAACTGCTGAGCCATCTCTCCAGCCTAGAAGGTATTTTTGTTTGTTTGGTTTTGGTTTTTTGAGACAGGGTTTCTCTGTATAGCCCTGGCTGTCCTGGAACTCACTCTGTAGACCAGGCTGGCCTCGAACTCAGAAATCCACCTGCCTCTGCCTCCCGAGTTAAAGGCGTGTGCCACCACTGCCTGGCTCCACAAAGTTTTTTTTTTTTTTTTTTTTTTTTTTTGGTTTTTCGAGACAGGGTTTCTCTGTGTAGCCCTGGCTGTCCTGGAACTAGCTCTGTAGACCAGGCTGGCCTCGAACTCAGAGATCCGCCTGCCTCTGCCTCCCAAGTGCTGGGATTAAAGGCGTGCGCCACCACCGCCCGGCTCCAGAAAGTATTTTTAATGAGCTCAAATCTTAAGTCTTTTGCCTTTCATATTACAGTTAAAGCATAATATGTAAAGTTGGTAAAGATTCTTAAAAGGTTTAAAAAAAACCCAAACTAAAACAAACAAACAACAACAACAACAAACAAACAACAGTTGTGGCGGCACATGCCTTTAATCCCAGCACTTGGGAGGCAGAGGCAGGTAGATCTCAAATTTGAGGCCAGCTGGGTCTACAAACTAATTTTCAGGACAGTCAGGAAAAAGGTCTAACTTAACCTAACCTAACCTAGCCTAGCCTAGCCTAGCCCAGCCCAGCCCAGCCCAACCCAAATTGACACCACCACCACCAAGAACCACAAAACAAAAAAACCTATAGAAAAATAAAGCTACCAAGTATGGTGGCACACAAGTTTAACCTCCTCAGCACAGGAGGCAGAGGTTAGGTAGAACTCTTGAGTTTGAGGCCTGCTTATGTAGTGAGTTCAGACTAGTCAGGGAAACAAAACAACAACAACCAAACAAACTGGGCAGCCACTAGTCTATAGGATGGTGTTGGTTAATCATTTCAAGCGTTGGACGTAGCCTAGCAGGCCATGACAGTGGGAGGGAGAGAAAGGCTGAGTCATTTCATTACAGCCTTTCATACTGTCTGTTCCTCACATGGGCTGTAGTTCTTTAATGAAAGCAAACACAACACAACAGATGAGAACAATACAATTAGTTGATAAGAGAATATTTATGTGGTTTCCCCAAAATGCTATATTGTATGAAAATATATTTCACATATTTTCAATCCTCAATTGAGCGCTTAGAAAATACAGGCAAAATAAAATAATGCCATGAGCCATGTTTGTAAAACATGTGCTTCTATAGAAAGCCTTTAATACTGCCATCTTGTGGTGACAAAATAGCTATTGAAGAAAAATATGCAAAACACTTACTTGCATGATCTAAAATGTAAACCTGCTTTCTGCTGTGCACTGACGCATGCCTTTAATCCCAGCAGTAGGGAGGGAGAGGAAGGAGGCTGCTTTTAAGTTAGAGGCCAACTTGGTCTACATAGTGAGTCCCAGGCCAACATAGAAAAACCCTGTCCAAAAACCCATCAAAACCAAATAAAATCATAAAAATCTAATATAATGATCCTGATCACCACAATAGCTGTTCCTTTTTAAACATTTATTAAATGGCTTTCAAAAACCTGTGTAACTTTACATTTAAACCCCACTTCTGAGTTCACTCGCCCCACTTCCCTGTCCAATATCAAGCCTATGGCAAGGGATCTACCATTCAGCTCTTCAGTTCAGCTCAGCAGCCTTTTAAAATAGAAGTATAGGCCGGGCGTGGTGGCCCACACCTGTAATCCCAGCACTTGGGAGGCAGAGGCAGGCGGATTTCTGAGTTCGAGGCCAGCCCGGTCTACAGAGTGAGTTCCAGGATAGCCAGGGCTACACAGAGAAACCCTGTTTCAAAAAAACAAAAACAAACAACAACAACAACAACCAACCAACCAACCAAACAAAAAACCCAAAATAAAACAGAAGTATAAGTCATGTTGTGAATGCAGCATTTGATGGGGTGGACTGCCAAGAGTGACGACAGCTGGTGCCATCGGGTGAAGCCTTGTCTCACAAAGCAACAGAAAGCAACAGCTCCTCCTCACCTTTCAGATGTAGTTCTATTGATTTCACAAGGAAACACAGTTGTGAAAGCACAGCCATTAGAACGTGTCCACTCTCCCTCCAGGCCCCCACGGGCCTCCCTCCTGCAGGGCCACTGCTCAGCTCCTGTTTGCCTGTCCCAGATCATCATCAGAGCACATAGTGTGATGCTTTGGGGCCCGACTTCTTACAGTCGGCATAACCTTTCTTGAAATGCACTCAGGTCACATCTCGTATCTCTTTCTTCTTCCAGGAGAGTTCTAGTCTATTACACTGATGCAATGAATGATGCAACTGAGTGAACTGATTCCAGTTTGGACCAACTGTGAACAACAAAGCTCCAAGTACTCAAGCACAGATTTTTTTCATGTGGCTAAAGTCTTCACTCCACTTGAGCAACTATCTAGGGGTGGGATTGTTTGATTGCAAGGTAAAGTGCACATGTAACTTCCCAAGAATCTGCAATACTTCGAAACAAGTTGAATGTAGTATTCTATCAGGCATCCTTGGCAGCAGCAAGCCACTTTAATGACAGTATCTAAACATTTTTGGACATATTTCTTGTGATTAAAGATGTTAACCATCTTCTATAATACATGAAATATTTTCTGCTTATATTTTTTCCCCATGAAGTTGTCTGTGAAAAGTGTGGGTCATTTTAAATTTGTTTTCTAGTTGTTTATACATTTAGATTACACTGATTTTCTACAGCAACATTTAAAGTCTTCTCTACCTTAACTTGGAATATGAAGTTAACCCTTGGACAAAGTCTAAACATTTTCATCACTTCTATATGACAGTCAGCAGAAATGGCTTGTTTGAACTGCTCTGAAGTTAAAGTATGGCCTGAGAGCACAGGAAATGGTCCCCAAGAGCCACTGGGTTCCAGTGATAAAAAACCTCAGCTGGAGCTGGCAAGCGTCATGCAAACAGTCCGTTATGCACTTTAGAGCTGGGATAAGGCTTAATACTGAACCAGCTTATAAAGGAAAATGTTGACATGGAACCTCCTAACAGGACAAACTGGATCTGGAGCTTTGAGATAAGACCTCTGACCTTCTCCCAAGCCCTGCGTGTTGTAAGTCACCCTACTTCATTATGTCAACCTCACAATGCTATACTCTTGCACACCCTTAGTGACCAACTGCTCGAAAAGCTTTTCCAGTGTTCTTGTCTTCAGTGTTCTTATCTCACAACCAAATTGACAAAGTCACTTAAAGGACCAAATTAATGATATGTCTTAAGATCCCCAAATCACACCTCTAAAAATCTTGTGTTGCTCAGCCTGGGTCCTTCTCAATACTCTTGCTGAGCTTAGTCCTCACTTTCCTTGGAGACTTTCTCACTCTCCACTTCTGAGCGCAGGGCCTGTCCTCTCCTCCGTGCATTCACTTTTTTTTTTTTTTTTTTTTTTTTTTTTTTTTGGTTTTTCGAGACAGGGCTTCTCTGTGTAGCCCTGGCTGTCCTGAACTCACTTTGTAGACCAGGCTGGCCTCGAACTCAGAAATCCGCCTGCCTCTGCCTCCCAAGTGCTGGGATTACAGGCGTGCGCCACCACCGCCCGGCTCATGTATTCACTCTTAAAGGGTATGTGAAGGGCTGAGGACGTGGTGAAGTGAGAGAGAACTGGTTAGCAGGTGGAAAGCCCCAGGTCTGCTTTGTACCACTAAGGAAGCAAATAAATAACAAAGACCCCTCCCCAATCCCAGACTGTTTTATGTCCCTGGCAATCAGCTACATGATCCCTGCTATTACCAGCAATATATAGACTCCACCTCCTCACCTTCACCTTGAGAAAGGATCTCATTTTGTAGCTCTGGCTGTCCAGGAACTCAGCAGATAGACCAGACTGACCTTGAAATTAGAGATCTGCTTGCGTCTACCTGGATTTAATCTGCTGGACTAAAGGTGTGCATACTTAAAAAAGAAATTCTGTAAGACTTACTTCCTATGTGTGGGCCTTGTGCATATTAAGCAGTGCTCTAATCACTGAAGTACAATGCTGGTATGTTTTACTTCTTCTAAAACCTGTGCTGGAGTATGAGAGCTTTTATAAAGATCTTGTACAAGAAGTATAGGGCAAAGGTTGGGTATGACAAAGCAAACCTGTAATCCTAGCACTTGGAAGGCGAAGGAAGATTTTGGATCTGAGACCATTTTGAGTCATAAAGCAAGACCTTATCTTAAAAAGGGGGGGGGGGGCTGGAAACCATCCCCCACAAAGAGGTAGTCTATCATAGTGGATACAGAGGCAGAGGCCAGGGCCATGTTGATCACCTGTGCTCTACTGTTCAGGCGAACTTGTAAATGTGGTGATGCGGTCAATCAACACCATCAACCAATTTTATACTACATCATCACTCACCTTTATGATTTGGGCTCATTGTGCCCAAATCTATTACAATGGAAAATTATTTCAATAAACAACACTTCAAAAGAGCTATGTCATTAATCTTAGAAGACACAAGGTTCTGCTTCACAGTATATAAACTGGTATTTGTAAAACACACGAGGACCCATTTCAATATCCTGTGGATGCCAGACATCCAGACTGGGCATGGAGAAAAGGAGCAAGCTTTCATCTATGAAGGAGTAATGTTTCTCTCCTTCCTACAGAATTCCTAGATTTGAAGTAGTGAGGGAAATTTTAAAAATTCAAGTTGAAAAGACTTTTAGGTAGTCATGTGAGAAGTTGCATCATTATCACACACTTTTATTGAGTGCCCACAGAATTGAGGCACGTTCATGTTTACAGAGCTTTGCTGATATGCTGACCTTGCCCTTAAGGAGCTTACAATCTAGCAGGAGAAAGACAAGAAACGCAGGTGTGAAAGCAATGAGTGAACAGACACTACAGACTGAAAAGTCACCGTCAACATGAAACACATATTGCAAAATGTGAGTTAATGGGGGTGGCAAGGATGGGAGATAGCCTTGGCTATTCCTGACTTCCTGAAGGTCACAGGATGGCAAGGATGGGAGACAGCCTTAGCTATTCCTGACTTCCTGAAGGTCACAGGATGGCAAGGATGGGAGACAGCCTTAGCTATTCCTGACTTCCTCAAGGTCACAGGATGGCAAGGATGGGAGACAGCCTTAGTTATTCCTGACTTCCTCAAGGTCACAGGATGGCAAGGATGGGAGATAGCCTTGGCTATTCCTGACTTCCTCAAGGTCACATGTTTAAAGTATTCAAGGGACAAGAGTGGAGTTGAGAAAAACCAGGATACAAATGACTTAAGTTCTCCCTACTCCCTGCACGCTGGTGGTGGTGGTGTGTCACAAGGACTATAGGAATAGTGATAAGACAAAGTTTGCAGTACTCTTAGCACCTCTAGCCACAGCGAATTTGGACCAGAACAAAGCTACTTTTTAGATGACAATCCTCCACTGGTTCAAAGGAGAATGAAAGTTTTTTCTGTACCAGTTCTATTACATATACAGTGCGCCTCAGGTTAAATGTTTCAGATGGCCAGAGGAGTCACTGTGTTAAAGAGCAGTAGGCCAGCTATGAAATACAGATGTGGCAGAACTGCAGGAATTACATCTGCAATACTGGGAGGTACTAGATTTGTTGAAGACTTCACCTGTTCACAAAGGCAGCACATTGGCAGAGGGGAAATGACTAGAGGTAGAAGCTATCCAGAATACCTGATACCTATGTTTCATGCAGGGTTGAAGAGAGATAAAACCCTTAATACTGTAGGAGAGCTTATCTAGAACATCCCATCAGTTATGAGCCAAATCATGGAAAGCTTCCACATTTCTTTGGAGAAGACACTCTTTAGTTGGAGAGTCTGTATTACTATATATGCTTAAACAGTTAAAAGGCAAGCTGGGGATGTAGCTCAATGGTGTTCAGCATGCTCAGCACACACACTCACACACACAGTAAGAAGGCAGGGATGTACTAATGAGGAAGGGCTTGGAGGAATGGAGAGGCACACGGGGTTATCTGGAAGGCAAGTAACCACAGATTGAATTTACCATAAAAAATGTAGATTATTAGCCATTCCTAATAGCTGTTTCAAATTAGAGTAAAAACCAGATTGGAGGACACACTGGGTAAAACTAGCAACTACAGTCAATGGAGTTCATTCGCTACTGCTGCTGTTTGTATGTCTCCCGAGTCTTGACCCATTTTGAGGTATTAAGGGTGACAACTTAATCTATCAATATATTTACAGGTGGAGCATCTGAACATGATAAGGTTAGATACAGTCACTAGAGTTTCCATGGTCATTAGACACATGATGCAAGGTTTGTGGGATAAGAAGACATCAGGCAAAAGAACACATATATACATAACTAGTGCTCCACCTCTTCTCATACGATGTTGATCACCGGAGGACAGCCATCCACTAGATGCAGCCCCTGGCCCTGGCCCTGGCCCCAATTCGAACCTCTTTAAAATTTACCATGTATGGGGTATTCAATTACTACAAGAAAGTCAAAACCAGTCCAACAGAGCTATCCAGAGCAGAAGTCAAATAGTTAGGGAAAATAGGATGAAACTTTAAGACACAGAGAAGTATAAATAGAAAAGGTCATTTCTTAATATTTTAGTGTGTGTTATGTGTGCATGTCAGGGATGGGGGCACACTCGTGGAGGTCAGAGTCAGTTCTCTCCTTCCACTGGTGATGTGGGTTCCAGGGATCCAGCTTCTATCAGGCTTGGTGTTAAGCACCTTTACCCTGTGAGCCATCTGATGAGGCCCCAAATGTCTTTACAAAGATTACAACTAGAACTGATAGTTTGGAAAAACTAAGAAACTTGGAGAAAGTAATATACTTTGAGATACAGAGGAGATGAAATTTGGGGAGAAAAGGCAAGAAACAGGGCAGGATCAGGAACCACAAGGGACTACTGTGGCCCCGATGGGAGGCATTTTCCTGTATACTCAGCTGGTCTCACAAAGCAGAGGCTATTAATGTCAGAAAAAGAAGAGCTTGACACAGACACCCAGAGAAAACCTTTTATTATTTAAAGGGCCTGCTATTTTTTGCACTATTCAAGTTAATGGAATTGCTAGGTTAAGTCTTGGGTGGGGGGTATGTTAATTCTATTTTTCTCATATACGACTACTGCAGTATTTAATAATACAAGTCCAGTAGACAACTGCTTCCGACCACAGTGCTCGGCTTTGCAGCATCCTTTACTAAGAGTTAATGTGCACTACACAGGAAAGTGCAGTGGTATGCAGAGGCTGAGGCACGAGGACGGTATGCGCAGAGAAAGGAGACAGGCCTGTCTCAGCAACATAGTGACATCAACCTTTACAAGAAAGGTTGTACTGTGGCCATACATGTGCACTGTGATTTAATTTGGACACCTATACAGCAACATTTAGCTATGTATTTTACGTAAACCGCACATATGATACTCGTATACATGTACACATACACATCCCCCTTCTCTCATACATATATTTGCAGTACTAGGCTTCTCACATGCTAGACATGGGTTATACAACTGAACTGTATTCCCAGCCCTTAAAGGAACAGGTTTTAATAATGTGTTTTGTGGTTAACAAGTTTACAATTAAAAGCATTTGAAGGCTAAATTTTAAGTACAGATTTGCAAGTAAGGTATTTGGATAATATTGAAGAGTCATCTGGATTTCTTTATATTAAATTATTGGGTGATATGTAATAAATTTTGCCAGTAAGTAACCATGTAAAGATGAATGGACATTCAAATATCTAGGCCTCTAACATAGTTGGTAATAATTTAAAAATAAAATTTAAAACATTAAAAAGGTTTGACTATTTGTTTTGCATTGGTTTAAAAATTAAAATAGTAACTCAAAATAGTATAAGTAAAAACCTAGGTCTTAACCTGATCCTTAACAGTATGTAACTTTGGACAAATCCTCTTTTCATAACTCTTTAAGAGGGTTAGAATAAATGACTTCATTGTGTAATTTCAGAACTCCTAGAAATCCCAACACTTCATGGAAACTGCATGTATATGTAACTTTGGAGGTAATCTGAACCAGAATTTTTGATGGGCTCTCACAGGTAATCTTAACAAAAAATTTAGCTTATATTGTGCAAGGGGGGTGGGTGAGTAATCACTAAACTGTTCCAATTGTGATACTTTGCAGTTTAATGATATGTAGACTGTACAACAGCCCCCAACATGACCCGGTATACAAACCTTGTACAATACTTTCTGGCTACAGGGCAGGATCTGTTAATCTAATTAACAGTATCTCTTGTCATGAACCAGAATGCATCAAATGTGTAGGGATTTTGCAAGTGTAACGAAAGTTTGGGCTTTAATCAAAAAGAGAAATTACCCTGGGGGATGAGTGACCTGACCTTACCAAGCCAGCCCTTCAAGGGGGCACAGGCTTCCCCTGAGATCAGAGAGTCTCCTGCTAGTCTTAAAGAAGCAAGCAGCCAGGAGCTCTATTGCTACAAGGAAGTGGACTGTGTCACAGGAGCACACAGAGCAAGAGCCCTCGCTTCAGATGAAATGCAGACTTGTAAGGCCCTGAGAAGAGGATCTAACCAAACTTTCACTAGATTTCTGACCCATAGAAACTGTGAAACAAGAATATGTCATGTTCTAGGGCAACAAGCTTGAGGTAATTAGTTATAGTCTTAAAAGACAAAAACTTATTTCTAACTTTTGTTGAATGTGAAACTACAAAGAATTGGAAGAGTGTTTCATAAGTTATACTGGTATTACAACAAAGCCCAGTCATTTCAGACCTTAAAGACAAAAAGCAAGAAATACCTTCAACCCTATGAGGTGCAGTCAAGGTAACACTAACTAAACTCTCCTGGTGCATCTTAATCATGTGTAGATAGCTTCACTTATAGAAATGGTATAGGTTTGGCCCAGTGTAATATGGAAAATACCAGGTTCACCATTCCACACAATTACTGATGTCTTTCAAAATTATAAAATAAACATATACTACCCATACTTATTAACATATTCTCATTTTTTAATACTTGAGAGGGGCTTGGTGTCAAAAATGGCAGTTTAAGATCATGAAAATTAAGAACATTTAGCTTATTAGACTCACTACTCTATTTCTCTCTTATTAGAGATAATGATTTCTGTTCAAATTAAATCAATTTCCTAGATCACTGGAGAATCTTTAAAAAGTTGTTTATGTGGGACAAATTTCAGATATACAAAAGCACACCTTAGAATTCTAGAAAAAAAAAATCAATGTCCTATAGAGATCACAGTTAGACCTTATTTAGACAAATAATTAGACCTTCAGGTAGCCCTTAGAGACAGGAATATTGCTCCTACACATTAATTTCTGAAGCAGGGTCTTATGACAATAAAGCCTAGGCTGGATTTGAACTTAGTAATTCTCCTGCCTCAGCTTACCAAGAGCTAGAATTACATGCTCAGCTACCTACCAGGATTCTTTATATATATATATATGGATAACTATTCTGTATAATTAGCCTATTACAAGCACGCTGATTACTGTTTACTAAAAAACAAAAACAAAACAAAACAAAACAAAAAAACCCAGAATTTAAGCTTTCTTAAAAAAAAAAAAAAGAAAAAAGAAAAAAAAAAAGGCCTTGTATGCACTCTTATCACTTGGAGCCACATGTTCGCTATGTCAATATTTAAAATATAAAAACTCAAACTGTCTCTTAATCCTCTTGAGAAAGTGAAGGAAGGTCAAAGCCTTGGTTAGTGTCAACAGGGAGACATTCCAATTGTAGATGGTGTCAACTGAACAAGTTCTGTGAACTGAAATACTAATATACCCAGAATGAAATTGTAGAGTTTATGACATCTTATGTTGGTTCTAGGAAAAAGGATTAAGACAGATAAGAAGTTAATAGGAGCCATTGAGGTATACTCTTAAAAACATTAAATAGAAAAAGAAATCCACACACCACACACACGCCCCATGTAAAACATTGCTTTAAGTTTTAATGTTTATTTCCCCAAGACAGCCTAGCCTGTACTCTACTTGAATAAATTTTACAAGCTAGTTTTCTGCTGCTTCTAGTTTTAAAGTTTAACCATGTTTTTGATGACAAGGAATGCTGCAAAAATACTCTAGTTCAACAAAGAGTTATGATCACAAAATAATTTTTATCCATTCTACAGTGTTTCAGGATTCCCAGTTGATTTTAAACACAAAGTAGCTCTAGATGCTAATGGTGGCTAACCTGGTGTGTCTCTTACAGCAAACTGTTGTTCATGCAACACTTGTGCTCAAGGGGAAGGCACAGGATCTCCTACAATGAGCCACCTTATAAAGAGTTCTTTTTGTACAAATTAATTTATGACATATTTAATTTAGTGTGCATAACCTCAAAACTGAGGTATTATTCCAATTTATAAAAACCACTTGCATAATTTTTATGCAAGTTTTAAAAATACAAAGTTTTTCTCCCTAAAGTGGCTCAAAATAGATTGTTCATGGCTGCCTACATCTAAGATAAAAAGATTCTAAAACAATTAAACAGATTAGGCATATTATTAAAGGTGTTCAAACCATACTTGATTTGTACATCTACTCAAACCTCTTCATCGGTCTTTATTCAGCAGTACATATGCACCAAATTCCATTTTAGAAGTTTCCATATCATTTTCATAGAAAACAAAGTTTGAAAACAAGTTAACATTTAAACACAGCACGGTATTCTATCACAACTGAAACTTTTCTTCTTTACAGGACTCAACAAAATCTAAAAATGAACTATGTTGTAGATTTACCTCATGCAAAGATCTTTATGTTATCTCTGAAAATGAAAAGAATGGCTTTTAAAGCACATTTTATACTATTATGGCAACTTGTGTACTGCAACACAGTCTATTGTGAGGGAAATTTATGATTTTTTTCATGCAAAAATCTACACAAATTAGTTTTGATGATATGGAAAGCTTTTCATAGCATCAAACACTCATCTGGTGCAAATGCACAGGGAAACCTTCCTGAAGTTTTCTGACTTGAGAAGCAACTAAAAAAGCCATACTAGGTAAAGTAAATAAAATCTAAATAAAAAAAGGGGTGGGGTGGGGTGGGGTGGGGGATAAGGTAGAGGGAGACTAGAAAACACAGGCTGCAGAGTAAACCAATGTCTGCTGCTAAACCGGTCTTTGTTTTCATGTCCAGTGTACATTAACACTTGTGATCTCACTTTGATGATCTACTAGGTTTGTTATCAGCCCCCTGAAGGCAAATCAAGCTTGCATGCGTCCACATACAGCACCACAACCATACTCTCGTTACACAGTCACTCCAGGGCTAGGAGTCTGCTTCATGCGTGAAGAGCCCTAGATTTGAAAGATGAACCTGGCTCTCTACCACGGAGCCAGACATTCATTCAACACTGTCCATTCACACACTGCTTCACAGCGAGGCCTGGGCTCATTTTCCTTGACTTATACGGGCATCGCTTTTATGCTTACAAGGCTTGATGATGATGGCATTTCACTTCTCAATTGACAGAGTAGGTCAATGCTCCGTCTCAGGCACCTGAAACCTGTGACCTGTAGCCCTTTCCTCTCAACCTAAATAAGCATTCGTGTCAAGTCTTCCTTACATTGCCACTCATTCTCACTCGCACCCACTCGCCACCTTGACCTCATTTGGGCATTTTCTGTGGTTCCAAATGAAATCTTCACATTTTCTCTCCCGATTTAATGCAGCAGCAGATCCCATGAGCCAAGCTTGATGGATCAACCCTTTTTATATATATGTGTATATATATATATATATGTTTCTTGGTGCTGCATTGTACCTAACCTCCACAACATCTTCCTAAAACTGGAACCCCTCTGTTGGTACATTGGTTGATGAATTGAAACCAAATGTTCCACCTTGAACGGACTCTGGAACAAGGCTAGGATCTTCATCAATCTGAAGGAAAAGAGGAAAAAACAAAAAACAAAACAAAAACAATGGAATGATTAGCTTTAAAGTATATAAATAAAAACAACCACATTTAGTGGGTAATGTTTTCATTACCCACTAAAAAGATAGACCACATCTCAGTGATGACTGACTATCTGTCCCGAATGTACTACCATCCTTTAGAAAGCTGAAACACTTGGTAAAACTCCTTTCCTTAGGGGTTGTGAAGAAACAAGAATATACATGATAGAAATGTTATTGAAATAGAAAATTGGAAACTGCCCCAGATTCTAAATGGAGAGGGTAAATACTGGTACTCACTGTAATTCCTCTTATATTTAGAAAAGTATAAGAAAGTATACTCTCTTATACTTGGGAGGCATGGTGGCACATACATTGACCTCGGCACTAGGGAAGGGAAAGAGGAAGGACTATCATCCACTTTCTGCTGAATTTCATCTACATAGTGAGTTCCAGGTCATCCAGTGACACACAATAAGAGAGCCTTTCTCAAAAAGCACAACCCAAATCTTCAAAGATATATTAGCAAAAATTTATTCTTCTCTATTTATACTTTTAGTACTGTATAATTTTGTTATTCCTAACTACAACTTAGGACTTTCAAATTGAATACTTGGGTGGTGGTGGCACATGCCTTTAATCTCAGCACTTGGGAGGCAGAAGCAAGTGGATTTCTGTGAATTTGAGGCCAGCCTGGTGTACAAGCACAAGTTCCAGGACAGGAAGAGCTGTTACACAAAGAAATCCACTCTTGGAAAAAAAAAAAAAAACAAACAAAAGGAGACAGGACTAATACTATCTTTCCTTAAGAGTACGCTTTGTCTGGATCTTATTTATGATGCATTTAACAGCATACTTAAATAAGATTTAGTGTGAACATTTATTTTTCTATTTGTTTAGACTTTTCATGTGGGTGTTAGAAACCAGTGGGTCTACCATAAGAGAACAAGTGCCCTTAATTGCTGAGTGAACTCGCCAGGCTGGTTTTCTATATTTGCTTGTATGCATCCATCCATCATGTGGGAAGCACATGCCACACGGTACACATGTGGAGGTCAGAGGACAGCTTGGGAGAGTTGGTGCTCTGCTTCTTTAAGAACAGTTATTGCTCTAACTGCTGAGTGACATCTCCAGCTTGGTTTTCTATATTTGCATGCATGTATATATGTATGTTTTTAATGTGTGGGGGTTTATGCCACACGGGACACATGTGGAGGTCAGACGGCAACTTGGAAGAGTTGGGGTGCTCTCCCTTCATCACGTAAGACAGTTCTTCGTACTGAATTCAGATTGTCAGCCTTTACCCTCTGAACATCTTTGTTAGTCCTAGTGAGGGCATTTCTAATGGCCTATTATTTTCTTTTTCTAAAACTTTACTCTTTTTGGTAATATGGAAATGTGTTATGAAACTAGAGTTCTTAAAAAATGTTGGTTATAAGCTGGGCGTGGTGGCGCACGCCTATAATCCCAGCACTTGGGAGGCAGAGGCAGGCGGATTTCTGAGTTCGAGGCCAGCCTGGTCTACAGAGTGAGTTCCAGGACAGCCGGAGCTGTACAGAGAAACCCTGTCTCGAAAAAACAAAAACAACAACAACAAAAAAATGTTGGTTATGTACTTGGGTATTTTGCCTGCATGTATGTCTGTGACCCACAGGGGTACCTGGTACTCATGGAAGCAGGAAGGTGGCCTTGGATTCCCTGGAATTAGAGCTACAGATGTTTGTGAGCCACTAAGTGGGAGCTGGGAATTAAACCTGGGTTCTCTGGAAGAGGAGCCAGACCTCTTAGCATCCTGCCCTGAATCCATTTCTCCAGCCCTGAGACTTCTATCTTGAAAAGTTGGAAACATAATTCATACAGGGTGTAGTGGTATGGGCCTTATACTCAGAACCAGAACTTAGAATGCTAGGTAGGAAGTTTGCTCAAAGTTCAAAGGACAGTCAGGCATATATAGCAAAACATTTTCTAACAAAACCCAACCAAATAAACAATCCTTTACTTACAATTGTAATTTTATGGCACTATGAATAAATGTAACTCTGTAACACTCCACATCATATTGTATAGTGCCTTTCATTTTCATGATTTACTGTGCTCATCTTATTTGCTTTTAAGCACCAATAAAAATTACATTTGAACATATGGATTAAAGGCTTATTGTAGGTTATATTACTAATACTGGTTTTGTTTGCTTGCCTTTTTTTTTTTTTTTTTTTTTTTTTTTTTTTTTGAGACAGTCTCACATACTCCAGACTGGCCTTGAAACCACTACATAGCCAAGAAGAGCCTTCAATTCACTTCCTAGTCTCTCTTCTGCATA
The DNA here is from genome assembly GCA_964023405.1 of Apodemus agrarius. Classification (NCBI taxonomy): domain Eukaryota; kingdom Metazoa; phylum Chordata; class Mammalia; order Rodentia; family Muridae; genus Apodemus; species Apodemus agrarius. The sequence continues at coordinate 99,725,619 of OZ030007.1, read as the reverse complement.
AGCTCTGAAGTGGTGGAATTATAGTTGAGTTCCATTATGTTTGATATCACTATTTTCTGTTTTGTTTATAGAGATATTATTAATTTAAAAGCATGAGAACTGTAAAGAAATCAGCTTAATCCAGTGCAACAAAAAATCTTATTGTTTTGTTCTTGAGTTAATGTCCTAATGGGATTTAAAAATACTGAAATTTGTTTTCAAAGACGGTAATATTATTGTCACATACCTATTAGAATTCTATTGCAAAAAATTTTATATATACATCCTAGTTTATTATATTCTTTCATTCAGATTTGCTTAGCATATAAAACTAAGAAAAGTATAAACAAATTAAGTACATCATCTGAAGAGAAGAACTGGTCAATGATCTCATAGGCCAATTTGTAGATGTCCTCATTTTCATGATTCTGAAGTTGTTCAATTTTCTCCAGTCCTGCAAGAAATTTTATGAAGTGAACAATGGTAATTAATGTGCTTCTAGAAGTTACAATAACATTGAAACACATAATGTAATCTTTGTACTGTAAAATTTCTTTATAGTCTTTAGGGGTCTATTTCACTGATGAGTCAAACTGAGATTTCATGCATAGATAGAGAACATTTACCTTAAAGAGACTTACAATCTGAGCAACAGCATGTAAATGTGCCAATTAATAATGTGACATCTATTAAGTAAATTCAGACCAATGTTTACAAAAAGTGTAAAATTACTTTTGATTATTAAAAATAGACAAGCACATATTCTTTCTAGCATCTGCCCAGTTTTTTGATATCTATGAAAAAGAAACTGAAGATACTGGCAATAAATATAATGATTTGTGACGCTCACTGAAAACAACCACAGTATTTCAGGGGAAGGAGAACTGAACTTAGGATGTCTGTCAGGTCACGGGCAGCACATTAGAAAGCACACACACTAAGCGTAGACATATGCTTGAGAGAGTGGTAAGTTACTTCTCCTCATCAAGTTTTCTTTCTCTGCTCATTCTTTGGATAGAGGAAATTATCTTGGGAGCTTGTCACTACTCACTCTCTTTTGGTGTTTCTTTTATTAAAAACTTCAGTTACTACACAGGACTTCACATACTACTTAAAATTTGTTATCTTTCCTATTGTTCAGTTTAATAAGAACAAAATTTAAATGCCTGAATAATTCCATAAGAACAGTTCACAGATTTCAAAACTCAAAACTATCTGACCAGTTATTACTTGTCTTCCTCATTTACAATTTTCATCTGCAATTTTTTTCTCCAAAAATCAACAAAGGCTTGCTTCCTTTTCCCTCCATCTAATCTCAAGCACCTCACATAATCACTTCTAGAATCCTATTGCTTTCCTGCTGTCTACAATATCACTGCTGTCACTTACTGTAGCCTGCTCACTGTGTACTCTAACTGGTCTTTCTGTCTCCTGTCTCCAAAGGCCCATGCGCCAGACATCCACCTGAACACATCCACTTAGATAAAATGTACCAAAGGCCTGCCATTCTTTATGGTAGAACCCATTAAAATTTATAAAACACAGACTCCTTTCCACCGGTGAAGCGAGTAACGCTCAAAATACTTTCTATTTTAATATATAAAATTATTTTACTCATTTAAAATAATTTTTATCACTTTTTTTCTTACTAATTAGTTTTCTAACCTATTCCCTATGTCCTCTCTCTACTTTGATGGTTATTATACTATTTTTGTTCTATTTGTCATGTTAATAATTTTAATATTCTTATTGCATTAATAAAATAGTACTAATAAGATAATCATGTTTCTAATTTTTCTTCATTTTTTTCAGGGGTAAGGCGAGACATACTGGGGTTTCAAACATACTTTGATAAGCATTCTACAGTGCTTACAGAGCTGTATGCCAGGTTCCTAAGATCTATTTCTTATAGCAGCAGTTTTCCAGACCTAGGCTTCTCACTTAGGTTTTTATAGGTTCTCTTACTCTTTCATTCAGGTTCCAACTTCAGTCAGACATTTAATTTAGGTTTATTCAGGTGGACATTTACATTTTGTTCCATGACCACAACTGGCGCAAATTTTTGGCTGAGATGTTAACTTGGAGAGTTGAAAAGTACTGTGTTGTTCACATTCTAGTTGGCTCTGGACCAAAGCCAGATTTGGTAACTATTGTCCTATAGAATAAATAAAGTATGTGCTGTTCAATACAGCTCTTGATTCCCATCACTGGCTGCTTTTCAAGCTGTAACTCAAGGCAGGTGCCATCCCATATTCTGTGATTCAGCAATATTGAATTATTTATAATTTGCTGAATGCTAATTCTCACCTCCGACTTTGCTCATGTTGTTATCTCTGCCTGGAACACCTTTCATCCCTTTTTACTTTATTAATCCTTATTCATCTCTCACAATCCAGCTCAGGTGTCACTTCCTGCTTCTTCCAGGATGGATTTAGGTATCCCATTTTGCTGTACATTTCTATTAGGGTAATTAGCACATTAAATCAGTTCATATTTCTCTTTAAGACTAAACTACATGCCTTGAGGGGCTGTTTTGTTATATCACTGTCTTCCTACTACTTTAGCATGGTGCTTTTATTATATGGCAACAATTCAGTTACTTAAAAATATACAGAAGGCTAAACAGGGCTGTACACATAGGATATAATAGTATTATTTGATTATCTAAGACAGAAAAACATGGAAAGGCTATATTAATCAGAAAGGTATTTACAAAAATAACATTAAAATGCATAGTGCATAAAACATCTCATAATAAACTTACCACCACATTCTTCTATGAGATTGGCTATGGTCTCTGCTTGATCTTCAGCCATTTTTAATATATTACTTAGTCCATCAAGTACTACTTGCACAACTTGTGCATCTTTTACAGTCAGCAAATTGCAAAAAGGTGGAATAACATTTTGTTGGATAAGATAAGCCACCTGAAAAATAAGGATACCATAAAATGATAAAATAGAGGCCAACTGTCAACTTTTTATTAAAATATTAACTTCTAAAAATCTGAGTATGAAAACATGAACTCATCTCTCCCATGTTAGACTACATTGAACAATATTCTTCTTTTTTTTTAACGCCCAAGATCTTTTCCCTTTTAAGAAAATATTAAATCAACTGAAAGGATAACTGACATTTCTTTTAAATAATATGGTTAAATAACATTATCTGCTGTATCTGTAGTGTTTTAACATTCTCAAGAAAGATCTGGCTTATTTCATGGGCACCAGGGGTCTAAAATCAGGGCCTTATGTTTGTGTAGAAGTGTTCTTACCCACAGAACTATCTCCCCAGCCTCCGTGTTTGCATTTAACAGAGCTTTTTTTCTTTGAATATATTATCAGTTGCCAAGTGGCTTCTTATTCACCTTCTTGCCTGTTCTATGGACAAGATCTGAGACCTGTACCAGTGTTGCTCCCCATGTGGGCATACGTTACATTACCTTTGGGTGTCTCCTTGCATTTGTCACCCTGCTTCCTAGTTCAAGCTCTGTGACTGGAGTTTACTTTCTCCTTTGTTTTGGTGTAAGTAAATTTATTTGTAGTTGTTTATTTGTTAGGAGACGCTAATGTAGTTTCTTTGTGCTACATTAATTTTAAAAGTCTGTTATTTCTCAATACTATTTAAAACAAAAAACACAAATCCTTGCTTAATCTTACTCTTGATTAGGAAATTCTTGCCTGGAGTCTAGGAACTTGAGTTAGTGGGCAGTACTATGTCTGGCACACATAAAGCTCGAGGTTCAATGCCTAGCACTGTAACCTCTAGAAAAACAGGTCTCCTAGGAAATATGAGTATTCCTAGGAGGAAATAAGGAAGTTAAGGTGATAGTTTTATATACATGCATGCATATACACATACACACACAAATAGCATATATAACATAAAACCAAAAACAATCTATAAAATATAATATTCTATTATTTTAAATTATGATTCACTTAAACATAAAGGTATAATTACCTCTATTGTTATTTTTGCTGGTTTTGAGAAATAATTAAAAGTTCAACTTACTTGGTCTTTCCTCCCACTAATCGTTAAGTTACTTATGGCCCAAGCAGCTTCTTTCTGAGTGCCAAAATCTCCCTTAAAAACAAACAAAACAAGAATACAGCGTAAATTTGAAAAGACACTTTCTAAAATAACTTTTTAGTTGTTTATTTCCAAGCTTCTCTGGAGGTATGTTATATACATGTACAATTTTTATTTACTGATAAATCTTGAATAACAAATCTTTTCTAGAAAATAATTACTGTGAATTCTCCTGGGTGGGTGTATGCATGTGACTTAATATCACTGTTCAATATCAGAGTAAATAAAAGTCAAATCCAATTTCATAAAAAAAAGTACAAATTGAAAACATTTAAAATAGAACATATAGAATTTAGTAATATTACTTTCAAGATTTTACCAGCAAACTAATTTAAAACATGATAATAGTGCACATCTTCCTACATATGGCTACAGCACAGTAATAGACAAAAATTTGACTCAGTCAATATTCTCAGAAAATCCACAAAATAATAACCTAAGTAATTAAATTCAAGACCAGAAGCCTAGAAAGAACGTTTTAAGAAAAAACATTTATAAATAAAAGAAACCTAAATTAAAATGGAAATGAGGCGTAATACTTCTCAGATTGAGGATTTCTGAGACAGATGATGGTGTAAATGGGTACAATCCTTAGAGAGGTGAAAGGGAATTATGCAGGAACATTTTCTTATTTTCCCAGTTATGCTAACTGGGGGAAAAACAGTTTCTATAGCTAGTCAAGGCTAGCCTTAAAGTCCATATTGTCCTATGTCTGCCTTTAAAGTACTGGGATGATGTTACCATGACATAGAAGCTATTCTTTAAAGTATATTCTTTAAATGCACATATTATATATGTATAAAATTATGTATTACTACACATATACTTATATGTTACATATTTTAAATATTTATATTTTATATAAATCTAAATTACTTAGAAATTTTAGATAAAAATTTAACACTAGTATGTATTATATATAATTTTAGATAAATCTAAATATACACATACATATATAATGTAATTAAAGTTATAGCACTTGGGCTGATAGACTATGTAAGCAAAATCCCCAGTATCTTGCATTAAATCTTCATCTGAGTTATTGGTCAGAGGAGTTCAAGAGACTACCCAACAATGTAGGCTATTGCTTTTGCCCTTGATTGTCTCCCAGTGGTTAAATGTCTCTATTTCTGATGACACTTCACACATCTGGACAGAAGACTAGGCAGATTCAAGCTAGATCTAACCTAAACGCATCCTTCCTATGGTTTAGCTTCCATACTCCTCAGACGCATGAAAGCTGCCAAAGGAAGGGAAGCAATCAACATCCCTCCAGCCCCGTGATGCCAGTGAGTCACGACGACGACCAGCATGGTTAGATAGCCCTAAGTGTGCAATAAATGGCACTCATGTGTTAGCAGTAACCAATAGCTATTAACTGGACTTAAGGCCTGCTATCACGAGGGAAATCATGCTTGGTACTAGAAACTAGTACTAGCTACCCAGGATTCATAGTGAGGTGATGAATCTTAGAAGAAATCCTACTACTGCCACTTTACTAGACCAGTATAATCCTAATTACATTCTAAAACCTACACTTATGTCCACAGATAAATGTAGCTCTCACACCTCATCAAAGAAGCTTTTCTCCACAGCATATGGTAAACATAACAGAAAACAACAAATGGCCTTAACACAGAGCTCAATAGATCATGGCTCAAACAGATACAACTACAACATAACTCTTCACTTAAGGGTCAGGGAACATCATGGAAGAGGGGTGAAAAAGACTGTTAGAGTGTAAGGGCCAGAGGACCAGAAAGTCTTGTGAGATTGTGCCTTCTAGAAATAATAGGGAAGCTATACCCATGATAGCTAGTCACTACGGCAGCCTGAATATAATTCTAATAGCAATATCAAGTTAGCCAGTCCACCAGTCAGGATGTGGGATCCAACATCTGAGAGTCAGTTACGGAGGAGCAGCAGCCAGAGCCCTTCCCCGTGTCTTATCTGTAGACTTGACCACATCGTGATGACTGTGAAAAACGTTGAAGACACGACCATATTCTAATCCAAGATCCTGGGCATGGAGGCCACTACTTTCAAGGGAGACTGGAAAGCATTGTGTTTCAGGGACCAAAAATTTGGAAACCATTGTGTTTCAGAGACGAAAAATTTAACTTACGTGAGGTGGGCAAGGAATTTGATCTCAAAGCAGCTCATCCCATTCCTGGCTCCCTGGATATCTGTTTGGTCACGGAAGCATCCCCGGAGGAGGTGATCAAGCGCCTCAAGGCTTTTGCTGCCCCCACTGAGGAGGGCCCAGTCCCCAGAACAAGAGCGAAGGGGCCTGTTCTATCCATCTACTTCCCCAATCCTGACAGAAACCTCATTGAGGTGTCCAACTATGTCACCTCATGATCGACACTGGCCTTCCTCCATTGTGATCCACAAAATGTCATCTTACCCCTAATTTCCCTCAAATCCCAGAGACCTGAAGAACTGAGAACTTGGGCAAAGGGGACCTAAGACAGGTTTACATGCAACCTTTTGTGTCTAGACAGCCTCCATTCAAGCTACACTAATAAATGACGAATCTCTCCATAAAACAACAAAAAACCCCAATATCAAATTATATTAATGGCAAAAAAAAGGTTGACATCTCATGGTGCCCCATTCCTAGACAAAGAACTATAGAAAATTACCCTATACTAGAGATAACCTTCCTAATAATTAGCTATCCAAGTCAGCCCTGGAATTGTATACTCACCATGCTGTACTTAACTATTTATGCATTTACACATGTAACAATCAAAGCAAGAGGTCATCAGTGTGATGGCAAAGTGGAGCATGGGAGGAACTGGAGAGGACAGAGAGGGTAGGAGGGGAAAAAAGAGGGGAAGTGATGGTGTGTGTGTGTGTGTGTGTGTGTGTGTGTATTGTTTTGTTTTGTTTTGTTTTTGAGACAGGGTTTCTCTGTGTAGCCCTAGCTGTCCTGGAACTCCCTCTGTAGACCAGGCTGGCCTCGAACTCAGAAATCCGCCTGCCTCTGCCTCCCAAGTGCTGGGATTAAAGGCATGAGCCACCACCGCCCGGAGATAGTACTTGTTTTAACTTAACTCTAAACAATGGCTATCTTGTTAGAGTAATGACAAGGAAGGGACGGTTTTCAGACAGAAACATTTCACCATATCCTACTTTTGGGTTCAAACACTTTAGTACTAGTCACATTTGACTGTAGTTTTCATGCCACTGAGTGTCTTTTTAAACAGAAAAGTTTACCACCTATTGCCTTACTCTGATATATATATTTTCTTACCTTATCCAAAAGGTGTATTATCATTGGTACAAGGTTGGCATCAATTACTGCCTGAACCTGCTGTTGATTTCCTGCAGTGATGTTGGAGAGGAACCACACTGCTTCCTGTGAAACAAGTTGCTTTCAATATTTCTCATTAAAAAATAAAATGCATATCTAAACTATGAAAAAGTATTCAATATCTAGTGCCAGAATTATTTTATTATTAAATGAGTTCTGTAATAAGAATCTTAGAAAGTTTAATTCTACTACATCCTTTCTGTATTAAAAACAACAACAACAACAAAAAAACTGTAACCCTGGCTGCCAAAAAACTAGAAATCCATCCATCTCTGTCTCCCAAGTGCTGAAACTAAAGGTACATGCTATCATGCCTAGTCCTCTACAGTTAATTTTCTGTATAAAATGCACAATTTATACACTATATAATATCTTTCCCTACTTTCTTTGGACAAATCACTATTGGCTTCTAATTTAGGCCACAACAAGCTAACCCTTCTGAAGATTTTTCAGGCAATGTTGTCTGGAAGCACAGATTCAATCAAGAAGCCTGGCTGACCAAATACAAAGGATGATGTTATAAACTCTAAATAATACAACTCCTGCACGTGAAATTTAATATCCTTTTGTCAAATAATGTGCTTTATTCTACTCTCTCTACCTTAACAATCCTATCCTAGCAGATACATCTCAATTAGCCATGATAATGAAGACATCAAAAATGCAAGTGGATTCTTTTAGTGTTCTTATTTATAATAGACATTGTACTAGTTCTCTCAAGAGCTAAATGTGGCACCATTGGTTGGCTTGCTGGATTGGTCTACTTTAATCATCTTTGAAAACTGCCCTTAATACCAAGAAAATGCTATACTATTGATAGAATGATAGTGGTCACAAGTTTCAGAGATAATAAATGCATTACTAAAACCTTTGTTAGTAATCAACAGCAACAATATCAAATAATTCACATCCTATGGAAAATATTACTAGAATTTACCAAATTTAAATTCATCAATATACTAATTAGTATAGTGAACACTAGCATACACCAGACTCTTTTGGATCAGATCACAGGACATTTAATGATCCTGTTAGAGAGTTAGGGTGCTGGGCTACTTAGGTGAGCTGTTTTTGGGTTATAATCATCGGCAATGTTGTCATCAACAACCCATGTTACTTCTACAACAGCCTCAGATGCACTCCAATATCAGCATCACCATTCAGTGCCCCCTTTCATAGCCACCACACACACATACACACTCATGCATGCACTCACTCACATTAATAACTACCAATGAAACATTAAACTAGGAGAATTACTACATGTATTAAAAATTTCCACTCATAGCAACATTCAACACCCAAATATCTCTATTTCATCATTTCCAAGAGAGTCAAAAATACAGTTTATTGGTGATGCTGTAGCTCAGTGGTAGAACATGTGCTTATAGTATGCCAAAGGCTCTAGGCTTGAATCCAGAACCCCATGAGCATATTATAAGACTAACATATTTTCTCGAGACCTATAACAACGTATACTAAAAGCTAATGCTATTAAGACATTCCTTGGAACCTAATCCCACAAACAAAAAGTACCATTTTATTTATATTTTAAAAATACTCACTTTATTAATTTTCTCTTTGGGATGAGTGAGGAGTGCTGGGAAGTGTGAGAGAGCATCGCAGTTTAAAACTACTTGTGTTTGCTCATCAGTTCCAGTGACAATGTTGCCCACAGCTCGCAGTGCAGCAGTCTGAAACAGGAGATGCAATGAGAAGTTTGCTATTAAGAACTCTTATCAACCAGTGTCAGGCAACCTTGGACAGATTCAGTTGCTCATGCAGTTCTTTCATTGCAACTAACCAATCCTTTCTGAGTACTGCACTTCAGGTACTGATCTAGGAACAGCAGTGGAAATAGGAAATATATAAATTCCAGGCCTTATGTAGCTTAAGCTATTTCAACAGACTTGATATCAATAAAAGGGTAATTTTACATAATAATTACTACAGTAATACCATTCAGCTATTAAAAAAAAAGGACATCATGAACTTTGAAGGCAAATGGATGAAATTAGAAAATATCCTGAGTGAGGTACCCCAGACCCAGAAAGATATGTGTGGTATGTACTGTGGATATTAGCCATAATGTACAGGATAACCATGCTACAATCCACAGACCCTAAGAAACTAAGTAATAAGGGGAACCAAAGGGAGGATTGATGAATTTCACTCAGAAGGAGAAACAAAATAGTCACCCTCAGAGGTGGATTGAGGGAGGGAGCTGGATGGAAGAAGGAATGGCGATGAAAGATCAGGTGTAGGGAGAGATAGGGAGAGAGGGTCAAAGACCTAGGATGGGGAGGCTCTAAGGAGTCTATGGGGGTGACTCTAGCTGATAATCTTAGCAGTGGGGGCTACAGTCACCTCCCGTAGCCAAGTGGGACTTCCAGTGGAAGGAGGGGAACATCAACCCGTTCATAAAACCTTCAACCCAAAATGTGTGCTGTCTATACGAAATGCAGGGAATAAAGATGGAACAGAGACTGAGAAAATGGCTAACCAGTGACTGCCCCAACTTAAGACCCATTCCATGTGAGAGCCAACTCCTGACACTATACAGGAACCTATATGTCTTCTGAGAGGCTTCATCCAGCAGCGGATGAAAACAGATGCAGAGACCCACAGCCAATCATCTGGTGGAGCTCAGGAGTCTGGGAGTCAGGGATAGAAGTGAGCAAATCAGAGAGGCCAAGAACACCACCACAAGGAGACCTATAAAGCCAACGAACCTAGGCCCCATGGGGGACCACAGAGACTGAATCAATTAAAGAGCATGCAGGGGCTGAACCTAGGCCCCTACACATCTGTAGCTGATAATGCAGCTTAGTTTTCACATGAGTCTCCTAACAACTGGAGGGAGGGAGGGAGGGAGGGAGGGAGGGAGGGAGGGAGGGGGAGAGGGAGAGAGAGAGAGAGAGAGGGAGGGAGGGAGGGAGGGAGAGAGAGAGAGAGAGAGAGAGAGAGAGAGAGAGACAGACAGACAGACTCTGTTGCCTGCCAGTGGATCTCCCTTCCTTAGCTGTATTGCTGGATGGGTCTCAGTGGGAGAGGATATGCCTAGTCCTGTTGGGGCTGGATGTCCCAGAGTGGGGTGTACCCAAAGGGGGCTTCAGATGGTTAGTGGAGGGGAGGAATTTATAAGGGGGGGGCTGTGATTGGGATATGAAGTGAATAAATAAATTAATTAAGAAAAACAAGTAGTAATTTTCATGTTCAGTTACTTTTCCTATCCTCTAATTTTTCTTCCTATAAGACAAATGATTCAGCTGTTTAAGCACACAGAGTTATTCTTTCAAGAGTAGACAATTTAGTACTTACTAGCTCAATCCCAGGTCTCTGGTAACCACCATCTCTATGTCTATTAATCTGTATATTCTGTTAGATCTATATAAACAGAAACAAGTCACAGTACTTGGTGGTACCCGTTTCTCTTTGTAGCCAAGTAACAGTCCGCTGGGTATCAGTCAATAGTTTGCTTCCATTTGGGAGCATTTGTATTAAAGTTTCTGAGTGAACAAGTGCATATCCATAATCCTGAATACACAAAACAGTAGACATTCTGTCACACAGTACTCTGTGTTTTACTTTAAGGACTGTCTACTCTAGTGATGTCCTTCTTTGTCCACATTGCTGTCTTTTTAACTGTAGCCATTCTCAATGTGAATGGTTTTCCAATTCAACTCACATTTCCTTAATAACTACAGCATTTCCTTAATAACTACTAAGCATTTTTATGTCTTTCTTAGAAAACTGTGCAAATCTTTTAGCCACTTTTTTGTTCTTTGTTTCTGTATTTATCTTTTTAATGTGTTAAGTTTTATGCCTGCATGTAGGTCTGTGCACCACGCGCATGCCTGGACCCTCCTGAACTGGAGCTACAGACAGCGGAGCGCCACCGCAGAGCGCGCCACCGCAGAGCGCGCCACCGCAGAGCGCGCCACCGCAGAGAGCGCCACCGCAGAGCGCGCCACCGCGGAGAGCGCAGTCAGCCCTGGGTGGGAGGCTTAGTTGCCGAGCCATCTCCCCAGCCCTGGGTTTTTAAAATCTCTTAATTCTTGAAGAAGTCAGATACATCAAACAATATGCTAAATGAGATTATAATCATGTCTAAGTTTTAGGGGGAGTAGGGATACAGATTAAGCCTACATGACATGAAAGTTGAGAAGCTTAAGAAAATGTTTGTACTGAAAAAGTACAAAGCATTAACTTTTTCTGAAGACTGCCTAAAAGAAAACTCCAAGTCCTGTATTAAAAACCGTAATTCTAAGGCCAGTATTAAAACTAAAGAAGTACTGTTTGATTTTGTGGAGAGAGAGAGAGAGAGAGAGAGAGAGAGAGAGAGAGAGAGAGCGCACAGGCACACACATTTGATATAGCTCAGGCTACATGTGATCTTCCTACTACCTCCACTTTGAAAGTGGTGGGATCATGGAACTATGCTACCAGGTCCTGGGTAAAGTAAAAATAAAATAAGACCAACAAAAATTAAAAAAAAACAAACTTATCAGTTGTAAATTTGGGTTTGGCTTAGCAGGTGAGAATTCTTGCTAAATCAATTCCTCAGAAACCTTGTCAAAGAGCCAGTCAAGTTCGTGTATCATGAACTTTTCCCTAGTACAGTGGGAATGTTGACAATATACCCAATGTCCTCTTCTGGCTTCTGGGTATATACCCGTTCTATGTCTCTCTGTCTCTGTCTCTGTCTCTGTCTCTCTCTGTGTGTGTGTGTGTGTGTGTGTGTGTGTGTGTGTGTGTGCGCGCGTGCGCACACATGAGCATATATCACACACATACACAAAATATGCAAATTTAATAATAAACATGTAACAAATATATTTATAATAAATCATACATTTAAATAACTAGTATTGGTCAAATCTTTCTGAATGAGCTGTTTCTTATTTTTTTGTTTTTGATACAGGGTTTCTCTGTATAGTCCTACCTGTACTGGAACTCACTCTGGGGACAAGCCTGGCCTCTGCCTCCCAAGTGCTGGGATTAATTAGGGAGCCACCACCTGCTGCCCAGCTCTTACTTTTCTTCTTCTTCTTTAAAGTGTTTTAAAGAAGACTTTTATTTAGTTTGTGTACACATGTACATGAGCTTGGAATCAATGTGTTTTCCTCTGTTGCTTTCCATCCATCCATCCATCCATCCATCCATCCATCCATTCATTCATTTGTTTATTTATAGTCTGGCGTTTGCTGAGATTGATTGATTGATTGACTGATTGATTTATAGATAGTCTGGCGTCTGCTGAGCTCCCAGGACCCTCCTCCCCTCTCAGTGCTGGCTCTCAGGCACCAGCGGCCACGCCGGCTTTCCCGTGGGTGCTGAACTGGCCCTCAGGCTCGCACTTAACCTAGTGAGCCACCTTTCAAGCACTTTTTAAATTGTAAGTAAATGTATCCCCACTGTTAACTACACACTAGTATCACTTTAAGAGCTAGCTTAGGTTTGTAGGGAATATAATGGTTTTATATTTAGGAGGTAAAGAAGGGGGAAAAATTTTTTTTTCCCCTTTAAGCTTCATGGTTGATTCTAATGTCCAGCAAAGGGCAAGAAAAAGCAACTTAGGCTAACAGTTTTCTTTATATAACTGCTTGGTTGACTTTAGATCGCTATAAGATTAAATATCATTATTTACCTTAGAAAGGCAGGGAAGGCTGTCTGATTATACTTTCCCACTGCAATTTACCGATCATTGTGTGTGTGAGTGTGTGCATACACGTGCCCTGAGTGCATTGTGCTTGCATGTGTGTGTGTGTGTGTGCTGTAGTAGAGCCTGAACTTTGTACAAGTGAGGCGAGTGCTGTACAACTAAGCTATCTCCTTGGCTCTAATCTTTCTTTAGCTTTCCATAGATAGAGGCTCACTAAAATAAAGAGTACGTAAGAGGATTAAAATGTAGAGAAACAATAAGGAAGTCCTTAAACTGCATAACAGTTCAAATCCTTTATCTCAGATAAGTATCAAACAAATATCAGTAAGTCAGTGTTAACCAAACTGCTAGATGAGTAAAAATAGACGCTTTCACGGGAGATGGAGGACCGGGACGGAGTCGGAAAGCAAGTAAGAATGGTTTTCGATATATCACTTCTTCACAGTAGTGTCTCCCTGTCTGGCAGGGAAGGGGGGTTCTTAGTGAATGGCAGTAGTTTTATCTCATTTTCTCCACCTTTAAAACTAAGATAAAATAACTCACCTTTTCCCATGAAAGACACATTATATCGTTAGGTGAATAATATGCTTTAGTTTAAAAAAACAAACAAACAAACAAAAACTGTTAATCTTTGAATGTCCTGCTTAAAGCATGGTGAGAAAAACCCAACTTAATCAAAATAAACCTACCTGAACTTTAACTTCCTGGTGGCTGAGGAGCGGAACCAAGTGAGGAACTATCCCGGAGTCTATTACCATCTGTATCTGTTCATTGCCAGCATCCGTAAGGTAGGACAGGGCCCAGACAGTATCTACCAGTATCTAATAAGTAAAAGAAGCGTTCAAATATTTCAATATTTTCTCATTTTAATATTTCTCTTTGAATTTTCTTGGGGGTCAGGTAGGATTTTGAAACAGGGTTTCTCTGTGTGCAGCTCTAGTTGTTGTGGAATTTGCTCTGTAGACCAGACTGGCCCTAAATCCACCTGACTCTGCCTTCTGAATGCTGGGATTAAAAGATGTGCACCACCACACTCAGCTATTTCAATAATTGTTAACCATAATGTGAGATCTTTCTCTTCTTGTTTCAACTCACTAGGAACACATCAATCTCTATTCTCTAACTTTGAGATGTATAACAGCCGGGCATGGTGGCGCACGCCTGTAATCCCAGCACTTGGGAGGCAGAGGCAGGAGGATTTCTGAGTTCGAGGCCAGCCTGGTCTACAAAGTGAGTTCCAGGACAGCCAGGGCTGTACAGAGAAACCCTGTCTCGAAAAAACCAAATCAAAAAAAAAAAAAAAAAGAGAGATGGTATAAGTACATTATAGTCCAAATCTCATATCAGTATCTAATCTTAATTCAGCAAACTATGCATGCAAACTATACAGCATATTAAACAGAAAACCAACCAAACAACCAACCACAAATAAAGATTAAGGCAAGAAATATATAAAAACACTAACTCCTGAAAAAAAAAATTACATCATATCCCTGCTACTATGGGGGAAGATGGGCTTTTTGGTTAATTTATAAAAATGATGATGCTTTGACACACGCAAGTCATGTGTTTGATCCTTCTTTGTATTTTACACCCTACTTCAAACTATGGCCAAAGGAGAGTAGGGTAAAAAGACAGTAAAATGTGATATATAAACAACATAATTGTTTACAAAACACTCCCTCAGGAATAGCAACTATATCTGGAACCCCAAACCCCTCTGGGCTCTGTATCAAAAAGCAGAAATTTAAAATCTTTCCAATTCCTAACCAATATTATGATTAAGACACTCAATATACCGCAGAAGGGGGAAACAGCACAGTCACAGCTCCTTTAAAAATCTACAAAAAGCAGTTGATCATGGTGGTGCATGCTGTAACTGCTCTCAGGAAGTGGAAGGAAGACCAAGAATGCAAACCTTCCTCAGTTACATACTCAAGAGGGACAGGGCAGAAGCACTCAAGAAAGTTCTAAACACACAAACACATTTTTTTTTCCTCAAAGAAAAAGAAGCCAGCAAACAGCCAACCATGGTGGTGCACACAGCAGCTTTGGGCAAAAGGATTTTGACAGAGGACAGCCTGGGCCATACGCATATACTAAGACCCTGTCTTGATAAGCAAAACAGAATACTAAATGTAAGAAGTTTTACAAAGTAGTATCAACATATGTAAAATAATTACATCTCAATTTACAAATAAGGATCTTTGTCTAGAGTTTCATCATAGGCTAAAATTTCTTGACAAAGGCAAAAATTCAAGTTATTTGCTCTTTATATAAAAACAGGATACATTCTTTGAAGGTCCAATGTTAACCAAGTTGTTAATGTATCTAGATCCAAATTCTTCTTCAAATCCAACTAGAACTCTTACATATTTGTACCTGACCAAGTTTATAAGTTTTCTAATTATAACTACACATACTATAATATACATATACATATAACTAATTATAACTACAGTACTTCTTTGAGGAATGATTTAAGAGTGAATAGTTCTAACTTAAGAAGGCTATACATATGGTAATTATTATTTAGTAAATGATAAAGTATTTATGAAAGATAGTCCTAAAAAGAAAAATTCCAACAAAAAATTAATATTTAGGACCCATTAAAAGTAGAACACTGAAGCACAAGCTCATCTCGTGGTGGACAAACAAGAGTTAGGTAAACAAGTGGAAAGAAAAACAAAGTTGTCTGGTATTATAATAGTTACCAATGTTTTTGCAAATCTTTGAAAAACAGAGTGCTAAAATTTGTGTTTAATCAAAGAACTTTGCTATAACTGGAGAAATAAGACTGAAAAATGGAACCAAGGAACAACAGGTTTTCATAGTTTGATATATATGAATTAGTATTTAAGCTAAATATTCACTTATGCTTCAAAATACAAAACTATAACTATGTGTATATATATATATATCCTCAAAAGCTGGGCTGCCAGAGGGAGCAGCCAAGGCCGCCATGAATAATCAACCATGAGGACAAGAGATGATCAAGTGCATCTTTGTAACAGGTTTGAGTCCTCACTGAAGCTGCAGACACAGAGTAAATGTAAAGCTAACAAATATGTGCCTCAATTCCTTAAGTGGCAAAGTATGAGAGAATACAATTACACATTGTTTACAGTTCTCTCCTATATCATAGTGGAAGTTCAGTAGATATACATACATTAATATACAAAGAGAAGAATTTACTCACATTTACATCTGTGTGATGAATTAGTACACAAAGAGCTGGAAGAATCTGAGGAGGAAAATATGTACAACTTAAACATATACCAATTAAAAGAAAAAACATATAATGATATCTATTTTTTTTTCTTTTGTTTACCTCCTGAATTGTCTCCATTGGTGGTGGTGGGTCTTTGTGGCGACATAAGTTGACCATAACCCAGGTAACATTTCTTAAGAATGTTATAGGAATAGATGGACTTATGAATGAAAGCAGAGGTTTTACAACTCCAAGACTTATCACATAATCTCTACACTGAGGTCCATCACCTGTAGAAAGGATTGATTTAATAAGATAAATCAACACTAAGCTTTTTTCAGAAAACATAAAGGATTGGGTACATTTATGCAGCTACTAATATTTTAATAAGATATTTTATAAAAATATTAGGCATTTAACAAGTTGACATTGTAGGTCTTTGAGCGGAGAGAACCAATGTAATATTACTCATATCTATCTGTGTCTTTATAAGTTGCTCAGGATGTCCCTAAGATGTAGCAGTCCAAGAATTCCTTCAAATACCTTGGGCAGATGTGTTGTTGTTACCTCAATGATTTGTTCAGTTTAACAAGCTTTTAAATTAATACAATATATCTAAACTATTGGAAAATTAATGCAGAATTCATATTTATGTTATGATTCAATAGGGTCTAGTGTGGTGGCACAAGTCTAATTCTAGTGTTTTGGAGGTAGAGCCAGATGGAGAGAGGTTTAGCTACACGAGTTCAAAGTCAGCCTAGGATACCTGAGACCCATTTATCAAAAGCAAAACTAAATAATCCACAAGAAAAAACCTTTCTTGCACTATAATATCTGGTGATGTATTTGATTTAATTCCAACATGTAATTAGAGAATAAAACAACAAAAACAAATATCATAGTGTTTCTTTAATACAGTGGTTCTCTACCTGTGGGGTCACAAAACCTTTAAGGGGGAGTGTCACATATCAGATATTTACAATTCGTAATAGTAGCAAAATTACAGTATAGCAATAAAAATAATTTTATGGTTGGAGTTTGAATATGTTTGGCCCAGGGAGTAACACTATTAGGAGATATAGCCTTGTTGGAATAGGTGTGGCCTTATTGGAGGAAGTGTGTCACTGTGGGCATGGGCAAAGAGACCCTCCTCCGAGCCGTGTGGGAGCCAGTCTTCTTCTAGTGGCCTTCAGATGCAGATGTAGATCTCTCCGCTCCTCCTGCACCATGCCTGCCTGGATGCTACCATGCTCCTACCGTGATAGTGGATGGAATCTCTGAACCTGTAAACCAGCCCCAAATAAATGTTGTTCTTTTAAGAGTTGGTCATGGTAGGGTCAAAGCATTAGGAAGATTGAGAACTTTAACAGCTTTACACAAAGCTTTGAAGCTTGACACAAGAGTACAGGAGGAGGCACCCAGATATGTGACATCATCCCTACAAACAGTGTGCTCTACACTAGTAACTTCAGAGTAGGCTGCTCACAGAAACCTCCAAGCATAACATTTTCAAGTTGGACCTCAAAGGTTTTGGGCTGTTGAGATGGCTTGGGGAGGAAAGACTTGCTAACACACGGAGTCCAATACCCAGAACACATGTGGAATGAAAACACCATTTGCCTCAAGTTGTTCTCTAATCTTTACATGTATGCTGCAATATACATGTAAACATGCACATACATACATATATACAAAGTA
This sequence comes from Apodemus agrarius, assembly GCA_964023405.1. Classification (NCBI taxonomy): domain Eukaryota; kingdom Metazoa; phylum Chordata; class Mammalia; order Rodentia; family Muridae; genus Apodemus; species Apodemus agrarius. The sequence goes on along the minus strand of OZ030007.1, from coordinate 99,707,655 downwards.
AGTGAAATGTCTTAATTTTTAAAGAATGTCTGGAATCCTTTGTCAAAAAAATTGATAAAAATCCCAAAAAAGGAATTTTCATTATTTCCAAGCCAGATTTAAGGGTTTTCCCATTATTGGTTCTCTGGGGGTGTTTTTTGCTTTTTTTTTTTTTTTTTGAGACAGGGTTTTTCTGTGTAGCTTTAGCTGTTCTGGAACTTGCTCTGTAAACCTCAAACTCACAGAGATCTACCTGCCTCTGCCTCCTGAGTGCTGAGATTAAAGGACCAGATAGTTCTGTGATTTTTTTTTCAGACAGCATCTTACTATGTAGTACAGGCTAGTCTTGAAACAGCAATTCTCCTGTCTCAGCCTCCATGAGTACTAGGATTAGTTCTTTGAATTTTTAAGTTTGACTTAATATAGACTCCAGTAAACAGACTTGGTGGTATAGTCTTGCAATCCCAGCACTTGGGAGGCAGGGATTCTTTAGCTGAGGTAAGAAGATCATGAGTTTCAGGCAAGCCATATTATTATAAGTAAACAAAAATGCTTCTAGTTTTAAAAAAAATGCTCAAAATACTGAGGCTGTGTCAATTAATTTTCCTACAGTTATTTATAAATGCAAAGGTAGTGATTATAATGTTCAATAATGAATTAGGCTATTAGATACTGTTAATTCACAATAATAATAGTTACACATTACTAAATTTTAATCTCTTATACAAAGTTTTTAGACTTCTCAAGTATGCTACAATGAGAAAAATTACTGTTATTCTTAAATGGGGAAAGCTAGAATATAAGAATATAAGAAAAATCTAAATAATTTATATATTTTATAAACCTTTAAATAATTAAGAGTTAACTACCAACAAAAAGCTATCATGGTAATGTAAGCAATAAACATACTGTTTATTATTGCTTTACACTCATAAAACTAGCTTTACAAAATTTCATAAAAACTGGAAATGACAAAAAAAATTACTTTTTCAACCACTGGTAGTCATTTTTATTGGTTAGTGTATAATTTATCCAACCTATTGGATTAACATCCAAAGTTTCACAAGTTCCATACAAACCTATGATGTTTCCCAATGCCCACACTGCCTGTTCACAGACATTCTGATGGGGTGAATGCAGAAGCCTCAGGAAAAGTGGCACAGCATCTGCAAGAGAAAAGTAAGTAGCAATAAAAGGTGAAGATAACATAAGGTCCTTTTTTTTTTGACTGAGAACCCAACAAAACACAATAATGCAAACTATCAAAACTATTTTAAAATATAATTTTGTTAAATGAATTTTATCATTGAAATAATTGAAAGGAAAATTAGTATCAAGGTAAATTGTAACATAAACAATTCCAAATTAAATTCCATATTTTAAGCAATAAAACTCGGACTCAATTCCATTTACTTGTTTGTCATTAGAGTCTGAACCAGGGCAGTCTACAAATTTCTATCATATTCTATCACTGCACTGTGGCCCTACCTGACTGAAGCCCGGTTTCAAGAATCATTGCTTACAGAGTGTTATCTTCAAAATCAGTGAAAAAGCCTGACTTTTTAGATAATTTGTTTTTTAATACATTTATTCAGAGTATGAGTGTGTGTATGTGTGTATTGGTGCATATGTGTAGTATGGATGGGTATATGTATGTAAGTGTGAATATGTGGCATATGCCTGTATGTCTTTGTGTATGTATGTGGCATACAGGTGTGTATGGTTGAGTATTGTGTATATGTGCATTTTGTATAGGTATGTATGTGGTTGAGTGTCTGTGTGTGTGATATATATACTGCTGTGTATACTGTGTAAGTGTGTATGGGTGTTTGTGTGTGTGGTGTGTATAGGTATGTATGTGTGTATAAGTCAGAGGACAAGGTACAAAAGTCAGTTTTCTCCTTTACCATGTGGTCCCAGGGAGTAAACTCAGGTCATAAGGCTTGGCAGCAAGTACTTTCCCTGCTGAGCCATCTCTCCTGCCTTACTTAAATAACTTTGGGATAAGAAACTTAAATTAACACTATATGAGTCATTAGGCCAATGATAGTCAGGGCACACTGAGATCTTAAATCAGAAAGTGATTCTGTTGCTTAAGTGGAAGGCAAATACAAAGATAGGTTTTTACATAGCAGACTAACATTGCACTTCTGACTTGACTTTTCTTCCCGCTTTTAGATAGTACTCTGAAGAACACTACATAATTTGTATGTATATAGATTAATCATGGACATAATAAAAAATAGCTCTTGGAAGGAGCCCAAATATCCCTCAAAGGAGGAATGGATACAGAAAATGTGGTATATTTATACAATGGAATACTACTCAGCAATTAAAAATAATGAATTCATGCAATTTGTAGGTAAATGGTTAGACCTGGAAAATATCATCCTGAGTGAATTAACCCAATCACAAAAGAATGCACATGAAATGCAATCACTGATAAGTGGATATTAATGAGCCCAGAAGCCCTAAATACTCAAGACACAAATAGCAAGTCAAATGATTCCCAAGAAGAAGAAAGGAGAGGACCCTGGGCCTGTAAAGATTGCATCCAGTTTAGTAAAGAAACCGAGGGGGGAGGGGGAATTATTGGGGAACAGATGGGGGGGGGAGAGGAACTATGGGAACTATGGTGGGTGGGAACTGGGAAAGGGGAAAGCCTTTGGAATGTAAACATAGAATATAGAAAATAAAAAAAATAGCTCAATTATCTTATTAGTTTTAGATACTAAACAAACAGCAATGACAAAAAATCCAAAGTCTTTCTAACTGGGAATGGTAGACAACACCTGTAATCCTAGCATTTAGATGGAGTCTGGAAGCAGAAAGATTAGAATTTCAAGGTAGCCTACCTACATAGTGGGTTGGAGCCCAGCCTGGGCTACAACTAGACCCTGTTTTAACGAAATAAAGTAACAACAAAACAAAACAGCCCAGCCTGTTTCTACTCATTAAGAATTATATAAAACAAGCAAAAGAGATCATGGCACTATGATAGAAGCACAAAAGCCCACCTAATCTGTTAACTCGGTAACACAAAACTAGCGTTAGCAGAATTTGAGATAATTTCTAACTAACAACACATATACCAAGATGTAAAATGCTAACTGGTTGGATAATATATCTGTCCTCCTAAATCATACAGAAAATAATCAAAAGAACTTTGCTGAAGGTTCATCAATCAATAGCACAAGGCAAGTAAAGTAACATACTTAGGCAGCTGTCTCAACAGGGCAGAGAGTATTCTCTGACACTGCTAATTATATCTTCTTAGAATAATTTATGGATTTACTTATGAGGTGAGGTCTCATTATTCTAGCCCAGGCAGGCCTCAAACACATGATCCTCCTATGTTAGCCTCTCAAGTGTTGGAATTAAAAGCACTTGCCACCATGCCCGGCCAACACAGTTCATTTTCTACCACTGGGAACAAAAGCAATTACAAATTTGTTAATTAACAACTTACTGGACTGAACCACTGCTTGCGTCTGTTCAGACGTTCCAGATGCAATGTTTGTCAAGGCCCATGCAGCTTCAAACTGTAAAGAAGGACTACCAAAGAACAAGTGATTTTTTAAAACCATACATCTCATATCACCTAAATGTCTACCAACCATTTCTTCCCTCTTGTATGTGAAATGTTTTCTAGCCTTAAAAACACAGCCCAACCATTCCACTGTGAAAGTCCGACACCCTGACTTAGACACGCACTTTCATATAACTCCTTAGTTTTCAACTACTCATTGTGTCAGTTTTCAAAGCTCACAAGTTAAAAATCATTTTCAAATTTGCTTTTTGGTTCTTACCTTGATTTTAACTTTCAATTCTATCCCATAACTTTTCCCTCTTTTTTTAAAGAAAATCTCTCTCAGGCTGGAGAGATGGCTCAGTGGTTAGTTAAGAGCATTGACTGCTCTTCCAGAGGTCCCGAACTGAATTCCCAGCAACCACATGGTGGCTCACAACCATCTGTAATGGGATTTGATGCCCTCTTCTGGTGTGTCTAAAGACAGCAACAGTGTACTCATGTATATATAAATTAAATAAATAAGTCCTATTTAAAAAAGAAAAGAAAAAGAAAAAGAAAATCGCTCCTTACAAAGTCCAGGCAGGCCTTGGGCTGAGGCTTCCCAACTTCTCAGACCTCTCGCGTGTCACTATGCCTGCCTGGTCTGAGACAGGGTTGCCCCTGAACTCATTATGTTTAGCCAAGGGTCACTCTGAACTTCTAACCCTCCTGCCTCCACTTCATGAGTCTTTTCCCTTTAAAGATTAAACTAGAAAATTTACCTTTTCTAAAGAACACATTGTAATTGAAAATAATAATCATATACTTACTTGTCGTCTCTTTCAAGACAATGAACTAAAATAGGCAATATCCCAGATTTTATTAAGTCATCAATTGGTGGATTCCGATCACTGGATAAAAGCTTCCTGTAAGATAGATACCACTTGTAAAACTTAATGACATATATTACAATTAAATTCAAACTGGATATAGCTATTGTAAATGTGAAGAGATGACATAAGTATACTTAGAAAGTTACTTATACTTTATATAACGCAACATTTTTTTTCTCTAAATTAAATTTGCAAATAATTAGAAAACTCCGGCAGGTACGATGCTACTTTTATTAGCATAACACCACTCCCTCAGCAAAGTTGTGAATATGGCAACTATAAAAGACACCTCTGTCTCTCAAATGGGAAAAGAGGAACCAAATTTTTACTTTTTCTTCTTTAAATTCCATAAAAACAGACTTTTTCTTATTTCCCTAGGTATCTTGAGCATTTCTTTAAGCATTTTCTTGTATTTCTGTATTTATTCCTTTTTTAAGTTGCTGATAATTATTAATGTTATAATTGTAATATTTCATAATTAATAGTGTATAGAGTCTGATGAGTTGAACAGTGTGATCACTTTAAACAAACCATATTCTGTGTTTGTGTGTGCGTGCAAGTGAGGATTTGTTTGCTTTTTAAAACATTTTCTCATTATGTAGTCCCAGCTGTCCTGAACTGTATGTAGATTAGGCTAGCCTCAAACTCACTACTCTGCTTCCTGGGTGCTGGAACTAAAGGAGGGCGCCACAGTGCTTAGCACAACTAAAAGTTTTTATATGTGTGATGTTCAGAGTTAATTTTAAGCTCAGAAAAAGGTAGAAAACCCACAACATAATATTTACTTTGCTAAAAAGGAAATTAATAGGTTTTCAAAATAACCAAAATTATGCATACTGGCACATCCAAAGGGTGGTGTGTTTAAAGCAATCACAGTGTTTGACTCATCCCACTCTGTACACTACTAATTATCAGGAAACCCAAACAGCAATCTTATCTCAGGACCTTTACAAACAGAATAAATACAGCTATACAAGAAAACACTCAGACGTTATTGAGGAAAACACAAGATAAAGTCTGTTTTCATGGAACCTACAGGATAGGAATCAAAGCTTGGTGCCCATTTTCCTATGTGAAAGAGCAGGTCTAACTGTACTGTGTCCTGACAGAAACCTCTTTATTAGAACTTGCTGTACAATAAGGCTTAAGAAAGTCTAGTCAGGGGATGGAGAGATGGCTCAGTGGTTAAGAGCACTGACTGCTTTCTAGAGGTCCTGAGCTCAATTCCCAGCAAGCTCATGGTGGCTCACAACCATTTGCAATGTGATCTGATGCCCTCTTCTGTGTGTCTGAAGACAGTGACAATATACTCACGTATATAAAATCCTTAAAAAAAAAAAAGTCTAGTCAGCACATCACCCTATTATTTATTATCCTAGGGATGCGAGACTCCTTATCTTGCCTTTCAGGTGCTCCCGACGGTGGCTGCACTTTACCTAACTGGAAGCCTGGTTACCACATGATCTCATCTCTAAGCACTTTGTATTCTCCTCCCTTCACTCCGAATGGCTTGCCATTATTTATATCATTATTTCAAAGACTGTTCAGGTTCCTTACCACCGTATGTCACAGCATAATTCCACACTTGCTGCTGGGTGCCACTACTTTAAACAGCTCTAAATTTTCTATTAAATTCCAAAAAAAAAAAAAAGTAATTTTTTTAAAAAAAAGACAGGTTCTCATATATCTAAGACTAGCCTCAAACTCCTATGTGGCTAAGGATGATCATAAATTTCTGTTCCTCCCAACTCTACCTTCCAATAACTGTGATTACAGGTGTGTGATAATATACCAGTTTTATGCAGAGCTGGGTATCAAACAGAATTCTGTATACACTTGGCAAGCATTCTACCAACTGCACTATATCCCCAGGCCAGAATCTAAACTTCTTAAAGAAAAAATTACATCACACTTTGATAGTAGAACATCTGGAACTGACCCAAAAACTACAAACTTGTTTTCATAGCGTGGGAACGAACAATGTGAGCCACTGGGGTGGGGTCAGGGCGGAGCGGGGCAGGACAGAGGCCAGTGGTTGTACTCAGTGCTGGATCTAGCATGCAACATGCCAGGAAAGATGTACCCACTGGTGCAATGGTAGCCTGACTTTTCACAAGGGCGACCAAGTGCTTTCTAATTGGACTTGAGCCCTGTTCCATGGAAGAGAATTCATACCAGGTACTGTAAACATGGTTAAAAGCCCATGGTTAGGGAAGTGCTTGATAGGCGTCAGAGGAAACATACAATTGCAGTCTGGCTAAATTAGCATGCTGCCAAACTGCCTTCTAATCTTGTTTATACCCATAGATTTGTGTTTGGTCAGAGTTTTATTTGTTTTGTTTTGCGTTTTTGGTGATGGTTAATACAGAGACTTTGTAACTGTCCTAAAGTATTGAGAATAAGTGACTGTTAAGTATTCAGGCCCAAAATGGGACATCCACATCAACATGCTATCCCTTCAAGGATCAGAGAGCATCACAGAAGCAGGTAAAGTATGTAAGAGCTGAAGGACCGAGACAGTGCTGTAAAATGCTGTCTTCAGGATGTAACCTGGACATGGCACTCATGAACTCAAACAGCTATGGCATCTAGATCAAGCTTTCCAGCATGGAGGAGGGAGGGGCTCAGCAGGTCTTACTCCTAGCTAAGGAGGTGGTGGCAGTTGACGGCTGCTGATAGACAGTCTTTTCTCTTTGGAGGTGTGGCCACTGGTAGGTTACCCAAGTCCCAGTGAGTGGTCCCACACCCTTGGGTGTATGGGATGGGATGCACTAATTGTACTCAGAAGGTTACTTAAACTTTTTTAAAAGGGAAGACATGAGGTTTAGAGAGAAGCTGAGGAGGAAGTCAGGGGAAATTAGAGGAAGTGAGAAGTAGATAGGATCAAAAAACACTCTATGCATGCAAGACATTTTCTATAAAGAATAAAAATATTCTATTAAAATCAAGAAAATAGCCGGGCGGTGGTGGCGCACGCCTTTAATCCCAGCACTTGGGAGGCAGAGGCAGGCGGATTTCTGAGTTCGAGGCCAGCCTGGTCTACAGAGTGAGTTCCAGGACAGCCAGGGCTACATAGAGAAACCCTGTCTCGAAAAACCAAAAAAAAAAAAAAAAAAAAAAAAAAAAAAAAAAATCAAGAAAATAACATTGCTTAGTATTTTCACAGTATTGCTCATAGTATAAGCACAGTGCTTAGCACAAGTATAAATAAAAAAGTTTAAAATTTTTTAGTATTACAGAGTGAGTTCCAGGACAGCCAGGACTATACAGAGAAACCCTGTCTCAAAAAAACAAAAAAATAAAACAAAACAAAATTTTAGTATTTCTTAATCAAGGATGCAGGAAATTAAAGTGTAAAGATTTAATAGATAAAAATATTCTAGTGCATTACCAAGAGCAATTTTAGAAATCAGACATTTTTTGATAATTTCTTTTATGTATGTAAGTTTTCTGCTTGCATTTGTGTCTGTACATCCATGAATGCCTAGTGCTCAAGGAAGTCAGAACAAGGTGTCAGATCCTCTAACAGTGAAACTATGTGGAGTTGTAAGCTGCCATGTGGGTGCTAGAAATTGAACCTGGGCCTTCTCAAAGAACAGCAAATACTCTTAACCACTAGGCCATTTCTCCAGACCCTGCTTTTTTTTTTTATCTGATAATAAAGGGTACAGTATATACAAAGTAGAATATGAAATCACTTTGGTACAAGGGTTTTGATTTGTGTTACAACTCCCACAGTTTTACCTATAGTTCCTTTTGCAGTAACACTGTTAACACAATGAAAAAAGATAAGTCCTAAATTATCATGAATTAGTTTGTTCTTATATATCTCTGAAGTTGTCTCAGGATTTCCCTGGAACCCACAGTTCCTACTTTGACCAAATTAGTGTCTTAATCATCCTTCTTACAAACATAAACGTACGGTTTATGTACAGTGCTCTCTCTTATACCAAATTGTCTAAGTTCTTTAGCCTATGGGATACAATAATAAGGCAATTTAAACACACATAAGTAGGACATGTGTGGGATTTGATAAGATTAATCACACATTTGATAAGATCACATAGATCCATGAACATTTTGCACTCTGAAATCTTACCAACTACAACCAGTAATTTGTTAAAAAGTTAATTTTTGCATGAACGATCCTTCTACATCAATACACAAAGTAATCATTTTTTTTTACAGTATAACCATGTTTTCCTAAATATACTAGTTAAATCAGAGATCTTTCTCAATAATAAGCATAGTGTGCCTGTGTGTGTATGTGTGTGTGCGCATGTGTACACATGTATATGTGGATGCACATGTATGTGAAAGCCAGAGATCAGCCTCAGAATCCATTCCTAACGAGTCAGTCATCTTTCTTTAACAGTTTTCTCAGTGACTACACTGACTGGTCAGGGAGCCCCAGGGACAGGTCTACTCTCCACTTGCAGTGCCAGGATTACAGCCCAGCATGACACGTTCAGCTTTTTACATGGGTTCTGGGGACTTCAACTTGGGTCCTTCTTGCACAGCAAGCACTTTCTAGACTGAGCTTTCTCCTCAGCTCCTCACTACATTTTTCTGGCATTTTCCAAAAAAGTATGACAACCCAGGTTTCACAACTAAAATGTGCAAAATGACTTGGCATTTCTAGCCTTAAAATAACAATAAAAAAATCCAGCATATATGCAGCAATATATCTTAATGTATGTTTGTCTTATATGACAGTATGCTTATAATTCAGTTTATTAATTAAGTATTAGTTTGACTAATATAAGTATTGTAAGAAGACTTAGCTAACTTAAATAGGGGTCTGAAAAACTTGAATTTGATCAGTTAACTCACCTAGCAGCTTGGACTGCACTTAACTGAATTCCTTGGTTATCACTTGAAGCATTCTATAAAAATATAAGTAAACAATTTATCACATGGAAACACAGTAATGAGTTGTTTAGTTCAGAAAGTACGAAGAGGGGAATAAAACCTGACTTACTTGAACAATAGCTTCTAGAGAGGTATTTTGCTGGCAAGAAGTTAAAGAGAAAACAAAGTTAAAAGGTAATCTTTAAATATTGTATTTATAGAAAATCTTTCACTAAAGTTTTAGATTACCAGAATAACATAACTTACCACTCTATAATCACCATCTATATCGGAGTCTTCACAGATATCTTCTTGTGGTACATTCCTTCTCTTTAAGAGATGTTCATCTCTTTTATTCTGTAAGAGAGAAGTCAAAGAAATTTCAGAAAAACAGTTAACTATTTTCACATAAAAGTTAAGCAATCCTGTACTTACAAACTAAAATGAGTGCCTTTTAAAATTAAAAACAAATGTTAAAAAAATTAAATCAAACTGAAATAAACACCAACTTAACACTAATCTGAATGGATCCCGATCACAAACATTCATTTCCAATGAACTGTGAACTATTGTACAACCAAAATAAAATTGTTATATTAAAATGAAGTGTACAGTTTAAGTCAGAATCAAATACACACACACACATACTCAAAAAGTACTAAGCCATTTTACACATCATTTGAAAGCATCTCTTTTTCACCTCAAAGCAAAAGTTGGGCAGTTAAAATAGGCAAAAAAAAAAAAATCAACAAAAATCAAGGATCATTTGAAATTTACTTGAAATGTTTCAGAACAAATAAAAAATTATATTCAACTTTAGTCTATTTTCATATTTTAAAAGTTGATAAAATTAATATGTAACAAATTATCAAGACAGAATTATTACCTATTAATAGGACTATTTAGTTTAAGAGTATCTCTATGACTTAGACTTTATATAAATCATTAAAACTTACAAAAATTAACTTGTTCATATCTATTATTGGGAAGTGGCAAAATATTTGCCATTATTTTCAACAGCTTTTCAGACAACAAAATTTGTTTGAAAGAAAAAATGCTGAGCACCTGAGATTGAAAACAAAAAGCTTAACTATATTTAATACAATTTCATTATACAACAGGTTGTATGTTTTACAAAGGATACAATTCTTAATATTTTCTATATATGCTGTTATCAGAACTATTTCTCAAAATACTAATAGTAGCTATACTTACCTTCCTTAATTCAACTACAACTTCATTTCGTTGTCTTCTCATAGTCTACAAAGAGTAAAAAAAAAAAATGTATATTATCCATACTAATCATCCAGAAAAAAAACCTGTTTTTTGTTTCCACCTCCTGTACATTAATCTTTCTCTAATTTTCATCTCAAAATGCATTTTCGATCTTTCATAAACAAACTCCAATTCCATCTAAGTAAATGGTTGATCCATCCTTCCATTTGCACAGATACAAAATCTAAAGCCATGTTTTCATGTATTATACAGTAATCCAAAATCTTATTACTTTTCATTATTTCCTCTGCAAGTCTTCTCTGGTAAATTTATCATTATCTCTCTCCAAGACCATTGCAAATGCCTCTTGATATATGTCTCAATTGTTCTTTTAAAAATATTTATAGCCAGGCGGTGGTGGCGCACGCCTTTAATCCCAGCACTTTGGGAGGCAGAGGCAGGCGGATTTTTGAGTTCCAGGCCAGCTTGGTCTCCAGAGTGAGTTCCAGGACAGCCAGGGCTACACAGAAAAACCCTGTCTTGAAAAAGACAAAAACAAAACAAAACAAAACAAAACAAAACAAAACAAAACAAAACAAAAATATTTATGTGCATCTGTGCACATGCACATCTGAGTATCTATGTTTACATGTGTAGGAGCCCAGGGAGGTAGGAAGATAGTATTAGATCCTCTGAAACTGACTGGAGTTAAAGGCAGTTGTAAGCTGCCATGCAGTGCTAGAATCTAGTCCTAGGTAAGAGTAAGCAAGTGCTCTTAACCATCGGGCTATATCTCTTTAGCCCTCTGTCTTGTTCTTTCTAGCCTACTTTTATCAGAGCTTGCTATCTTTTGGTATAGTATTTTTAAATACACACACAGACACATACACAAAGTGGGGGGGGGGAGAGGTGAAGGGGGAAAGGGAGGGGGAGAGGGAGAGAGAGGGGGAGAGGGCAAGAGCACTTGCGTATGTACAGGTAAGCGATATTGGTACATAGCATTTCCCAAGATGGATCAAAATTGTTTTTAGACTTAGTATCTCTCTGTACTTCAGTTTCTTTATCTACAAAATGGTAGGATAGGAGGATTTTTTTCCTTCTATTTTGTGGTAGGTGGATTTTTGCAACATCATCTCACTATGCACTCTTGGTTGTCCTGGAAAGCACTATGTTGACTATGCTGTCTGCTGCTGCTTTGGGTGCTGGGATTCAAGGCATGTGATGCCACACTCAATGAGGCAAGCACTCTATCCCTGAGCTTTATCTCCTGTACTTTTTTGCTTTTTATTTTAAGACAGTGTCTTACTTCCCAGGATAACCTTGAACTGACCCAGGCCTACTCTGAAATTGTTATCCTCTCACTTTAGTCTTAGTATTTGGGATTTACAGGGCTGTGTTACCTGATCCCACTCAGCCTCCTTACAGTAAGGCTTAAATAAAAAAATGCATTACTTAGACACTTCCTGTGGGTTAGTCTTTCATTACTGTTATGCCCTCAGGTTGGAACATTCTCTTCTTCCATCTACAGTTCAGTCTTCTCTGAGTCATTCACCAACTCTCCACTGAATACCATCCTTTATCAAGCTGATTTTTTTCTCCAGGTAATGTATCACATTCTAAATTACTATGCAATTTTATTTGCTTATTGGCAACCCTCACTACAATATTAATCCCTTCTATATATAGATAACAAGTATAAACATTATTTCTTCTCAATTGTCTTAATTTTATTTGTGTAAAAAACTTGATCCCAATTCTTGATCACATTACTTTATTCTGTGGTCTTCTGATTTTTTGGTACAGATAAGGATTTTAATAATATTAACTAAATTAAAAGCTGCCAACAAAGTAAGTATTGCAAAATGAATAATCAGCTATGAAAAGCTGAGAGCCTTAAGATCTAGCATCTCATTTAAACATTACAATCTGACAAAGAAATCTTTATTCTTCTTACATATTCATACAAATATGAAAAAAATGAAGCTTCTATTACTAGTCACAAAACAGAGGATTAGAAGCCAGGATCACTCTGGAAGTAGAATTCAAGCCAATTTGACAGTCTAAGGCTCATATTAAAATTAAAGCACTAAAGGCTAAGTTTCTGTAGTGTGAAAATCTGAAATCCAAAATCCTCTAAAAATCCAAATTTGGAATGTTGACATGTCTGAAATTCTGAAATGATAAACTATACACCACAAACTGTTTCATGCTCAAAACTATTTGACACATTATATAACTTTATCATTTAACTAATATATATACACATGTATATATATTACATGAAATATAAATGAATTTCATGTTTGAACTTTGGTCTTATTTTAAATGTAAACAAAATTTTGAAAACATGAAGAAAGATATTCTGGCCCCATGCATTTTGGGTGAGAGATATTCAACTTAACCAATAAGCTTTGCTTATTGTAACACAAAACAAACAACTCCATATAACAAAAACTATGCTCTCATATAGATTGCTATACCTCTAACATGAATTATATAAAGGATGGTTCAAAAAGGTTAATAAGACAGACTTCTGGGGATAGAGGTATTAAATTCCTGGGAAGGTTTCATTAGTAAGCACTTTAAAGAAAACAGGAGTGTAACGAACTTTACTTTCTTTACACTAGTGCAAACTGTTATATAAGTCCCTCCTATACTGTAATATATTCTATTTATTAAACTTTGAGGTTTTAATAAATTAGAATTAAAAATGAAAACCAAAATTCCTCAAATTCAAGGCTGGCCTGGGCTATATAATGAAACCCTGTCTTAAAAACCAATTGATCTACTTGTCCCTACCAAAAAGAGAGAAAGCCATTAATAAGAATGGACTCAGCCGGGTGTGGTGGCGCACGCCTGTAATCCCAGCACTTAGGAGGCAGAGGCAGGCAGATTTCTGAGTTCAAGGCCAGCCTGGTCTACAGAGTGAGTTCCAGGACAGCCAGGGCTATACAGAGAAACCCTGTCTCGAAAAACCAAAAAAAAAAAAAAAAAAAAAAAAAAAAAGGAATGGACTCGAATGCGATAACAACATATGACTAGAGCTATTGTTACCTACAAAAACTCTTTGCAAAGTAGAGTGTCTTTACTACAGGGTGAGAGTTTAACTTCTTTTCCAAAATAAACCCATCTCAAATCAAGGACTTTTTATTTTTTAGGTCCTGTGAGAGAGTATATAAGGCTTCTTAGAAATCAGGCTTTGTAAATTATGTGTAGTAATGGTTGTAGACTCACAAAATTCACACCGCACCGAGCAGAGTTGTCAATTAGAATTCCAAAAGGCAAATAAAAAAAAGGGGGGGGGGGGTGGCCCAGGAGAGATGGCTCAGCAGGTAAGAGCACTGACTGCTCTTCCAGAGGTCCTGAGATCAAATCCCAGCAACCACATGGTGGCTCACAACCATCCGTAACAAGACCTAACTCCCCCTTCTGGAGTGTCTGAAGACAGCTACAGTGTCCTTACATATAATAATAATAATAATAATAATAATAATAATAATAATAATAATATAAATTAAAGAATTCCAAAAGGCTCCCAAGCTCGCCAAAGGCTTGTTTATAACCACAGAGCTAAGCAAAGGGTAAAGGTATAAATGAGGAGGGAAGAGAGGATACAAAGTGTGAGGTTGCAGTTAAACTTTAGTTCAGAACATTAAAATAATCCATAATTTTTAAATTTGCCATCCAGTTATAAAATCTTAAATTGAAGCAAAAGCATAAGGGTTGGAGAAATGGCTCAGCAGTTAAGAACACTGACTGCTCGTCCAATAGTTCTGAGTTCAAATCCCAGCAACCATAAGGTGGCTCACAACCATCCATAATGAGATCTGAGACTCTCTTCTGGTGTGTGTGAAGACAGCTACAGTGTACTTATATATAACAAATAAATAAATCTTTCAAAAAAAAGTTAAAGCAATTATTTCTCAAAGAATCCAAAGTATTCTCAAAGGTATGCATATTTTTTAAATTTTAAAAATATTTTCCACGTTTATATCACTATGCTTGAGTTTTATTATGTTCTCTGCTCTTAACAGAATACAGAATCTAATATCTTCCAATTAATAGTTACTTAATTTCAGATAGTGACTACCTAATTGTTAATTTTCAAGTCACTTTTTAACCAATACACCCTTCTCTGAATCTCTAAAATTAATTTATGGTATATAATATTGTAAAAATTTTGGTATTTAAATTTTTCTTAGGCAAAACCAAGAAAACACTTAATGTTAGTCATTTAAAGAATCAAGAAAATAACACTTTATTTCATTCAGCATGTTACTCATACCTCAGGAAGGTTAAATTAGGTAATATTAAAACCAAATGAAAACAAAAATTTAAAATATTAAATCCAGGCAGAGGTGGCCTACATCTTTAATCACAATACTCAGGAGGCAGAGACAAGAGTATCTCTGAGTTTGAGGCCAGCCTGCTCTATAGAGTGAATTCCAGGATAGAGAAACCCTGTCTCGAAGAAAGAAGAGGCGGGGAGGGGGAACATGGATTTTATATATAATGGAATACATTTTAAAGGACTGCAAAAAAGGCTACATTGTTCAAACTTTGTTAACAACCATCAAACTGTAGACTTAAAATTAACCAACTTTACATCTATTAAAAATTTAAGCCGGGCGTGGTGGCGCACGCCTGTAATCCCAGCACTTGGGAGGCAGAGGCAGGCGGATTTCTGAGTTTGAGGCCAGCCTGGTCTAGAGTGAGTTCCAGGACAGCCAGGACTACACAGAGAAACCCTGTCTCGAAAAACCAAAAAAAAAAAAAATAATAATAATAACATATGTAAGTAAAGCCGCATACATATGCCTCCCCACCCAAAACATTAACATATATCATTATTTCTTACCTGTTAGAAAGGAATTCTACTAAGTATATTTACAAACACCTATAATATCAGTAATCTGGAATCAAGGCCAGAAGGCTTGTAAGTTGAAGGCCAGCCTAGCCCACATAATGAAACTCTCCAAAAACAAAACAATGCCTAGTTACAATGCATGAAAAGCATATTAACCTTCTTTCGCTAAGCACTAAAAATACAAAGATGGACCAGATGCCCCTTAAAGGTATCCATACCCTTAAGAAGGTAGTGCTCAGGCTAGTGAGATGGTTCAGTGACTATAATCATTTGCCATCAAGCCTAAGAACCTTAGTCGGATCCCTGGCATTCATATATTGGAAGGAAAGAATCAACCCTTGTTGATCACTTGTGTCAAAGTTGTACCCTGACACAAGTGATATGTGTGTACACACACATTATAATAAAAGGTTTTTAAAAAGATGGTTGTACTTTTATGACAGAGAAATGTAGTTTTCAAAATATCAAGAAGAAGATCTATAGCAAATACTGGGTGCTGTGTCAACCATGACTCAATTTTATTCATTTAATAAATTAACACGCACACATACACAGGATTGTTGTAGTACACACAGTTAAGGTAGGAGAATTTCTAGCTCTGGAACACAGTAACATCTTTAAACAGAAACACAAACATAAGGTACTTTGACAACAGAAATACTTGTTTTGTTTTTGTTCTTTGAGACAAATCTGTAATCTTGGCTAGCCTCAAAATCATAAAAAATTCACCTGCCTCTTCTTACCCAGTGTTATGATTAAGTTATCCATGCCTGGCCTAAAAAGTAAATATTTAAGATGTCAGATAAGCTAAATTCTTGACCAAAGGATTTAGACAGAAGATGTTCCAAACATATATATGTATATATGTGGGTATTACATATTTGGTATTATTTACCAAAAAGAAGCTAAGATAAAATAAAGCATATGCAGCCAAGAGTGGTAGTATACACGTAATCCCATCACTGAAGAGGCACAGAAAGCAGGAAGATCAGTTGTTTCAGTTCAAGACACAGGGAAAGACCCTGTCACAAATGAACTACACACAGACAAAAAATAATGTTCAACATCCTTAACTATTAGGGAAATGCAAAAAAAATCAAGGTTACATTGGGATTCCATCTCATTCCATGGCTATCAACAAGAAAACCAAAACAACAAATGTTGATTAGGATGTATGGAATATGGAACACTTAATACATTGTTGGTGAGAATGTTAATTAACTGTCACTATGGAGAGATGGTTCAGTGGTTGAGAGTATTGGCTGTTCTTCTAGCAGACCCAGGTTCAAATCCTAGTGCCTGCATGGCAATTCTTAACTGTCTGTAGGTCCAGTTCTAGGATATCTGGCACTCTCACACAGTTATACATGCAGGCAAAACACTAATGCACATAAAAAAAGAAAAATAACTGTCACTATGGAAATTAGTATGGAGGTTCTATGAAAAAAATTAATGTAAATGCTATATGATCTACCTATACTATTTGTGGGTATGTACCCACAAGAATTAAAGTCAGCTTACTGATGACTCCCTGTGTACCCATGTTTACTGCTGCACAAATGCCAAGTTACAGAATCAGTCTCAGTATCATCAACAGATCAATGTATAAAGACAAAATAGTATATATAGACAATGGAGTTTGATTCAGCCAAAACAGAATGAAATCATGTTGTCTGCAGGAAAATGAGTAGAACTAGAGATTATATTACATGAAGTCAATCTCACAATGACAAATATTACATGTTCATTTTTTTTCTCATCTGTATAATTTAGGACAGAAGGAAAGGGGCATGAAATTCAAAGGGGTATATAATATTACAAGGTGTTAAAGAGCAAAGGGAGAGGGAAGAAGAAATGAAAGGATAATGGCAAATCCAATCAAAGCACATGTATACATTATGGAACTGAATAAAGCCTACTGCTTTTATAACTCATACACTAGTCTTTAAAAGATGTCATGTGCAGGACCTGTAGAAGAATGTCAGATGTGAAGAATGAAGGGGAGCAAGAGTCCATCAGTTTTATGAAAAGTCAAGTACACTTTGTTTCATTGCAGTTCTCAGCCCAAATAAGTATCAACATCTAGACGCATTTGGTAGGGACAGCTTATTACCTACTTAATATGGTCAACCAAGAGGTAGTAGTGGTAGACTAAGTTTTTGATGCCTATAATTTATACATAGATCATTTCACAGTATGGTATGTAGAACTATTTTCTATATTGCTCTAATAACTTGCCAATATTAAATGGCTTCCTACACTGAATAAGCTCTATACTTAAGTTCTATGTATCCTTTCACTTCTCATAAGAAAAAATTTGAATCTGATCCTCATCACTACTAGTGTGCGCTAATGAGAAATTTAGTATCTCTACCTATAAATACTATCTTTGAGAAATTAAACTATGATTTAAAAATAATTAAACCTTTTCCTCATTGAACAGTCTTAGTTACAATGAAGGGTTACAGTGGTAGTTATGGAACTTGAAATACTATGCTGTTGGAGAAACCAGAAAGTCATGAAAGCCATGGCAGTGACTGAGGACAACAGAGAAATGCACTACACTCAACAAAGTAGGATGAACGAGACCTCCTTACTGTTTGTGACAATGTTCATTTTTCTTCAACCTTTTCAATGTTTCTAACAGAAAAAACAGAAGTTGGGGAACTGTTATGATTGATTGAAGAAAAAACATATGGGAAAACATATGACACTGGGAAAAATTACTACACTACAAAGTGAAATCAGATTTAATCAACCTAGGGAAGTCAGTAGAACTCAGGAACAGACTATGGATAAATCTCATTTCTCTGCTGATCTGGTGCATTCTTAGATGAGAAAAACAACTCTAATTTTTATTATGATTTTTTTTTTTTTTTTTTGGTTTTTCGAGACAGGGTTTCTCTGTGTAGTCCTGGCTGTCCTGGAACTCACTCTGTAGACCAGGCTGGCCTCGAACTCAGAAATCCGCCTGCCTCTGCCTCCCAAGTGCTGGGATTAAAGGCGTGCGCCACCACCGCCTGGCAACAACTCTAATTTTTAACAAAGAATCAATGTTAAACTGGGCATGGCAGCTCATGCTTATAATCTCAGTACCAGGAAGAATAAAACAGGAAGACTGTCTTGAGTTCAAGGTTAGCCCGAGCAACAAAATGAGATTGCTTCAAGAACCAAAACCCAAAACTGAGAATGGAGAGATATCTCATCCATTAGAGCACTGGTGGAGAGCTCAGGTTTGATTCCTAGCACCTACCTTATCTCACAACTATCCCTAACTGCAGTTTCGAGGGATTCAATGTCATCTCCTGACTTCCACAGGCACTAGGCACACATATAGTGCACATAAATACACAATACATAAATCTAAACCAAAGAAACAAATCAAAATAACCATCACTTAAACAAAAAAGTTAAAAGGTCAGTCATGATGGCATAATCCCAGCACTCATAAGGTAGCAGAGGCAAGAGGACCACTGCAAGGATGGGGCCAGTCTGGTCCACACAGAGTCCAGGATAAAAGAGCTACCCATTACAAAACAGCCCTCAAAATAGAAAAAGTAAAGTAAAATATGAAAATCAAGACATTAAGGAATGCTTCCCTCCTATAAGAACAAAATAAATTTAAATTCATGACATTCTTATGAAAAAGTATATTTTATTGTCTATGGCTTTAATATATTCATAGTTGTGAAACAGCAATGTGTGTTCTCTAGGTCCTATTAACTGAATTAATACATATAATAAAATCATAAAGGTATGCACATAAAAGGGAAAAGAATGAAGCAAGAACAGAAAACAAAAAATATGCCATTAATGACTTGTAGGTCACAGGTTAAGGAAACCCATTTATGTGACTGTTAAAAGTCACACTGATTAAGAGTGATTTTATAAGGTGTCCCTGGTAGGTACTGTCATCTCAGGGGCTATCTCAACTGTTATCTCCCTAAATGGAGGAAACGGACACACTGTCAAACATAACAGAGCATTTCATGGGTGCCTCTATGGTCTCCTCCCTTGGGCTCCTGACTTTTGCACTCAGTCCCTCAAACTTGCATTCTGTCCCTGCAAGTATGGTTTTTGGAGTTCCTGGGCAAAGCTGCTCATTTCCTTGGGATTGTTCAAAATGGGCTATCCCATGTCCTAGGGACCGCATCAGAGTAAATTTTCCTTTCTAATTGCTTCTATTCATTGTTTTTAAATGAAAAATAGTTTTAATTATTATTTTATGTGTATAGGGTTTTTGCCTACAAGTTTGTCTGCACACCAATTTCATGTGTGGCACCTATAGCAGTCAGAAGAGGGTGCCTGACTCCTTGGAAATGGAGTTACAGATGGTTGTGAACCCACCATGTGGGTGCTAAGAATTGAACCTGGGTCCTGTCTAGAAGAGCAGCCAGTACTCTTAACCACCAACCCATCTCTTTAGTTCCTCTTTAAAAAATTTTAATTAAACAACACTATAGGATTTTGTAACAGAAAAGAATAAAAATCATTTACTTTCAATTATCTCATTTTAGAGAGACAGGAACAGAATGATTTTCTTAATATCAAGTCTCAGATATCCTGGATCTAGTCATTTTTTTTTTGTAACACACTACAACTTTTTCTACCCAAGGTCTACTTGTAGTATATACTTCTTCAAACAAGCTAAACTTTCCTGCTACTTCCCCCCCCTTAATATCTACTTTTAAAATATTATTTATCTTTCTTTGGGATTTTACATCCAACTTTAATAGACAAATAAATCTTCATTAAGAGGTAAGTTACTGAATTATTTTGTTTAAGCACTGTTTTAAAAAGCATTCTACAAGGACTGTAGAAATGGCTCAGTGGTTATGAAATATGTATGGCTCTTCTAGAGGATCTGAGTTCAATTCCCAACACCCATGTCGGAAAGCTCACTACTGTCCTCTTCAGGCCATCTGAGCATGTGCACGCCCACCCACAAAAACACTCAGTTTTTTTTTTTTTTACAGTACTTTTACTTTTTTCATAAATGTTCATTAATCCTCTACCTATATAAGTCAGCATTTAAGGAGCTATTAGGAACATAATGATAAAACTCCTTGTCTCACAGAATTTACATTTTAGTGGGATAAGACAAAATGGAATATAAAGTATATTAAATGAGCTAAATATTAGAGAGAAATCTAAAGCTAAAAAGAGTTTTTTTTAGGGGATGATATTAACAAGATGAGTGAGTGATCAAGTTATGTGGATATTGACAGCATTCAGGGTAGATAGAATAACAATAAAAGAAAAAAGAAACCTATGAAAGAGAAAAAAGCAAGGTAAGGAATCTAAGATAGCCACCATGCAATAAATAGGGGGGAAAGAAAACAAATGGCCAAGCACTGTAAAGATGTTGGCATTAACTTTGTGCTAAGAAGCAGATGCTAGACAGTGAGCAACAGAGAGCTATGTTCTGTCTTAGAGGGGAAAATCTAACAGGTGGCTTGCGCCTTTAATACCAGCACTAAGTAGGGAGGCAGAGGCAGGAGGATCCAAGTTCAAAGGCCAGCCTGGTTTACAGAGCAAGTTCTAGGATGTCCAGGGCTCCACAGAGAAACCATGTTAGAAACAACAACAATAACAAAAGACAAAGAAACAAACAAACAAACAAACAAAAAAACCAAACAAACAAGAAAGAGATCTTCCTAGCTTCTATGTTAAGCTGCAGCACTCCATGTTAGATAGAGACCTGAGAGGGATAATGAAATCTAAAGTATACACGTTAAAGTAAACACACACACACACACACACACACACACAACTTACATTTACTACACTGAACTGACTACATGACTGCAATGAGATGATGGCACTAAGGTTTTGGCTCAAGCCAACTTAGACCAAAATGTAATTAACTAAGGAAATTTAATGATTACCAGGTAGGTCCAGGGAGCAGGATAGGTTATATCATTTTTGAACTTGTTAAGTTTAAAATGCTTACAATGCATAAAATAACATGTCAAAATAATCAAATTAATCTAGAGTTCAATCAAGCTGGGAGTAGCCAGGCATAACAGTGCCTGCTTGCATCCCCAGCACTCAGAAGGCTGAGGTCAGAGGACTGGAAATTCCAAGCTAGCCTAGGCCATTATAGTGAGACCAGGTTTTGAAATTTGAAAGTAAAAAAGTAGCCAGGCAGTGGTGGCGCACGCCTTTAATTCCAGCACTTGGGAGGCAGAGGCAGGCGGATATCTGAGTTGGAGGCCAGCCTGGTCTACAGAGTGAGTTCCAGGATAGCCAGGGCTATATAGAGAAACCCTGTCTTGAAAAACCAAAAAAAAAAAAAAAAAAAAAAAAAAAAAAAAAAAAGAGGTAATGAAAGTAAAAAAGTCAAACCAAAAACAAAGAAGGGAGGCATGGTATTTAAGACCACATCACTTGCTGAGATCACCTATGGTACGAATACAGCAGCATATGGTAGGTACACCCTTAGGAGGTAGAAGAAGAAAGAATAGCCAGGACTATTTTGGAGCCACCAAGAAAAAAAGAAAAAAGAAGAAAAGAGGAAAGGAGAGGAGAGAAGGGCTTTTCCCACAGGAGCACAGTGACATCAAACAATACACTGATGCAGAGAGACTACAGGGCCCTTGAGGTGGCTCAGTAGGTGAAGGCCACACACAAGCCTGGCAACCTCAGGTACATCTCTGGAACCCATGCAAAAGCAGGAAGAGAACAAACTCTACAACACTGTCCTCTAACTTCCATATGATATGCATGGATGTGAAGTATGTGTATGCACACACATCACATGCACAATAATATTTTAAAAATAAAGATGAGGACTGAAAACATAAACCTGAATTTTAAAAAATCTCATTTAATTACCAATCCTAACCAGACACATCATTTTTTCCTCTCTAAAAAATTTTTTTCATTCAGACATAGTGGCACACAACTATAATAGGAGGCTAAGGCAAGATGATCTCAAAGCCAGCCTGGGCAACTTTGTGAAACCCTACCTCAAAAATTAATAAGTAAAAACTATTTCCTTTAGTGTCAACTCTAGGGCTGGCTCACTAATGCATGCCTCAAGTCCTGTTCATGAGCTGACAGAGGAGAACCACTTGAACTCATGAGCTCAAGGAAGGTAAGGGCAGGACAGAGGGTGCCATCACTCTCAGAAGCTGCCATGGAGTAAGCATTCAAATCCCTGTAAGGAGGGAAAGGCATTGTGACAGCTAAAGCAGCTTGTGTGAAGGGCCTTAAGAAGAGACCACAGTTGTCTAAGAACTAGAGGAAAAGAAAAGCTACAGGTAGGAAAGGTAGATAAAGACCAAAGCTTGAAGGTCTCAACTGGGCATTCAGAAGCTAAATGTGGCACACAGGAAGCTACTAAAGCAGGGGAGTATGGCTTTGTGTTTGTTTGTTTGGTTTGCACCGCTGGGTATGAAACCCAGTACACTAAACATGCTAGGCAAGCACTCACCATTGAGTACTCCTCAGCCTGAATTTACTGGGTATTTTCTGAATTGGAGAGTGGCAATCTCTAAACAAACCCCTTTCTTTGTAGTCCGGATAGTAAAGATCTGCAACACTGTTAACAGTTGTAGCAAGTGAGAGAAAATACTGAAACCCCACTACAGTAGCAATCTTTTCTGAAAGAAACTACTTTCCACTGATGCTTCCTGAAGGTTCCTCCCCTACTAGAACTGACTGGCAGGGCATTAGGAGACAGGTACCCAATAGTCCAAAAAAGCCAATTTACAAACAGAGCAATAGAAGGAGGGCAGGCAGGCAGACTCGACAGGCAGGAAGATTAAGCGACTGGTCTGCTTTAACTTGGGAAGAGTTTATGACTCAGTTAAAGTATCTTTAGTAACTTCACACACCTTAAATTAATACTAAGACAGTGGCTTGTGGAAAGATGAATAGCTCACTTGGCAGCAGGCAAGCAGTGTGCTAAAAATGCACGAATTCTCACCATCTTACCTTTACTATCACAGATAAGACCCTAATCGAAATAAAGGAGGGCTCCCTCTTATTACTTAAGACAAACAAGTCGGCCAAAACAAGTACCCAGACTGGTGGGGTTCCAATTCCTTAAATGTAGAAGTTAAGGCTGAAAATATTAAACTTTCCTAATGTTATGTAGTTAATAAGATATAATTCTAATTCTAGACATCAAGCTTTTCTATTCAAGGGAAGTTAACAAATAGAAAACACTTAAGGATTGCCTTTCCCTAAGCAGTTTACTACAACTCTAGCCCACAGAAGCTAACTACTGCCTCATGGTCAACTTAAGCCCAGGGTTGAGAGAACTTGACCTGATAGAATACAAATTAAGCCTATGTTGTCCATTGCTTTTAGGCTCATGCTTATAACAGGATCTCAGACACAAACGCTGAATAAATATCTGCAGAACAAAAGCATCCAATAAAGAGAAGTAAAAGCCAGTGACAGAGCTGATTGCACAAATTCAACTGTGACTACTAGGTAGTAGAATTGGCCATGACCCCAACTCATCCTTTTAATTAATCTTTCTTTGTTATCATCATAATACCATCACTGAAATAACACTCACATACCATACACTACTCACCTAAATACAATGCAGTGAGTTTTCATGACTGCTACCATTTAACTCCTTGAGACTGTCATCACCACAAACAGCCTTATACCTAAAGCGGTTTCCTGATTTCCTCTATCCTAACTCTTAGCAACTAGTAATTACTTTCTGTCTTCACTGAGTTACTTATTCCAGACATTTTAACACTATATTATGAAATATCGGTGTCATCCACACCACCACTACTTCCTCAACACATCTTCCAAAAACTTTAGAATTTCTAGATAAGAGTGTCTTTAGAAGCGAGGTAGCATATACCATACCTACAACCCAGCAATCAGGAGACTGAGGCAGGGGCATCATTAAGTTGATATACCAGAGGCCAGCCTGAGTTACAAAAGGAGACTGTGCTCAAAAGAACGTCAACCAAGTGTGGTGGCACATGTCTTTTCAGCTCAGCAGGCAGAGAGACTCTGTTTCAAAACAACAACAAAACCCAACCAACCTAAGAAGAATGCCATTAGAATGCTTATATGAGAGTGGATGGACCTATGATGAGCATACTGAGAGATTTGGGACTTACCTTCATCATAATTATTATTTGCAGAATTGTTAATTAAACCTAGCATGTTGTCCTGGCCAGGTGGCAGAACCTTCTCATCTTTACACCCCAACTTCTGGGCAAGAGAGAGTGCTAAAGTGATCACCAACCACCAATAAACCTAATCATGCCTATGCATGTAAAAGATGTGTATAAAAAGCCCCCCTCCCCAACCCTAACAACAATTATCTAGTGTTTTAGGAGCTGAGTATGTAGCAGAACCTAGAGAGTAGCACACTGGCAGGGATATAAAAGCTCTGTGGCCCTTCTCATAGAACTCTTCCTTCCATTTGGCTGTTCAATTGTAGCCTTTTAGTATCTGTAACTGTTTCCCTGAACTCTGTGAGCTACTTAAAAGTAACTGAACCAGAGGAGGGTACTCATGGAAAACTGAATTTACAGCTAGGAGATCAATCAGAAGGCCACACACAGTCTGTGCCTGCAAATAGCACAGAAAAAGTGGGGCATATCTTTGGGGACAAAAGTGTGTGTGTGTGTGGGGGGGAAATCTTATGTGAGTAAATCCTAGATATCTTCTGAAACTGATTTAGAGGACATCTAGCTGATATCTACTAAAAAACTGCTTAAGAGATTAATATTTAAAAACCTCCTTCCCCCAAATTTGTGAAAAATCTCCCAAATCTGGTGCCATGTAGAGCAGTTTTGCTGTATCTGTATTCATAAATGGGACTGTGGTTTGCTTTTGATTGACTTCTTACTGGAAGCATAATGTTTTCAAGGTTATAACCATACTGTTAACTTATATCAGCACTCATCCCAAGACACTGACTCTAATCAAAATGCCAGCTGTTGCTTGGATTTATCTGGTTATAAGAACGAGATCTCCCATTATACTTGAACTATTTTAGGATGGTTCTTTTCCCTCAAACAATTACATAATTTAAAATCAGCTCCTTTTGCTTGGAGTTACTGGGTAACTTTTCATTTTAATATCATTAAAAAGACCACATTAGACCACTAGAGAGCCAAGTCACTTGGGTTTCCATAGTATCTACTAAAGAACCAGGAATGACATAACTATGTTGAAATATCAGATTAACATTTTGCTTCTTTTTGTGGACTACCAAAAGCTCAAAGTGGCTAAATAGGCAGGTCAATAGCAACAAGTCAGGGCCATCGACAATGACTATGCAGAGACCAGTCAACCATGTAGGGATTCCAGGGTACAACTCTCAAACAGATCTACAGAACTGTTACTTAGGAACCACAAACATACCCATTACACTAAAGCAGGCAACAGAAGCAACAACAGGGTGCGCTGACACAGCGCAGTTGGGAGAGCAATAATGAAAGGACACCAACACAGTATATAACATCTTCTATTTTTGTAAAAGAGAAGAATTTGTTTTGGTTCAAGGTTCAAGAGATACAGTCCATCATAAAAGAGGGCATGATGGCTAGGATAGACTCAGAGGTAGCAGTAAGAAAATTTGCTTTTTTAGTATTAAAAAGTATGTCCAAAATCAAATTAGGAAACACTACATTATCATGGGATTTTGGGGTTTGTTAATAAAAATTCAATGAAGTAACAAGTAAAATGTAATTTACATTAATATTACAAGTTAAAAACAACAACAAAACAACAAGAAGATAGGGTCTTAATTGTGTCTTAACGGTTGGCTTCACCATGTTCCTGTCTGTGGTCTCCTGAGTCCTGCGATTATAGGTGTGGATATTACATAGAGTTTACATTAAGTTTAAAGTAAATTAAACTTACAGTAAAAGTGAAAAGCAACCAAACTTTTTCAATAGCCAAGCTACTCATATTAACAGCAAATGTCTATGACTTAAAAATTATTATGAATACTAGACACTGTGAATTAGAAGTGTTTTTCTAATGCTGTAGAGATGGCACAGTGGTTAAGAACACTGGGTGATCTATCTACCCAGTTCAATTTCCGTCACTCACCTGGCCCCTTACAGCCATCTATAACTCTAGTCCTAGGCAATCTGATGCCCTATTCAGATACTACATACATGTGGTAGGTACACAGACATATGTGAAGATAAAACACTCATACCCATAAAACAAAGCAAAACACTGTTTTCTGGCTAAAATTACAATCTGGTGGGAAACCACCAACAAAATCTACATAAAACATTAAGCTGGATGGTAGTAGCAACATATTCACTCAAATCCCAGCACTCTGGGAGGCAGATTCAAGCATATAGGATAGGGGCTGTACAGAGAAACCCAAGAAAGCCTGATGATCTGAGATAGATTCCCAAACACACCTGCTAGAAAGGGACTCAACTCTCAAATTGTCCACTGATCTTCTATGCCTGCTGTGGCGTGTGTGTGTGTGTGTGTGTGTGTGTGTGTGTGTGTGTGTACACACGTACTCATACACAAAATAAAGAAATCTTAAGAGTCTGTAGTAACTACAAGTGACAGTTATCTGTAACACAAGCAATACTAATAAATTATGTGATATAAAAGTATGATCCAAGCCGGGCGTGGTGGCACACGCCTGTAATCCCAGCACTTGGGAGGCAGAGACAGGTGGATTTCTGAGTTCGAGGCCAGCCTGGTCTACAGAGTGAGTTCCAGGACAGTCAGGACTACACAGAGAAACCCTGTCTCGGAAAAACCAAAAAAAAAAAAAAAAAAAAAAAAAAGTATGATCCATGGGGTCAAGGGTCCTGAGACATTTTAAAACAATTTTTTAAAGGTCAAAACTATCATCCCAGCAAAACATACATTAATATGTATGTGTGTGTGTGTTGGTGTATGGGAACATATATGCATGCTAGCATTGCACTGATGCAAAGGGGCTAAAACTGCTAGTGCTCTATAAACTAAGATAAACCAGCATTATGCTGTAATGGTGTCACTGTATTTCAGTTAGGCCAAGTTACTGAAGAATGTCCTTGGGCCTGGTGAATGACTCAGCAGTTAAAAACTCTGGCTGCTCTTCCAGAGGAATTGGGTTCAATTCTCAGTACCCACACAGCTACTTATAACCATCTGCTATTCTAATCCCAAGGCATCAAACTCCCTCTTTCGGCTTTCAGCAGCACCAGGAATACTTAAGTGCACAGACATAACATACATGGAGACAAAGCACACATACTCTCTGATGCCAGGTATAGTAGTATATACCTTTAATTTCAGCAATTGGGTTGTGAGGTCAGCCTGATTTACATAGTAAATTCTAGGCAAGGGAGGGCTACTAGGCAAGTGACAAGCCAGCAAAGGCTACACAGTGAGACCTTGCCTTCCTACACACACACACACACACACACACACACACACACAGAG
This sequence comes from Apodemus agrarius, assembly GCA_964023405.1. NCBI lineage: Eukaryota > Metazoa > Chordata > Mammalia > Rodentia > Muridae > Apodemus > Apodemus agrarius. The sequence continues at coordinate 99,679,937 of OZ030007.1, read as the reverse complement.
AGAGAGAGAGAGAGAGAGAGAGAGAGAGAGAACATTTATCAACTACTGACCTTTTCTAACTGTGTGACAAAACAGGAGTATTCATAAATCACTCCTGAAGCAATATCTATAGTCAGATGTAAAGAAAATACTTGGACAATTAGGTTGTGAATTGAACTAACCTTTTTTTTTCCCCAAGAAAGAGCATTTTCACTTGAAAGAATGACAGAAATTATGGTTATTTTAATTTAGTGTCTGGCAGATTTATTAAGTCTATGGCTTAAAGGAAAACAATCTATAGTATTTACTGCTAATGATAAAATGTGGGCTTTCAAGTAAAGATTAGTTCTAGAAAACTATGTCCATGACCATGAGCTTGACATGTTTTGAACAATGATTTTTCTGAATTGTATTAATATCAATTATGAATTTTCTTTTTTCTTTCATTCTTTCTTCATTTTATTAAAGAAATGTTTTTAGGTTGGGAGGAAATCTTTTCATTACATAACAAACTGTGTCAACATTTGAAAGATCTGAATAACTTTGGTCTGGTTTTGTCAATGAATGTTTTCCAAATAACTCAATACATGTAGCAAAACTATGAATAGATATACTTGAAGTGTAAATCAGACTAGTGTCTGTGATTCAATCAATATTTAACTTAACAATGTAAAGAGTACAGTGATACAGCTTCAGACAAATGCCAACCAATCTTTAGGAAATAATCATCCCTGGAGTGATAGTATCATTGATTAAGTATCCTAAAAGGTAAATGCTTTTTTTCAAACCCTTATCTGTATGCTAAATTCAGAAATTGATATGGAAGTCCATACATTATCTTCTCTTAAAGATGGAAAAAAGTTAAATATGAATATTCTTCTCATTGAATAATTTTGGTTTGGGGAAGCCAAGTTAGTCTCCATTAAAATTTAAAATTTCTTCTATTCATTAAAACAAAACACAACTTTGAGTTGGTTTCTCTTTCCCATCATGTGGGTCTATAGACTGAACCCTAGGGAGGCTTGACAGCAAACACTTTTGCCTGCTGAGTTATCTTGCCAGGCCAACATTTAAAAAGTACTGATTTCAGCCTGGCATGGCCTTTAATACCAACACTTAGGAGGTTGAGGCAGGAGGATCTATGAGTTCAAGGCCAGCCTGTTCTACAGCCATGGCTACAAAGAGAGACCCTGCTTTGGAAAAACAAACACACACCCCAAAAAGTATCGATTCTAATTTTCAAACTTGAAAATATTGAAAGAGATCCATAAATTAAAAACTGAAAGTCTGTAATAAGTTTTGAACCTCAAACATCTGCAGACTTCTGAACTAAAACACATGTTGTTCTTTTCCTCCTTTCTCCTCTTTCTTTTCCTGTCTTACCATAGGCTAGGCTGACCTCAAACTCATGGCAATTCTCCTGCCTCAGCCTTAGCCTGTCTAGAAATGATTGCCTGGGACTGGAATTTCGAATGAACATGAGGAGCCATGTGGGTGACAGGAACTGAACCAGACAGAGGCTCACCCAGTACTCTTCACCATTGCTCCTGCCTCAGAAAACATTTCAAACTCATGCTGGTTAGTAGCTAGAATGACTTTAGGTCAGAGACATTTGCTCATATGGTACTATGAGCAGCTTGACTAGAGAAAATGCTAAACTCTACATGTGCTTCTAAGTATGTACCACAATGCCACACCCAGCTCTGTTGTATTTTGTAGGTGCCACTCAAAAGACTATTCTCACAGTAGTGTCTAGCAGATGGAGTCTCCCTGAACATTGACTTTACCAAATCTAAATGGAAAGCAGGTATGTTTTTAGTGTTAGATGTTCATAAATGACACAAAATTCCAAAAATCTCTGTGCAAAATGGAATAGAAATGCCTCACCTATAGAATATGTTAGTAGTACACAACGCTGAGAAAAATTATAGTACGATATAGTATTAAAAAATAAAGACTTTGATACACACCTGAGATAAAATCACTGCCTTGACTGTTAAATCAGAAGCACAAATTTCCTTTTAATCTCCAAAACTGAGATGAAATAAAAGTTAAACGTACCTGTAATAGGTGTTCACTCAAATATGTTCCTGCCTCTGACCAACACTAAACCATCAAATCAAATCAAATCGGCAATGCATGTCAAACTTATTATGCACTCTCATTCAGTATAGGCCTCAAGTAAATGTCCACTACCCCGGAAAACACTGAAAATATTTTAATAACCCACAACCTCTGTCAGAGAGAGTTATCCATGGAGCTGGAGAGATGGCTCAACAACTGAAAGCATTAGTTGCTTTTCTAGGATCCTCATGATGGCTTACAACCACCTATAAATCCAGATCAAGGGAATATGACACTCTCCTCTAGCCCCAGTCAACAAGAGGCACATTTGCTACACAGACATACATGCAGGCAAAATACCCATACACATAGAATAAAAACGCTATAAAAAAAAACAAACCACCAAAACAAAAAAAATCAAACAACTATATTAAGTGTGTAGGAGTAGTGGAGCATGTCCTTAATCCTAGCACTTCCCAGGTAAAGGCAGGCAGATCTCTGTGAGTTCAAGGCCAGTCTGATCTATACAACAAATTCCAGGTTAGCTAGGGGATACATGATGAGATCTTGTCTAAAAATAAAAACACCCAAAACCAAATGATTATATTAGAAAGCAAACCAAAACTAAACCAAAACAAATGCATCCACATATGCATTTTTCCTAAAGCTGTTTCATTCTTTCAAAACCACTCATACATTCTTTCCAATAGTGCATATTCATTTGGCATACTAGTAAACCATTGAAAAACAAGGATGCCTTAGTGTTTTAAGAAAATTATCAATGAAGCAATTCTGAAGTCAGTTGTCTTATAAACTAGAAAAGCTGATAGGAAGCTAAAGCAATAATTTAAATCTTAAAGATATTTCTTCAGCGATCTCATATTGTTTCATGCTTGAACTATTATTTGAAGAATTAGACAGTAGTTATTTTAAGCTCTGTAAGTATGTTCCAAGATTTGTGATGAGAGAGGTCAGTCTCTAAAGTTATAAGACTTACTAGCTTAGCAATGTTTCTCACTCTGCGCACTCTGAGCCAACAAAGCCATTTCCCCAAAACAAAACAGCACAGTACCTTTCCTTTCTAACCTGACTTCATATTTTATACTCAAAATTATGCGGTATTTTAATACTCATACTTAGCATAAGTTGTTTTCACAAGATCTAATTACTTTTCTAATATATTTTATATTCTATTTTGAACCAGCAAACTTTTAGAAAAAACTTTGAAAGTTTACTAGAATACTACAAAAGAATCCCTCTCTACTACCAAACTTAGAAATAGATGATCTTAATTTGCTTACTCTTGATAAATCTCATTGGCAGTTTGGTTACTACCCATTTCCTATGTTGTACTGTATAACCTTCTTTATGTTAGTACCTTCAAACTGGCACTAGATAATCCTCTACCACACTGCAGGAAAGAAGTCAAGCTTTGATGAACATCATCTGGCAAGTCCTTAAACATTATTTCAAATAAATATTCACAAACACTTCCTTTGACTTCTGTCTTTAAAAAAAATCATGACTATTTTTTGAAGGAGCTGGATTGATATACTGAAAGGCACCAATGAATATTAAATAGAAATCCAGAATCATAAAATTATGGCTTCAGAAGGGTCACATCATTGTGCCCAATTGCCCTCTAATAGGCAATTCATTGACTCTTTAACGTAGCATAAAGTGCAAAATAACATAAGTTTTATACATATACACATAGAAACAAACACACACACCCCTAAAAACCACACACACTGCTAACAGCAAATAAGAGAGCAAGAGATTCAATCCTACTGAATCCTATTAGTGTCCTCAAATTATAGTGAGCTGTCAGTCATCTAACACTAACCTACTAATGTCCATAACATTCATAAAGCAGATGTTGTATACTATCATTTTTATAGATGAAAAGAATCGTAAGACTTAAATGATTCTTCCAAGGTCACAAAGTTAGAAATCATGCAAAAGGAAATTAAACTGGCAGAGTTTGTCATCGTTTTTTTTTTTTTTTTTTTTTTTTTTTTTTTTTTTTTTTTTGGTTTTTCAAGAGACAGGGTTTCTCTTTGTAGCCCTGGCTGTCCTGGAACTCACTCTGTAGACCAGGCTGGCCTTGAACTCAGAAATCTGCCTGCCTCTGCCTCCCAAGTGCTGGGATTAAAGGCGTGCGCCACCACCGCCCGGCGTTTGTCATCGTTTTAATCAACCTCTTCCCCACATGTCTCACTGATCTCATTCTACATGAAGCTGTATATTTACACACACACTATCTAATAAGGTAGCTACCATCCACATGACACTATTACTCACGTAGGATAGTGCTGGGCTAAAGTGAGAAATAACCTAATGGTAAAATACAAACTGGACTTGGAAAAGTTAGGTAAGAAAGGAATCTTGCCATGTGAAATATTTCATTTTTAAAGCTGGATTAAATGTTAAAATGGAACTGGGCGATGGTGGCACAAGCCTTTAATCCCAGCACTTGGGAGGCAGAGGCAGGCAGATTTCTGAGTTCGAGGCCAGCCTGGTCTACACAATGAGTACCAGGACAGCCAGGACTACACAGAGAAACCCTGTCTCGAAAAACCATAAAAAAACAAAAAAAGTTAAAATGGCCTTTAGGATATACTAGGCTAACTCTCGATGTACAGCAAAAGCCCTGTCTCAGAAACAAAAATATTAAGACTCAATCCAAAAAGCAGTGTTTTCTTATTACCTATTATATTTCACATACATTACATACACAACACAATGCAGTAACTATCTGGAGGGGGAGAAAATGTACACACAGGTTTTGGAAAGACTGCATATAAGTAACAAATACCACAAATAGACTGGCTAGAAGTGATACAAGAAGTTTCCATCTCAATTCGAGTACTGATCATTTTTAGAAGCTTTTGTTTTCTTTTACGGTATTGGGGCTCAAACCCAAGGCATTGTACATACGATTTACCAATGAACAACACCCACTTATGTGATCTTGAGTAAGTCACAGAAACAAAATAAATGTTTTAGTCATGCTATATTTATAGATAGAAAAATTAAAATATTCTAATTTCTAATGCACATACATGGATCCAGTCATTAGATAGTGGCTACAGATATGATCTCAAAATATGTCTAATATGCATTTATATATAATTTTAAATCACCTATCACAGTAGATTCAGTAATTTATTAGTCTATAGTGGCAAGAAATACATAGTAAGGGTAAATTACGTTTTTGTTTGTTTTTTTGTTTTTTAAAAAGGATAACTTAAAACAGGGTAGGGTGGCACACGCTTGAAATCCCAGAACTAGGGAGGGAGAAGCAGGGAAAATACCAGTAAAATATAGTTAGTGTGCAGGAAGATGAGGGAGAAAGCTTGAGAGTGTAAGGCTATCTTGTGTTACAGCTACAAAATAAGACCTTGTCCAAAAGAAAAGAACAAGACGGGTGGGTGGAAAGGGAGAAAGTAAGTCTGGAAACCCTATAAAAAGTTAGATGTAAAATCCACCATCACCTAGCATTCTAGGCTTGTAACCAAAAGAAATACGAATGTTACACAAGAATGTGTACATAAATGCTTCAAGCAGTAATATGTGACTGATAAAAAGGGTCAGCCCTGAAGATGAACACATAAACACAATGTGGTATAACTATATGCAAGGATATTATTCAGACCTAAGAAAGAAACATTCTTGTTACAGCATGGATGAACCATCAAGTAAGGTAGCCACAAAATATCATAAAATGTACATTCCATTTGCACAAAGCATTCAGAATAGGCAATCAAAACAAACACTGTTTTGGGCTGGAGTAACTGAGAAAGAGAATCACTGCTAATGACATATCAGGGGTTCTTTAAAGAGTAGTAATATTCTAAAGTTTGACTTAGGTGCTGATTGTGTAACTATTTAAACACGTTCAAAACCACTTTATATGGGTGAATTGTATAGTATGTGAATCACATTTCAAGGAACCTGTTAAAAATTGGTAGCAAAAGAATTAGAGATTGTTTGGCTATCTGATTTTTTTTGAAATTTCTAATTTTGGAGTATTTGTCAATTTTATATTTCCTAAACTTGTAATTTATCCCATTCTAAATATTCATATTTGTAAAAATAAATCAGTATTTTTCAACATGTAAATTTAATGGCAACTATGAATTAAACATTTAAAAAGTTGGCTTTTATTACATTTAAATTACTCCAATAAAGATATTAAATTTGGGAGCTGAAGAAATGGTTCAGTGGTTCAGTGCTAAGCACCCACATGGCAGCTCACAACTGGCTGTAACTCCACGTCCAGGGGCTGGACCACCATCCTCTGACCTCCTTGGACACCAGGCACACACATGATGCACATACACACATGATGCACATACACACACCAGACAAAACACCCTACACATAAATCTAAAAAAAGATGCTTTTTTAATTTCTTCCACTCTTAAAAAAAATGATCACAAAGCTAAGCTTCACTAACCTTCAAACAATCTCTAAACAGTCACACACACCCTGAGATAGACAGCTCTTCTAACTACTGCAATAAGTTAAAACAGGACAAACTACATTAAAAGACTGAATGGCACTGGGAAAAGTAAACAAAAGTTGCTATCTCTATCCCGAAAATGCTCAAGTTCAGAAACAGACCCCAGCAGTCTGAAGAACAGTTACAAGAACATATAAGGGGATAAGAAGCTAAACTCTTGACTTAGCACGGTCTTTTTAAAAAAAAAAAAAATCCCTATATTTAAAACAAAAGTCACAATGGAAAGAAACTGTGTGTTTAATACATCGAACCTTGGAAGTAGCTGTGTCTATGACAACGAAGCCTTCTTTCCTCTTTTAAAATAATACGTGATGGTGTCAGTCCACAGCCTACCCAATTCCTCCCTGCCACCACCACCAGGAGGTGGAGGGAAAGGATACCGAAGAAGACTAGAGGATGACAGCTTTGTATAACCCTTTGGACTTTCTATGTAAGAATGCAAACTGGTGATCTCTTAGAGAGGAGTAAAAAGATCTGTGGACAAGCTCAAAAAAGGGGGTGGAGACAGGTGATCCTTTGACTGGAAAAGGGCACATCATGAGCCACCATCATGAGCCACATCTTTGAATCAGCTAGGACCAGAGTGAAACCCAGGCCGCTGGAAGGCACTGCTAGCATCACCAGGACCGCCTCTCGCGGCGGGGGTGGGTTTTCTTCCCCGCTTCAGCGGAGAAGTTGACTCCTGTAGTTTGGACGTTGGAGTAAAACCAGAGTCGGGGCGATTAGAAGAACCTTCTGCATGTGGAGGCGTCTCAGGCCCGGAGAAGTTACGAGGTCGCCGCTCGCTCCCCCCCATCGCCCTCCGCCCGCGACGCTTGGCGTCGGGGCCCGAGCAGAGCCGGAGCTTCCGCCGCCGCCGGGCCTTCGCCGCGGCTGATATCCCCGCCGCCCTCACCCGTGTCTGGCCGGCTCGGCAGGACAGGCCTAGGCCGCACCCGGCGGGCCCGGGCGCTGTCGCCGGCGGAGGCGGAGCAGGCCCGGCACAAACTTCCCGGCGCGGCGCCCGCGTCACGGCCGCTCGCCCGCCCGCCCAGCGCCATGCCGGCCGCCGCGCCCGCCCGACTCCGTACGCACCCCGCGTCCCGCCGGGGCCGGAGGCCGCGCACCCCACTGTACCTCCAAGTCGCGGCCTTTGTTCTTAAAATTCTTGAGCCGTTGGTTGTCCAATTTCTCGTTGTCCGCCATGGCCGGGCCGGCGACTCTCCCCCCCGCCCGGGCCCCGCGGGATCCGCCCCAACCACCGCGCCGCACCGACGCTCCCAGGAAGCCGGCCGCCGCCTGCGCCGCCCGCCCGTCCGCTCCCTTCCTCTCGCCCGGCCTCCGCTCTCTGGCTGCCCTCTCCTGCCCTGAGCCCGGGTACCACAGCAGCTCTGACGAAGACGACTGCGGGACCGGCGGCGGCAACGGCGGCGGAATGTGCTGCCGGCTGAGAGGGGGAGGCAGCCTCGATCTGAGGGCCCGGCTTTGCGGCCACGCCCATCGCCGCCAGCCCGGTTCGCCGATTGGCCGGCCGGGCTCCGGCGTGCTTGGCCAATCAAAAGGGGCGATGGAGAGCGGGGGCGGAAGAGCGAAAGGAAAGGGGAAGGGAGAGTCTGGGGCAGGAAAGGGCCTGGGCGCAGGGGCTTGGGAGGGGAGGGTCACGCGCGGAGGGAGAAACCGGAGGCAGCCAAAGAGAAGCAGATCCGGGAGCGGGCGGGCATGGGCAGGGCGCAGTGGTCCTGGTTATGGTGGTACGATTGTCGGGGTAGCTTTGGATGTTGGGGTTCTGAACTTCGTTCTTTTTCTCCTCCGGCGTTACTTGAGCGCTTCATTCACTTTGGAAGGCAAAGAGGTGTGTTTAAGTTCCATGCGGAGTCTTAAACCCTGAGTCCTGTTCTGGGAACTGCGAACCCTCCTAGGGCCGGGCATGAAGGCTAGGACTGCCTAGGGCGATGTGCTTTCTGAAAACTGAAGGGAAAGCTAGAGGGACCGGGTAGGAAAAGGAAGGGGGCCTCTGACCAAGTGCCCGCAACAGGTAGAAACTTGAGAAGAATTGATCCTTCCCTAATACCCGCTTTGGGGCAGTTTTTCTTGGAAAATTAAACTGCTTGATCACAAAGTCTTAACTTATAGAGAACGACGACGACTATGATCCTCGACATGGCAAATGCAACATTGTGACTCTTGATAAATTAATCCCAAAGATACCGCTTAACCAGGAACATTGTAACCAGAGGCGGAAGTAAAACAGAAACAAAAAAGCTTCTCAAAGTTTTCAGAAGAGCTCCAGGCTGGCGACACGGTTTGTAATCTTTGCTACTGGGCGTGAGGAGGAGCAGTTAAAGTATTCCAAGAACAAGGCCAGCCTGAGCAAGAGTCCCAAGCCACTCCGAGCAGTTTAGTGACACTTCCCCCTCTCCTCTCATGTGTTCATCACAAGATAAAAAAAATAGAGATACAACTCATTGGAAGAAGCTAATTATGCTGGAGGCCCTAGGTTTGGAAAAGAGTGGGGAAATGTTTTCAAAATTATATTTAAGCAGAGCATGGTAATTCATACTTTAAATCTAGCAAAGGCAGGTGAATATGAATTGGAGGCCAGCCTGAGCTACATCATAATACTCTGTCTAAAAACAAACAAATGTGTGTTCATTTACCAATTATTAGTTCCTCAAATGTGTGACAAATGTGTCAAATGCAGTGACAATTCAGAGTCTGAAGGAATGGGAAGCTAAATGTGTCTGAACTTAGCATAAGACTCTGTTATAAAACCCTTTGAGAACGTTTGGCTTCTGGTTCTTTCTGGTATATTTTGTTTGGGCAGAAACACATGCAGAAATGAATGTTTAGGACACAAATATTTCATAAACACCTTACAGTCAAAGGAGGTTGTGTTTTAAAGGTATAATACAAAGACAATGGGTTAGACAGGATAAAGGACTGACTTCTTTCGGGAATGAGGGATAAAGAGAACTGCAGGATAGGAGTCTCTTGATTAGTTATAATGGGAGGAATGGTGAAAACAAACCCTTTACATACAGAGTAATGCCTTTCAAATAAGTCTTTGGTGTTTTGTATACTTTCTGCTGGGTTCGGCAAACAAGCTTTTTGGAAGTAATTCACACCGAGGGTTGACTTGAATGTAAGTAGAACTTAAAATTCAGACGAAGTTCATTATGTGTGTGTGGTGTGTGGACATATTCAGGTCTACACATCTTTGTGCAAATGAGGACAGAGAAAGATGTCCTACATCATTATTGCTTTCCGCTGTATGGCCCACTGGCCTGGAAGCTCGCCATCTAAGACGTGTCGCCTTGTCTGCTTGCCTCCACCTCCCAGTGCTGGGACCACAGGCATACACACCTGTACTGGCTTGGCCGGGGAACCAGCTCAGGTCCCCATGCCTGGAAACTCACTCCTTCGTCTATTTTTATTCTCCAAAGATTGATTTAGTCGAAGTGATATTGGATTTACATGCCAGAGCGCTAGTATATTTTAAAATATGACTAAGCCAGTTATAGTGGTGTATTCTATAATCCCAGGACTTAGGGGACTTGGGTAGTAAGCTCCAGAATTCTGAAGCCAGTCAGGTATGCTGAGAGACGCTGTGTCTGAAAGCAAACCCCTGAGATCTAAATGTGGCAAACCGTGCCTGTAATGTCAGCACTTAGAAATCTGAGTCTGAGTTCTATGTGAGACTAGGCTACAGAGCTAGAGCCTGTCTCAGAAATAAAGTGAAAGAAAGGAAGGGTGGATTTAGGATAAGAAAATTTTGGTGTAATGATGAAGAGAGGGAGGGAGATAAGAGGGCTTTTGTTGTTGTTGTTGTTGGGTTTTTTGTTTTTTGTTTTTTTGTTTTAGTCTTAAGGGTTTGTGATTATGTGATCAAAATGAGAATGGTACATATTATTATTAAGGAATTTTATACATTGCTAGATCTTACTAAAATATAATTTGTGGTTGTTAGAGTTGGGCTGATTCTTTCAGGAGAGAAAAATATTGAATCATAGCCAGTCACTATAGTTTGTACATACTATGTCAACTGTTCGTGAATTGAACCATGGTTACTCATCTCAGAGGAATTTTCCTAAGAAAGGGTAAAGAAAGTTCTTATGAGACCCTTTGATACTTCACAAGAGAGAGTTATTATAACAAAGGCAAGTCTGGCTACCCAAATCTGTTTGGTTGCCTGTCTAACCACTAGATCTTCCTCACCACGATCCCATCTGGCATAGGAGGAGGGACGCTTACCAGAGTCGGTATAGTGCAATCTCACGAGCTCCAAAGCTGTGAGGCCTCTTTGCTTTAGGAAGTAGCCAGACTAAAATATTTTGTTACAGTAACAGAAAATGGGTTGATACAGTAACATCTTGTATTTTCTCTGTGTGTGGTGGGGGGAGGGTGGGGGGGTAGGGAGTGGGTTGATCAGGCATGGGAGACTTCATGTCCTTTTATTCCCAGAAGCTTCTGATTTATGGCTTGGAGAGTCTGAAGAAAATGACTATTTTGAAATTGACATGAATTCAATTGAGGGGGGAGAGACACCTAGGTTTTGGTTTGTTTGTTGACCTAGCATTGCATGCAGTCCAGACTGGCCTCAATCTTTTTATGGAGACAAAACTGGACTTAAACTCCTGGTTCTCCTGCCTCCGCCTCCCCAGTGCTGCCATTGCCTGTGTAGCCTCCACACCAGGAGAGCTTATTTCCCAAAATTAGTTTCGACTATTTAATCAAGGAAAAAAATTGAATTGAATTAGGCTCAACTCTCATCCTAATACCTCCCACTTCAGACACACTCCCTGCCCTGATTTTTAAACCTTTAAAAAAGACAGTAGGTTGCAAAGGTTTCTATAATCATAATAACAATGTTACCAGATACTGAGCTGTTACAATCTAGGTCTGGGTATTTTGTTTATGTGAGATATTTTATTACTGTTATTTGCTTACACTAATCCAACACTATGTGACAGTCTTTTTTTTTTTTTTTTTTTTTTTTTTGGTTTGGTTTTTGAGACAGGGTTTCTCTGTGTAGCCCTGGCTGTCCTGGAACTCACTCTGTAGACCAGGCTGGCCTCGAACTCAGAAATCCGCCTGCCTCTGCCTCCCAAGTGCTGGGATTACAGGCGTGCACCACCACCGCCCGGCTTTTTTTTTTTTTTTTTTAAGACAGGTTCTTACTATGTAACTAAGATTTGCCTATAATTGGTAATCTTGTTTCAGTTTCTGAGTGCTGGAATTACACTCCCCACCCCCCTGCCCCCATGCCTCTATAAGGCAGCCTTCGAAACCTCTGTTTAGGGTCACTCAGGTTAGATTAAGCTGGCCTCTGGCTTGCTGTGTAGCCAAGAAGAGCCTTGAATTCCTAATTCTCCTGCCTCCACCTCTCCAGTGCTTCGATTGTAGGAGTGAGTCACCACACCTAGCTTTATTAGATGCATTGTCTTGCTACAACGATCCTCTGAAGTAATTGTATTCACTTTACAAAAATTAGAAAATTGAACCGAAGTCACACAATGTTAGAGCAGGCATCTAAACCAGTCCTGATACCAGAGCCCCCTGGGAAGGACGTGAATGTCTGCATTCATGGTGCACTTAGAAGGGAGGTATTACTTCCATTCCCTATATGAGAAGCCTAAGGTTTAGTGTGGCTAAATAACCTGCTAAGCCTCACACCACTAGCGAGTGCTGGAGCCCTAGTTTGATTCTGGGCCAGCTTAGCTCTAAACCCCACACTCCTGGTGGATGAACCTGCTGTCCCTCTGGCTTCAAATATGGATCTCCACTGAATCTCTCAAGTCTAGCTCTGAAATGTAGGTGACAAAGCTCCTCAAACCTCAGAGTACATCAAAATCCCCTGGGAGGCATAAACTCCACGGTGGTGAGCCCTTCCCAGGCTTTCTGTTTTAGAAAGTCTGAACTCCCGAATAGAAGCAGGTGTCCTTCCTCCTTGGGCAACTTTGAGGTCTACTAGATCTGTCATGACAACCAATTTTAAGATTGTTTCAACCTTCACGGAAAAAAAATTATCTAAGGGCAACACACCACTGTGATGGATCATGTGTCGTGCAAAATAACATGGAAGCACCATGGTTACATATCTAACTCAAAAAATGTAGCCAAACAACCAGTGCTTTGAGGACTGAAATCTCCAACTTAGTAAAAACCAGTTTTATATTGCTGAATGGGTTTATGTTGTATTTTTCTGCACTTAATTTTGCATCTGTTCTTTGCCTTGAGTTTCCTCCAATGGCATTCTCTTTCTATCTTTTCCACAAGATTGGCTCCACGGGCCTATTTAAGTGTAGTTTGCTTTTCTTAGTTCAAATCGTATGCCCTTGGCATGTACTACTTTTCTACCTCTTTGAAGGCTCAGGGCTGTTCAGTTCTTGTCAATCAGAAGAGTCAGGGGGCTGAATCTTCATCGCTGTTCTTCTGCTCCTGAATCCCAACCCACCTGCCAGCCACTGGGGTTTCCTTCTTCAAGTGTGGTTCTCAGGGTTTTAGCCAGGCACAGGGACTCCTGCCCTGGACTTAGGTTTTGTAACCATCCATCTCTCATCCAAACAAACGAGACAGAAATGCAGATTTAGCTCTTCTGTTTTTAGTTGCCCTGTTCAGGGAGATTTCTTTTCAGTCAAATCAATGAAGGAAAACCCCTAAGTGTATACACAACCTTTTACCAATCCTGCTAAAGGTGACACTCTGGTTCTTTTTAGCTGAAAACATTAGATGTCTCTGATTCTTTATCCCATTCTCCTGATTCCCATGCTTAATAAAAAGTATACGGACTAACTAGTATCCTCACCAAGACTTCTATTCTGCTGCCTGTCCTTTCCCAGTGCTGCGACCTCCTGCCCTCACTGGTAAAATCGGAAAGATGCTTTCATATTTATGATGGCTCAGGAGAGCATAACTCTGACCCAGAGAGTTCATCCTCCTGCTCTTGCGCTGACTTTCATATCTGCCTTCCCTTCAACTGGGCTTTTCAACCTCAAAATACCTTGAGATGTTTAGGTATGTTAGAAAATGACAGCGAAGGCCAGGCAGTGCAGCTCTGTAATTACAGGTTCTTGAGAGCACTGAGGCAAAAGAACTGCAAGTTCAAGGCCATCCTGGGTGACTTAGGGGGGCTGTGTCTCCAAACGGGAAACAAAATAACAAATGGCTGGAGACGGCTCAGAAGACAAAATATATGAAACCCTAAGTTCCATCCATAGCAACACACACACACACACAGAGACACAGACACAGACACAGACACACACACACACACACACACACACACACACACACCACAACCGGTCAAACATTTGTGTGTCTGATATAATCATTTGAAAGAAAATGTCATGGCTGGACATAGCAGTGCATGCCTTTAATCCCAGCACTTGGAAGGCAGCAGCAGCGGGATTTCTATGAGTTCTAGACTAGACTGGTCTCCACAGTGAGTTTCAGGGAGGGCTACACTGGAAGACTATGTTTTTTTTCTTTTTTCTTTTTTTTTAAAAACAAGAAGTTATTATAAATCTTAAGGGAAAAAAATAGTTAAGTATAAGAGGTTAACCCTATCTCTGTCTTTCTGTTTCTGTTTCTGGGTCTTGATCTCTGTCTCAGTCTCAGTCTCTTGTGTCTCTGTCTGTCTGTCTGTCTGTCTGTCTCTCCCTGTGTTTGTGTGTTGTTAATGTGATAGCTCCCTATCTTCAGAAATGTTTTGCAACTGCATTATACATTCTGTTTTGAAACAGAATAGTTAAAAACAAAAACAAAAAACAAAAAACAAAAAAAAACAGCCAACCAGCCTGGTAAAAATTTTCTTGAAAATGAGTGACTCCAATAGTGTCAATGAAGACACCAGTCACTGCTTTGGAGAACCACACAGAAATAAGGCAGTAGTTTAAGGCATTTGTTAGGTTTTGCCCCTATCACTGAGATAGACTCCCTGTACATGTTGTACTCTGTATACTCATATTATTCTCAAATAAAAGTTAAAAATACCATAAGACTGAACTTTCAAGGCACATAAATTAGCCTTGAAATCCACACCTCATAGGGTTTACCAGCACTCTATTTATACTTTGTCACCATGTTACACAAAACCCTGAACTCTCCAAAGTCAAAGGGCTGGAGCCCCTGGTGTACTGCATAAACTTGGTCACCGCAGATCACCTTATTTATGATAGACTTCAAAAAAACGTTTTGTTAAATGTTTAACTTTTTTCTCTCACTTGATCACACTTTCCAATGCTTATTCTAACACTCGCTAGAACCTGTTAAAGGTTGCTGACCTATAACTCACAGTACGACCCTGGGAAGTGTTAGACCATCTTATTAGAAATCAATGAACATGAGAATGTCTTATATTTCTGTCTTCTGCCTACAGCCTTGAGATCCGTCTAGTCAAACTTTGGTGTTCTTCATGGAGGAACATATGCTACTTACTCTACTGATCCCAAATCAGAGTTCCCAGGATTTTTAGTTGTACTTATAAATAGAAGCATCAGAGGGAACACTTAACTTGGAGGTGATCAAATAAACGAATGACTAGCAATACTTCTATTTGACTAAATTTGTGAGTATCAGAATCATTGAAGGCGGTGGGGAAATATCAATACCTGTGTGATATGTAATCTCTTTAAAGAGCCACCCACCTCTGACTCCCTCATTCCTGGTGCTCTCTTAGAGTGATCATAGGTTACACTGGCAGATAATGGATTTCACCACCTCTGTGTGCTACTTCTTGAAGGAACACGTTAAATATACTTCATATTGCCTATATTACAAGATACATTGCCTTTGTCACAGTCCCTAAAATAACAAAATAGAAGGGAAGGGGAAAGAGACATTTATTTTCCCGCAGTAACTCCCCCCCCCCCCCATATACCATCACTTAGTGTAATGTGCATCTCACTCGGTGCTGTGTAGTAAGGTGCTGTGATGTGTAATAATGTGTAGTATAGCATAACATATCTCTGTGTATTCTCAGGGCTGGCCTTAGGAACACGAGGCCCATACAGTTACTTAAGACCCCGTGCCTAGTTTAAGCTCTGCTGTCAACCATCTTGAAATTCTCAGTTTCTGAACAAGGCCTCCACATTTTCATTTTGTATTGGTTCTTACAAATTATGTTATTTGCCTAGTATGGTGTAGTGTATAATCTTTGGAAATTATTACAACTTTTCCCCCTCATGCATTGCTTCGATTTGGAAAGAAAATGCCCATATCGTGTCTCTATTTTAAATGTAAATAAGCACTATAAATGCAAATAGGGTCATATTGTATACCATTTGGCAACCTGCCTTTTCATTTAGTGGCATTTCTCCCTGTCAATTTATTTCATAGTTTGCAGTGGCTAAAGAAGGCTCTTTTATGTGGAAAAGCCATGCTTTGTTTAATCAGTGTAGCAGCCTCCAACTGATGTGCCTTTGCTAATTCACTGCGACAAGGAGCATGCACACATTAGTGTGTGTTGTGTCTTTGCCTCACTAACTCCCTGGGATAAATTTCTAGAAGTCGAGTTGCTGTGTCAAAGGATATGGCTGTTTTAAGGTGTGAGACACTTGAGCTGACTGCCTTTCAGAAGATGATGCTAGGTTAGATCACGCCAATCCACCAGTGCACAATCATGACTGCTGCCCCGCCTGCTAAGGGGCCAACTCTGCATCTTCACCTGTCTGCTCTTTCTAATGGTCTTAGCTTGCTAAGATACCACTGATCTTCCTAACTTGAAATGGCAGTTGATTAAGTTAAACTCCTTGCTCCTGTTGGAGTGAGTCCCTTTTAGGTAGAGATTTTGTGGGATCTTTCCTGGTCGTTTTTTTGTGAGATATCAAACTAAGACCCAGCCTGTCTTTTTTGTTTGTTTTTGATGGGTTTGTTTGTTCTTTGTTTTTTTTGTTTTGTTTTGTTTTGTTTTTGAGGCAGGGTTTCTCTATGTAGCCCTAGCTGTCATGGAACTCACTCTTGTAGACCAGGCTGGCCTCGAACTCAGAGACCTTCCTGCCTCTGCCCTCCTCCCCCCCTCCCCCGAGTGTTGGAATTAAAAGTGTTCATCACCACCATCCCTGGCTTGTCTTTTAAGGCAAGTTTTTTATTTCTACAGTTAACCTGCGTTCAGGGTGCTGTACGTGCTGACAGTGACCCCCCAGACAGGGACCCAACAGGCTTTTTTTTTTTTTTTTTTGGAAACACAGTTTCACATAGACCAGGGTAGCCGTGATCTTAGTATGCAGTACAAGTGGCCTTGAACTCCTGATCTTGCCTTCACCTCTCTGCAATGGCGAGACTGCAAGTGTGTGCCACTAAAACCAGATTTCTTCTGATCTTAACACCCCAGTCATTAAAATCAATTCTAACTTTGTAATAGTTTCAGAGTTTTAAAAGTACAGTGAATTCCCCTGTACCGCTCACCAGTATTCCCCGAGCCATATCTTATTAGTCAGCATTCACACCCTCTCTTGCTCTGAACTCAGAATAAATTGTTTACATCCTTCCTGAGCTACCTCTGTCTTAGGGATAATGTGCTGCAAAGGCTTGGACTCATAACCACAGGAAAACGGGTACAGAAGTATTCTGTCTGTACATTATTAAAACGTCATCATTTCCCCCAATTCATTGAACAAAGATTAAAAAAAAATCTGATCTGGGTTCAAACAAAGGCCACTCACTTCTAGTGGTGGGTGTTTCCCTCCCTCTCCTTTTGACTCATATTCTTTCGGATAAGTCATAGAATGGTGTAGACAGATACAGCTATGGTTCCTCAACTCCGGCTGGCTTAGACTTTTGTTTGTTTGAGTGGCTTTTTTGTCTTTGTATTTACATGCCTAAAACTAATCAGAAGTCTCTTTAAAAGGAAAAAATAAGATCCTGCAGGTTAGAGAAGGGGCATTTAACTATCCATAATAGAGATTTGTAAATTAAGCCATGAAAAATGAAAATTCCCAAGGCCTTTGTTGTTGTTCATTTATTTTCTTATTTTTATTTATGCTTTTTCACACAGCTGAGGTTTACAGAAACACAATAACACAGTATCCAAAGAGACAGACTCCTCTCTGGGGAACAGGGCAGAATTGAAACACCTTTGCTCATTCATGTATTCTTTTTTATTAAGACAAGTTCTCATGTAGCCCAAGCTGGCCCCAAATCTACTATGTAGTTGAGGCTGGCCTCGGTCCCTCTGCTGTTCCCTCCTGAGCACAGGTATATACAAACTCTCATGCCCTGCCAGAGCCTCGCGTAAGGCCCTGCACTTGTTTCCCAGAGCCATTCTGAAGAGATTGTCTTCCCTCTTTCCCAGTGGGGGAGTAGATTTGATTATATGCAAATAAAGTTAGTCCTGACTCATTTAGAAGAGGAAAGGAAAAACTTAGGAGAAATACCCGTCATCCTCAGCACTAGACATGAAGGCATCTGTGTACTTAGAAGTCATCACCTTTTCTCTTGGATCTTTTGTTAAAAACCCAAACAGTGTGAGGGTTCATGGTAGAGTAAATTAAAGCTGTAGCGCTAATGCGCAGGCAGGCTCCGCACAGGACCCAGGTTCCTGAGGCACATTGAACTCAACTGATGAGAGCCCGCACAACTTCAAGGGAGTTCATAGAAAAGGCCCGGATGGGTACTTTACTTACTGATCTTTCAAAAATACGGTGCTAAGCCACGTTCTCGCCCTTCTCAGGAAAACTCCTTGTCCCATTCTAGTTTCTTCACCCTCTTTTTTTTTTTTTTTTTCTTATTTTACAAACGAAGGAAAGGAATCGTGGACTCTGTCCAAGGCCCCAACAGCTGGCCCACCACACAGCTAGGAAACAGGAGGATCTCCATGGAAGCCGCTGGCACCTGAGTGCTCTAATCCCAGGGCGTTTCCCAAAGCGACCCGCGATTTTAGTCACTCCAGATCGGGATCTTTCCACCAAGGAAAAATGACAAAAAAATGCAGTCAAAATTCAGTAGGAATGGATATCAGGAGGGCACGGAAGGGGACAACAACCAGGAGCTAAGGCTGTCATAGTTTAGAAAATTATAGTGTGCGCAGACAGACAGACAGACAGACAGACACACACACACACACACACACACACACACACACTGTGGCATATGCATGGAGGTCAGGAGACTATTTGCACGAGTCCATTAGTCCAAACTCTCTATTCACTATGCAGTCCTGGACATTGAGCTTAGGCCATCAGGCTGAGCCCCAAGGCACGTGTATCTCCTGAGCAATCTTGCTGGTCTCAAAGTTGTAATTTAAAAAGTATTGCCGGGCGGTGGTGGCGCACGCCTTTAATCCCAGCACTTGGGAGGCAGAGGCAGGCGGATCTCTGAGTTAGAGGCCAGCCTGGTCTACAGAGTGAGTTCCAGGACAGCCAGGGCTATACAGAGAAACCCTGTCTCGAAAAACCAAAAAAAAAAAAAAAGTATTTATTGTTATTATGTTATGTGTATGAATATATGCCAGTGCCCTTCATGGTGAGGAGAGGATCTCTGGTCCACTGAGTCTGGAGTTACTGAGAGTTGCTTGTGGGTTCTGGGGATTGTAACTGGGGACCATGCAGAGTAGAGCATCAAGTGCTCTCAACTGCTGAGCCGACCCTCCAGACCTAGCTGTTACACACACACACACACACACACACACACACACACACGAGGTTGTTGATACTATTTGAATCAGGCTTTCTTCTTTAAGTCCAGGAAAAATAAATTCACATAAAAAAATCTAACGTGAAATTATTATAAGGAAAAAAGAATAAATTGTAAAACAATATCTATAACAGACAATAAAGTTGTGCTAGAAAAAGTCAAGAGAGCAGTTCTAACATGCTCACTTTATTATTGTTTTTTTTTTTAAAAAAAACGAGAATAATATTAAGGTTACATAAGAAATGAGAAAACTAAGTCAAATGAGGGGTGATAGAAATAAGGAAATTTTACACAGCAGAGTTTGACATGGGCTTTTGTGGCAGTTATTGGCATGGTTAATGAAGACACTGGGTTTCTTTATATGGTTCTCTTTGACCCCCATCTCTATTTTACTTCTCTTTAAAAAATGACTATTAGTGCTGGTGGTGTGTATATCTGAGCGCATGCGTCACAGCATGCGTGAGGAGGTCAGAGGACAGCTTTGCAAAATTGTCCTTCCATCTCTTCATAATGCATTAGCTAGCGTTCTCTAGAGGAACAGAATCAGTGGGATGAATACATACACATTGCATATACACATACACATACTCATACACATCATATACATACACACACACACACACACACACACACACACACACACACGGGCTCGAGCATGCACACTCATAAAATCATAATGCACAAGGAACAAACTGAGGGGGCCACACACTTGCAAGGCACCCACTGAACCTTGTCACGGGCCACTCTTTCTAGTTTTCTTTAAGAAGCACTCTATGTATATGCCGAAGATGGCCTGAAATTCATCCGACCTCTGCTTCAGTCTGAGTGCCGGGATCATAGGTATCCATCATTGTGGCTGACTTTGAATTTCTTGACTTTTAAAAGTGAATTTAACCGAGGGTGAGAGACAGTGGATTTAGAACAATAAGCGCTGCAGAACAGTTTTACACGTGAAACTCACTTTAAATGCAGAGCATTCATTTTAGAAGGCTGTAATTGCTTCAGTGGAGAGCGAAGATGGAATCTCAAGTCCTCTGTCTCCGCAATCTGGACTACACCATCTTACTACATTAACTACATTAACTATAATTTTGTGAAAGAGGGCTAATTATTTTTTTAGAAGCCGAAACCATAGCAGTGAATTTCATAAGTGACAGCGAGTGTCACAATATATTATGGAGACATTATGCTCATGTGGAAACTCACCCAAAATTTATTGGTGCCATCTTTTGTAATGGCAAATATATATTACTCTAAGTTGGAATTTCACCATAAAGATTTTGTCTAGGAAGTGTATCCTGGGGGATGGAGAGATGGCTCGGTGGGTAAGAGCACATGCTGACTTGCCAGAGGACCCACATCCAGCTTCCAGCACGGTGGCTCACATCATCTGCAACTTCAGTTCCAGGGGATCCAAACCCTCCTCTGGCCTCCGCAGTTACGAGGCAAGCAGGTGCTGCACATGCAGGCAAAACACTCTCTTTGTTTTGTTTTGTTTTGTTTTTTTCGAGACAGGGTTTCTCTGTATAGCCCTGGCTGTCCTGGAACTCACTCTGTAGACCAGGCTGGCCTCGAACTCAGAAATCCGCCTGCCTCTGCCTCCCAAGTGCTGGGATTAAAGGCGTGCGCCACCACCACCGCCCGGCCAGGCAAAACACTCTTAAGCAGAAAATAAATCTAAAGGTCTTCTTAAAGAAAAGAGTACTTGAGCAGGAGAATCGTATGGTAAACTTAAAACAGTCTTCTTCTATAAGGTGTGTTATTAGAAAAAAAGCTCGTTCATTATGACTATTGTTTTCCTAATACAAAGTAAGAAAATCAAGCTTGGTAAAAATGTACCCAGTAGATTTTATGCTCATATGTTCTACTGTGTATCCATTAATGAAGGTAAGGCTGAACCTACCTGGCCCATAAAGCTCTTTTCTTTTTTTTTTCATTTTTGAAATTTTAATTTATCATACTTTTTCTTACAGTTGATATTTTATTAATTAATTAATTAATTAATTAATTTTTATATTCCATATTTTAGAAAATATCATCCTGAGTGAGGTAACTCAAAAGGACAAGCATGCTATGTTCTCACTAATAAGTAGATGTTAAAAAGTACAGAGTACCCGAGATAGAGTCCACAGAACTCAAAAAGGTCAACAAGCTGAAGTGACCAAGTGAGGACCCCTTAGTCCCACTTGGGAGAGAGAACAAAGCAATCACAAGTGGGGAGGGAGGGAGGGACCTGGGAGGGAAAGTGATCTGGTTTTGGGTGAGGGAAAAGGACTGAAACCCTGAGGGCCAGCAGAAAGAATGGAAACAGGCAACCTCAGAAGGGACCCTCCAGAATGCACCAGAGACCTGGGAGGTGAGAGACTCTCAGGACTCAGAGGGAGGGACCTTAGATGAAAGGACTGAAGGTAGGGAGAGGGAACTTTTAGAGACCACCTCCAGCAGGAAGACAGGCCATCAAGAGAGGGAGAAGGGAGTCATCCCACAGTTACAACTCTGACCCATAATTATGTCTCTCTGAAAGAATTACAGGGATGGAAATGGAGAGGAGCCTGAGGAAAAGAAGGTCCAGAGACAGGTCCAAAGTGGGATCCAGCTCAAGGTGGGGTCCCAAGTCCTGGCACTATTACAGGGGTTATGGAGCACCCACACAAAGGGACCAAGCATGACCTGCACTCCCGAAGACCCAACAAGCAGCTGAAAGAGTCAGATGCAGATGTTTGCACCTAACGAATTGACAGAAGCAGCGGACCCCGGTTGTTGCATTAGGGAAGGCTGAAAGAAGCTGACGAGAAGGGCAGTCCTGTAGGAGGACCAGCAGTCTCATTTAATCGGGTCCCCTGAGATCCATAAAGCTCTTAGAGCCAGAACCTTGGGTCTGTTTGCTGTCTAACCTGGGTTCACTCTCAGAGAGCTTCGCCATGGTTAAGCATTATCTGTGGTTTGTTTCTAAATTCCTTAAAGTCTTCTCTTTGGCCTGTTTATTATGAGGGCCTTTTTCTGATATGGCCCTTTTGGAAACCTGAAAATTTTAACTCTTTACTCTCTTAGAAGCAGCTGATGGGTGTTGTGTAGAGTGACGTTAGTGTCTGAGTGCTTTTATTCTTAGAAGTACAGATGTTCACTGTCCTTAACATTTAGGTTAAAGAGAAAACTTTAAGAAATGTAGAAACAACCCACAGGTGATGCCTATACAGGGTAAACCTATCCATCTTCATGAAAATGCATAGCCATAGACTGTTCAGGTCAGGCACGTTGACATTTAAACCACATGCAGAGGTGGTTTGCTCTGTGGTAGATTCCCCCTAGATAACATTCCCACCCCTAATCATTTAATCATTGTTCAGAAGCAAAAAAAGCTAACGTTAACAAGAAATGAAAGTCAACAGATGTTAAAAACCCTGAAGGAAAACAATCGGCTAAAAAGTTATTTTAATTTTTATTTCTGTATCACATCCACTCACGTGTGTGGATGTGGTTGTGCATGTGCCACGGTGCATGTGTATGGGGAGGTGTCAGAGGGTCACTTGCAGGGCTCAGTCATCTCCTTCCCCATGTCTGTACCAGAGAATAAACTCAGGTAGACATGCTTGACAACAAGTACCTTTAACCAATGGGCCATCCTATTGACCCTATCTTAATAATAAGAAAATTGTTTCTTTCCCTCTAAGTGTGTACACCTATGTGTATGCTCCTGTGTGCATAAGTGCGTTCACCGTGCAGGTAAATGCATATGTGATTGGTATGTGTTGAATGTCTATGTGTCTATATGTATGTGTGTGCAGGTGCAGACACCTGTTGTGGGCATGTGAAGTCCAGAGAACAGCATCTTTCCCTTCTGTTATCACACCCCACCTCAGTTTTTTGAGACAGGGTCTCTCCTTTGCCTGGTGCTCATCTATTGTAGACTCTGGCCAGCAAATCCTCTCCCCAGCTCTCCTGCCTTTGCCTTTTGGTGCTGGGATTACAGGTATGTGCCTCCATGTCAGGCTCTGTACATGGTATTACGCCCTGATTGCAAGGTCCCCACAGACCACCAGAGACCGTCAGGAGTCCAACTTGTATGCAAAAGCAAAGAGTCTCTATTTAAACTCGATCTGAACCCACCAACCTCTCCAGCACAGTGGGCAGTGTGGAAGGTGCTGAGCTGGTACAAGCCTTGCTTATTTATCATAGTAGCAAGATGAGGGGCTTTCCAACTTGGCAGTTAGATTCTTGGTTGATATTTTCTTGGCCTACTTCTATTGGCTAGTAATGTTGTCCTCTGGACTCAGCTTGGTATGAACAATGGTTGCTTAATCAATCTACTTTAAACATCAGTTACTTTCCCTTTAAGAGTGGATTGGTTGTTGCTAGGAATGGGGTGGCTATCTGTCCCTGGGAATTGTGATTGTTACCAGGGCAACATGCCTCCTGGAACAAGTTGGAGTTCTTCCAATAGCTGAGTTCATTCCGAGGGCAGGTTAATCATAAAATGGAGTCTGAAAGCAAAATGGAGTTTGTAATGTTAAGTTGGACCCTTCACATGGTACTACTGGGAATCCAAGCTCAGGCCTTCATGTTTGCACAGAGCAGCATACTTTACCCACGGAACCATTTCTCTCGCCCCAGTAAATTGCTTTAAAACTCTACACAGCTTATTCCTTTTCTTTGAACCAACATGGAGCTGAAGTACAGAAAACATAGGCCACATTTTCTATAACTGTATAAGTCTCAGGTCCTGATTTGAACTTCAAAGCAACTTTTGGCGTGGAGTTTTAAGGCCTATTTTAACATACTTCCTGAAGGAGGACAATATAGTGGCCTAGGGCTCTTCGTCCATTACTGTTCAGTAGGGGA
Source organism: Apodemus agrarius (assembly GCA_964023405.1). Lineage (NCBI taxonomy): Eukaryota > Metazoa > Chordata > Mammalia > Rodentia > Muridae > Apodemus > Apodemus agrarius. Next base: position 99,655,918 of record OZ030007.1, on the reverse strand, counting down.
TTTCTAGTGCACCAGAGCCAGCGGCACACTCAGATAGCAGCATCAGCGCGCCTACGTCTCATTTCCAGGTGATGTGGATCTAAGACGAGTAAGTGCATGTCCGTTGCTTCTCAACTTTATTTTACTCCATGTCTTAATCTCTTCCTACCCCATAGCTTTTTCTATCACCTCTTTTCAGGACAATGGCATTGCTCGTGATATTCATTGGCGCTTGGAACTTAAGAAAAAAAGATACCGTTTAACCAAATTCAATTTAGCCCTCACTTTGTTTCTTGTTATATTTCTTGCTTTTTGTGCTCTAACAAAATGTCACCTGGGTGAGATCAGAATTTTGTTGAAGCAGACAGGGATTTTGACGAGTTTGGTTTATTTTTGGTATCGTGGTACCGGGAACACACAGAATTAACTTGTTCCTGTTGAGCAGACAGCGCTTCAGTTTTGTTTTTATGTAATAGAATTTTGGAGTAAGACTAGGACCATGCTCCGTGGAACCGCGTGGACAGGCCGGAACGAAGAATGGCTAGCCGGGAAATCTCTAAACGGACCAGGCCGGCGTCCAGCTCACAGGGCTCTGCCTGCTTCGCCTCCTGAGTGCTGGGATTAAAGGTGGCTCGGCAAACTCAGTTTCAGTCTTTTCATTTTCATGTGCATGTGCTTTGCGCACTCACACGTATGCCTGTGCACCACACACATGCCTAGTCTTGAGGAAGTCAGAAGCATGCATAGGAGCTCCTGGAAATGGAGTTAGAGACAGTTGTGAGCAACCATATGGGTGCTGGCAATCTGTTGGTCCTTGTGAAGCAAGTAGTCTTGACTACTGGGCCATATCTTCAGCCTCTTGAGGGAGACAGACGGACAGACAGACAGGCAAACAAACGCCTGCAATCTGGCCCATGTTTATGACTAGGGAGGCTGAGGCAGAACAGTTTCTCTGAGCTCAAGATCAGCTCGAGCTACGGAGTGTGACTGTCTCAAACCCTTCCCTCCCCGAGGGTGAGAGAAACACTCGGAATAAAGGTAAATTTAAAACACGACGCCAGCACCCCGGAGGAGCTGGAGGGTGGGGAGGAACACCAAGAGACGCAGTCTCTGCACAGGACATGGCCTTGAACTCATGAACTCACTGCAGCTGTAGTCACCCCCACAGGATCAAGCCGGCAAGATTTCTCAACATTCCAGCAGGCAATCCGACTGGATAGGATTAAAAATAAAAAAGACTTAAACCAAGGAAGTCGGGCTACGAGCCTTGGCACAACCGCAAAGTCACGTGACGTGTGTTTCCTCGGAGCCACGCTGATGTTGCTAACGCCTAAACTGAAAATGACCCAAGGCTTAGGAGTGATTTTAGAGTCCCCCGGTTGTGGGTTCCTCATTAGATATCATGCAGGATACAATGTAACCACACTAAGTAAAGAAACTATAGAAACAATGAGTGGAACCTGTTCAGAGATTCAAAACTTCCATTTCCACTGGCAGGTTATGGGATATTTCTTTTCCCTCTATGTCATAAAAAAATCTACTTATTTGCTTATTTATTTATTTATTTATTTATTGGTTTTTTTGAGACAGGGTTTCTCTGTATAGCCCTGGCTGTCCTGGAACTCACTCTATAGACCAGGCTGGCCTCGAACTCAGAAATCCGCCTGCCTCTGCCTCCCAAGGGCTCGGATTAAAGGCATGTGCCACAACCACCCGGCTTATTATTTATTTATTTATTTATTTATTTATTTATTTATTTATTATGGGACTAAAAGTGGCTCAGTGGTTATAAGAACTGGCTGCTTTTCTGGAGGGCCCAGGTTCAGTTCCTAGCACCCACATGGTAGCTGAAAACCATTTGTAACTCCAGTTCCAGGGGTCTAGTATTCTTTTCTAGCCTCTAAGAGCACTGCATGAGTGTTGTGCACATAAACATAAGGTGAAAATAAATCTTTAAGTGATCGTTTAAGTACATTGCTTTTGTTTTAATAGGTCAACCTGTTACATATTTTAATATGTATTTAAATATATTTATCTTTGAATTAATTTCTTTCCAAATTTTTTCTTTGAGAAATCACTTACCTTTCATGTTCAACAACTGCTTGTCTGAAGTCTGGTTATTATATTTTCAAAATCACAGTAAATATACTCTCCCTATATAGTTTGCTGCATTAAGTTGCTCTCTTAGAACAAAGGATATTTTCAGTGAATTTTTTGAATGTTGTAGACTGTGTTGGGTTATGTTTTGATGGCTTATAACCCAACACTTCATTGACGTGGTCTGGAGAGTTTTTCCAGTTCCTTAACACACACCTGTACTGAATTCACTTGTTATAGTTTTGTATATATTTAGAACCACTGTTGATATAACTGCTTGTTTTTCACACAAAAACTTTTTTTTTCAACTTTAGAACTTTAATTCCTTTTATTGAAAATAGATTCTTTTCCCATACAATATATTCTAATGATGCTTTCCCCTCCCTCTACCCTTCCCAAGTCCTCCCCACCTCCCCTCCCCTAGGGACCCACTCCATTCCTGTCTCTCATTAGAAAAAAAAATAAAATAAAATAAAACAGGCTTCCAAGAGATAACCAAACAGGACAAATTAAAATATAATAAGATGAAGCAAAGACTGTTATATCCAAGTTGGACATGGCAGCCCAACAGGAGGAGAAGCGTCCCGAGAGCAGGCAGGGGAGTCACAGACCGACTTAGTCAGAAGTTTCATAAAAATTTGAGGCTAATAGCTGCAATACATACGCAAGGACCTGGTGCCAGCCCTGTAGACTTCACGCAGACCACACTGCCTCCGTCTCTGAGCTCACATGTGCCTTGCTTAGTTGGCTCAGAGAGGTTGTCATCCTGGTGTCCTCCACCCCCTCTGGCCCTTACAATCTTTCTTCCTCCTCTCCTGAGGGATTCCTTGAGCTCTGAGGGGAGAAATTTGAAGAAGACCCCCGGTTTGACTGTCTACCCGTGTAAGGTCTGGCTGGGTGTCTCTGCATCTGTCCCCATCTGCTGCAGAAGAACGTCTCTCTGGTGACTGAATAAAGCCTTCATCTATGGGTATACATCGTAGCCTTAGGAGACCTTTCATTGGTACTGTTTTTTCTTAGACCAGTTCTGTTTGGTTTTAACTGTAGGCCTTTGGGCTACCAAGTCTCTGGTTCTTGGTTATCCAAGCAGTATCTATCATGAGTTCCTTCTGTGGAGTGGGCCAAATCAGACCCATTGGCTTCTCTCACACGTTCTGGGCCACCATTGCTCTAGCATATCTTGCAGACTGGGCCACCATTCCCCTGGTTTAATTTTTTCAGATAGGACATAATGTAGGTCAAAGATTTTGTGGCTGTGTTGGATTCCACATTTCTCTTTTGGTTGCTAGCAGAGTGCCTTCCTTTACCAAAGAGACTAGAATGCACGTGCTGGGCGGTGGTGGCACACGCCTTTAATCCCAGCACTTGGGAGGCAGAGACAGGCAGATTTCTGAGTTCAAGGCCAGCCTGGTCTACAGAGTGAGTTCCAGGACAGCCAGGGCTACGCAGAGCCCTGTCTCAAAAAACAAAAACAAAAACAAACAAACAAACAAACAAACAAAAAGAATGCACGGGTGAAGGCTTCGTGCAGCACCACCTCCAGGTCTCTATATTCAATGAGTTGTGTGGGTGTTGTCCTTAGAAATGTGCCCTCACCACCACTGTTGGCTTTTGGAGAATAAACCTTGTCTTAGCATCATCCAGGGTTGTTTGGGGGATTTTCATGGGACTCTCGTGGCTGAGAACTCAATTGAAATCAGCCCAGTCACACCGCAGAGTATGGCCAGTTGAGACTCCGTATCTCTCATTATTAGGCGTCTTCATTAGTATCACCTTCCTAGAATCCAGAATGTTTCTACTGCACTAGCTTTCCACCCGCTCCCAAAGCCCCCTATTTCCAGCTCTCTCTCTGAACTTTCTCTCTTCAACCTATCTGTCTTCCATGCCTCTTAGACCTGATACCCCAACTCAGGTCTCCACCAACCCCCAGTCTGACCATAAAATATATTTTATTTCCCCTTTCCAGGGAGACCCATGGCCACCCCTGATACCTCCTCCTTATCTAACCTCTCTGAATGTATGGATTGTAGCTTGGTTATCATTTACGTCACTGCTACTACCCACTTATAGGTGAATATATACAATATGTATCTTTCTGGTTTGGGTTACCTCACTCAGGTGTCCCATTCACTTGCCTGCAAATGTCATGATGTTATTCTTTTAAACAGTTGAGTAATACTCCATTAGTGTAAATGTACCACATATTCTTTATTCATTCTTATGTTTTTTTAAAAAACAGATTTATTTTATTTTGTGTATATGAGTTTTTTTGTCTGCATATATGTCTGTGCACCACATACATACCTTGTGCCTGAGGAAGTTCTGAGCCTTCTTGTGTATACTGGGAATCAAATCCAGATCCTTTGCAAGAAAAACAAGTGCCCTTAACACTGAGCCAACTCTCCAGTCCGTCCTTTTTTCTGTTGAAGGATATCTAGGTTGTTTCCAGTATTTTTGACCTTTAGCCATTCTGACAGGTGTAAAATAGAAATCAAAGTAGTTTGATTTGCATTTCACTGATGGCTAAGTATGTTGAACATTCTCTTTAAGGTTCTCAGCCATTTGAGATTGCTCTGTTGAAAATTTGCTGTTTAGATCTGTACCCCATTTTCAATTGGAGTATTTAGTTTTTTGATACTTAGTTTCTTGAGTTCTTTATATATTTTGAATATTAGTCCCACTCTGTAAGCTGTCGTTTTGTCCTTTTGGCAGGGTCCTTTGCCTTACAAAAGCTTTTTAGTTTTATGAAGTTCCATCTGTTAATAGTGCCTGTGATATCAGCATTCTGTTCAGAAAGTCATCACCTGTGCCAATGCATTTAAGGTGTTTGATAAGTATGGATTTATTTGGATTCTTCTAAATGCAGGCATTCAATTTGACCAGCATTGTTTGTTGAAGATGCTGTCTCCCCCCAACCCCCCAGTGTATTTCTTGCTTCTTTGCCAAAAATCAGGTATCTCCTGTCTTAGTGTTTCATTGTTGTGAAAAAACACCATGACCAAGGTAATTCCTTTTTTTTTTCTAAGATTTATTTATTTAGTATATGTAAGTACACCATAGCTGTCTTCAGACACCCCATAAGAGGGCATCAGATCTTATTATGGATGATTGCGAGCCATCATGTGGTTGCTGGAATTTGAACTCACGACCTTTGGAAGAGCAGTCGGCACTCTTAACCACTGAGACATCTCTCCAGCCCCCACCAAGGCAATTCATATAAAGGCAGACATTTTATTGGGGCTGGCTTACACTTTCCAAGGTTTAGTCCGTTATTATCACGGCATGGCAGCATGCCGGCAAACATGGTGCTGGAGGAGCCAAGAGTCCTACATCTTGGTCCAAAGGCAGCAGAGACTGGAATTCCACACTGCGCTTGAGCTTATATGTGAGACCTTAAAGCCCACCTCCACAGAGATACACTTCCTTCAACAAGGTCACACCTACCCCATCAAGACCACACCTCCTAACAGTGCTACTCCCCATAGACCAGGTATTCAAACACAGAAATCTATTGGGGTCAAACCTATTCAAACCACTATACTATGTGTATGTGGATTTATGTCTGGGTCTTCAATTGTATTCCATTGACCAATGTGTCTGGTTTATGTCAATACCATGTGGTTTTTATTATTATACCTTTATAGAACAACAATGGTGAGACCTCCAGCAGTTCCTTCATTGTTCAGGGTTGTTTTAGCAATCATGGATTTTTTTTTCCATATGAAGTTGAATATTGTCCTTTCAAGGTCTGTAAAGAATTGAGTCAGGATTTTGCTGGAGATCGCACTGAATATGTAGATTGCCTTTGGTGGGATGGCCATTTTGAGTATGTTAATCCTGATCCAGGAGCATAGGAGATTTTTCTATCTTCTGATCTTTTTCATTTTCTTTCTTCAAAGACTTGAAATTGCTATAAGTCTTTCACTTGTTTGGTTGAGGTTACCCCAAGATATTTTATATTATTTGAGGCTATTGTGGAAGAGTTCACTTCCCTAATTACTTTCTCAGTTTGCCATTTGTATAAAGGAAGGCTACTGACTTTTGTTTTTTTGTTTTATTAATTAATTAATTAATTAATTAATTAATGTTTTAGTTAATCCTATACTTGCTACTTACTGAAAGTATTTATCAGTTGTAGGAGTTCCCCAGTAGAATTTTTAGGGTCACTTACATATACTATCATATTGTCTTAGGGTTTTACTGCTATGAACAGACACTATGACCAAGGCAACTCTGATAAGGACACTTAATTGGGGCTGGCTTACAGGTTCAGAGGTTCAGTCCATTATCATCAAGGCATGGCAGCACCCAGACAGGCATGGCACCAGGATGAGCCAGGAGCTCAACATCTTGTTCTGAAGGCAAACAGGATACTGGCATCCTCAGGCAGCTAGGAGGAAGCTCATAAGCCCACATCCACGGTGACACACTTCTGCCAACAAGGCCACACCTACTCCAACTGGGCCACACTTCCAAATAGTGTCACTCCTTGGGCCCAGCATATTCAAACCACCACACATATCATCTGCAAAGAATAATACTTTGACTTCTTTTTTTCCAATTTGTATCTTGATCTCATCCAGCTGTTTAACTGCTCTAGCTAGACCTTCAACTACTATATTGAATAGCTATGGAGAGAGTAGATAACCTTGTCTTGTTCCCAATTTTAGTGGAATTTAGTGGAAATTGCTTTGAATTGTTTCTCTCCATTTAATTTGATGTTGGCTATAGACTTGCTGTAATTGTCTTTATTATACTGAGCTATGCCCCTTGAATCCTTAATTTCTCTAAGACCTTTATCATCAAAGGGTTTTGGATTTTTGTCAAAGGCCTTTTTCGGTATCTAATGAAATGATCGTATCTTTTTCTTTCAGTTTGTTTATATGGTGGGTTACAGTGTCAGATTTTTTATTTATTTATTTTAATTAAAAAAAATTTTTTTTTGCTTTTTCGAGAAAAGGTTTCTCTGTGTAGCCCTGGCTGTCCTGGAACTCTGTAGACCAGGCTGGCCTTGAACTCAGAAATCTGCCTGCCTCTGCCTCTCAAGTGCTGGGATTAAAGGCATGTGCCACCATGCCCGGCAATAGTGTCAGATTTTTATATGCTGAACCAACCCTGCATCTCTGGGATGAAGCCTACTTAGCCATGGTGGATGATCTTTTGGATGTGTTTTTGGATCCAGTTTGTGAGTATTTTAGTGAGTATTTTTGCATCTACATTCATAGGGCAAATTAGTCTGTAATTCTCTTTCTTAGATGAATCTGTGTGGCTTGGGCATCAGGTTAACTGTGGCATCATAAAATGTATTTGACAGTGTTCCTTCTGTTTCTATTTTGTGGAATAATTTGAGTAGTATTGGTGTTAACTCTTCTTTAAAAGTCTGGTAGAATTCTGTGCTAAAACTATCTGGCCCTGGGCTTGTTTGTTTGTTTGTTTGGAGACTTTTAGTGGCAGCTTCTATTTCTTTATCTATGTAAATTGCTCATGTGATCTTGATCTAACTTTGGTAAATGTCTATTGAGAATATTATGCATTTCTTTTGGATTTTCCAAATTGGTGAAGTACAGGTTTTTCAGTATGTCTTTATAAATCACTGGGTTTCCTTAGTGTCTGTTATGTCTCCTTTTTTGTTTCTGATTTTGTTAATTTGGATGGTCTCTCTCTCTCTCTCTCTCTCTCTCTCTCTGTCTTTTAGTTAGTTTGGATAAAGTTTTGCCTATTTTTGTTGATTTTCTCGAAGAACCAACTATTTGTTTCATTGATTCTTTGTATAGTACTCTTTGTTCCTTTGTTTTTTGTTTTCTGTTCCTTTTGGGTGTGTTGCTTTTTTGTTGTTGTTGTTGTTGTTGTTGTTGTTGTTGTTCTAGAGCTTTCAAGTGTGATATTAAGTTGATAGTATGAAATCTCTCCAATTTCTTTATTTGGTACTTAGTGCTATGAATTTCCTCTTAGCACTCCTTTCATTGTGACTTATAAATTTGGGAATGTTGTGTTTTTATTAAATTCTAGAAAATCTTTAATTTATTTCTTTATTTCTCTCTTGATCCATTTACCATTCAGTACAGTTATTCTGTTTCCATGAATTTGTAAGCTTTCTGTTGTTTCTGCTTTTGTTCAGATACAGCTTTATGTACTAACATCCATCCATGCATCCATCCATACATCCATCCATCCATACATACACACACATACAAACATACAACAAAATGGTCCTAATATGGAGAGTTTGGGCACCTCTGGGTCATCCTTCTTTAACTTTTAATCCTAACCTAGTATCTACTGTGAGGTTAACTCTGTGGGCTTTACCTCCTGACCATTTTTCTTTTTTCTTTAAAGTTTATTCAGTACAACACAATCTCCAACTTCAGTGAGGCGGCTGACCAAGTTCCGCCTCTAAACTGGAATTCAGTGGCTGAGCCAGCCCCGGCCTCAGCGTTCTTGTCAGCTCCAGGGGACACAGCCCTCCTTCGTTAGGTGCCTCTGTCTGACTCCCCTCTTGTGAATCTCGCGGTCCGCTCAGCCCCTGGACCTTCAGGCCTGGGCCGACGCCTGCCAGTCTCGTGACGGCTGCGGTGCAGGGTGGCAGGCACCATCTCTGGAGGTAGGTGCAGGGAATCCCAGAGATACTGGGTGCCCTCATTCGTAAGGTACCAGTAGCGATGTCTCCAAGCAGACTGCTCCTTCACGTAGCCTGAGACGCGAGAGACTGCACGGCCTTCATTACATGAAGGTCGGACGTGTTCTTGCCCGCCAGCTCCGGGTGTTTGGGCATGTGGACATCTATTTGGCCACCACCACGCCTTCCCTAAAGAGGAGTTCATAGATTCTTCTTCGGCATCAACATCGCGGCGGCTGCAGGGTCCGAGGCGGAAGCTGGAAGGTCCTCCTGGTCTTTTTAAACTTGGGTGATCTCTTTCATCTCAGAGTCTGGGAACGCACAATTTGCTCTACTTGTTTACGACAGAAAAAAGAGGAAGTTCTTGTTCACATGTGTGTGATTGTGTAAGCTAAGGTTCGAACTTCTGCCTTGATGAGAGATGCTAAGTTTAACGAAGCAACCTACTCCGCTGTGTGCTGGCCTGTGGAGAGAGTCATGTGACCGGAAGCCGAGGGTCACAGTCTGTCATCCCATAGATGACCGAATGATGCTGCCCGCCCCTGCCTGCGGAACGCTGGGATCAAAGGCTTGCTTATTTATTTTATTTATTCATTCATTCATTCATTCATTTATTTATTTTTAATACAGTACCCTTCAGGTTAGACCAACTAGGCTTCAGATGCTCAGCAAACATATGTGGCTGGTAAGTTAACATGTCACACAGTTTGTATGAACATGTGAACATGTTAAAGAAGGCACACAACCATCCACATAGGAGTTCACTGGAGGCAGCTTGAGCTTCCTATGTTAAAAAAATATTTTATTTATTTATTTCTCTCTCTCTCTCTCTCTCTCTCTCTCTTTGTGTGTGTGTGTGTGTGCGCGCGCGCGCGCGCTGGATCCCATGGTTATAAGCCAGACATCATGGGTGCTGTGAACCTAACTCTGGGGCTCTAGAAAAGCAGCAAGGGCTCTTAAATAAGCCGTCTCTCTGTTCTCTAGCTCAAGTTTTCTAGACTGAAAATGGACCTCAGTAGCTAGAGAGATGATTCCGTAGTTGAGAGCTCTCACTGCTTTTTCCAGAGGACCCGAGTTATAGTAGTGGTTCCCAGTATCCACATCAGCTGTCTCATAACCATCCACCATCCGTTTCTTCACTTTCAGTGGGTCCAAAGCCGCTGGTGTCCAAGGACATCTGCGCTCATGTGCACACACCCGCACGCACACACCTACACATAATTAAAAATAATAAAATGCATCATTATCATCATCATCATCATCATTATTATCATCATCATCATCCTTATTTTTTGAGATAGGGTTCCTCTACATGGTCCTGGTTGTCCTAGAACTCAGTACGTAGATCTGGCTGGCTTTGACCTTACAGAGATGCTCCTATCTCTGTCTCTTTTTTTTGTTGTTTTGTTTTTTGTTTGTTTTTGTTTTTGTTTTTGTTTTTTGTTTTTGTTTGTTTTTTGTTTTTGTTTTTTTTCGAGACAGGGTCTCTCTGTGTAGCCCTGGCTGTCCTGGAACTCACTCTGTAGACCAGGCTGGCCTCGAACTCAGAAATCCACCTGCCTCTGCCTCCCAAGTGCTGGAATTACAGGCATGCGCCACCACGCCCGGCTCCTATCTCTGTCTCTTGAGTGGCTGGACTAAAGGTGTGTGCTGCAAGGCCTATGTAAAAAATATCTTTTTCTAAAAAAACAAAAACAAAAAACAAAAAACAAATGCAAAGCCAGGAGTGATGGCGCGTGCATCCCAGCACTCGGAGGCGGAGGCGGAGGATCACGTTTAAGGCCAGACTGTCCTGAGTAGTACTGTCAATGGACAACCAGTCCAGACAAATGGGTGGGCTTGCATTTCACTGGGAAACCTTGCAGCAAAAAAATAAGGCGGAGAGCGGATGAGAGCGCGCGTCACTGTTTCTCTTGTGCTTGTGTTACTGTTTTGGAGAAATGGCATCTACTGAACGCACACGGCATGTTCACACAGGTACAGAATGCTCGGCCGATATCCTATTTCGGTGGAATTCGGGGAGATTTGTCAGGCTAGCCTAGGGTCCTCCCTGCTGACTGTGGGCGGCGCCCCGGCATGCTGTGCCCCACTTCCTGATGCTTTCCATCAAGGCCTGCTACAGGCTCTCCTGTTCTGGGCGTGATCTCTTAACGGTGCTCATTAATACTGCTTAATGAGCCAAGTGGAAAATTCTTACACGAATTCAATAAAGGATTCCTTTCAGAAAATTCCGTTTTAAAGTCCTGTGAGGGGGGAAACGAAAGGCCTTGACCTGGCCACGTGTAAGCCACTTCCTCAGGCGGGGACTGCGCAGCCGGCCACCGGGGCCCTGCGTGCTTCCCAGTGCTGTGTGGATTCGTGGCCTCGCAGACCCGGCTGCCCCCGACGCTCTCACTTGGTGGGGGGCCTGCGCGTGTCTGTTTTATGTTTTAAGTATGTTTTCGGCATCTATAACTTTAAAACTAATCTTTTCAAAAGGCCCACAGACCCAGACAAGGGCCCTGAGAGGCAGACTTTGGACATCCACATGGCCTTCGGGGGCAACAGGGGCCGCGAACACCAACACAGACCCCGGCTGAGACAGAGCTTTAACCCCAGACCTGGCCCTCAGCCTGGTCGTTTCCTGTGACTCTCCATGGGGCACTCACAGTTCTGTTTTTCTATCGTTCCCACCTGCCCATCGCGGATTTAATACATCGGAGAAGCGGTTGCCACCGTGTTGTGAAGGCAGAGACCTACTTAAAAACTAATTTTAAGGATAAAAGTGTCATACAAAGTGTTCTCTGATCTCTATCTAACTAATAAGGTTTCTTCCCCAGCCTTAGCATTAATTACTTAGGGTTTTTGCTTGGTTGATTGGGGGGGGGGATTTTAAGACAGAACCTTGTGTAGTCCAAGTTGTCGTTGAACTCGATGTGTAGCTGAGGATAACCATGAATTCCTGAGCTTCCTGACTCTACTGGATAGAAACTGGGCTTACAGCACCAAGCATGGCTTAAGCTTCGTTATTTTATTTTAAGTGTGTTTGTTCTGTGGTTTGGACCGTTGTCTCTGTGTAATCCTGACCGACGTGGCATCACTACCAAGCTGGCCTATAAACAGGGCTCAGTTAGCAAGTGTCCACCGAGATGACGCCCAGCTAACACCATGGCGCATTCTGAGTGCCGCCATTGGCGTCTTAGGACACCTCTGCTCACCGGGGAACACACTCTAAGGTTTGTCCATTCCTGCCTGTTCCCACAGCCCTTACTTATTTTGGGCTCTTGTTACTTCTCGTTCAGGCTTTGCATCGGGCCCTGTCTCGGCTTTCTATTGCTGTCATTAAACATCAGAACTGACGGCAATTTGAGGAGGGAAAGGTTTATTTCAGCTTACGGCTCCACATTACAGCCCATCACTGAAGGAAGGCAGGCCCACGCAGCCCGCTTTCGTTCTCTCCCCTACTCAGGGAGCACCGGTCACATCAGTCAGCCAGCAAGGAACCGTCCCATAGGTTTGCCCACCAGGGAATCTGGTGAGAGAATTTTCCCAATTGAGGTCTCTTCTTCCCAGACTCTAGCTCGCGAGTTAACATAATGCCAGCCAGCACAGCCTCTCCACTTGCCCATCGCTTCCGTTTCTTCTCTTGACCATACACCCTGCACGTTGCCATAAGAATAAACTCCTGTGGATTCGCTATCAGGCCCGTGTGGGGTTGGGAGCCTTCACTGGCCAGTCTGTACTGAGGAACTTGAATATATCAGAGCTTACCCAAAGCGGTTCTGCGAATGGGTACAAGGAAACATTCAAATTTAGGTCTGCTTAACCTCAAAGCCTGGGGTCTTCTACACCACCGCGCCGTGTGAAACATGACACGTCCCTAGAACGTGACGAGGTCTTACTTCCTTTTTCAAATAGTCAGTGGCTCCTCGGTGCATGGCTCAGGGCGACCCTCAAGGCAGTGCCACCCGTCCATTGCTCTGCCACGCTGTGCCACTAAGCCTTTTTATGCACACTCTGTTACTACTACTACTACTACTACTACTACTACTACTACTATTTTGAAGGCCGTGTCTCACTGTGCAGCCCTGACTGGCTTTGAACTCAGTCTGTGGACAAACTGGCTTCAGACGCACAGACAGCCGCCTGCTTCTGCCGCCCGAGTGCTGGGAGGAAAGGCGCACAGCACACTGCGTTCTTATCTCAGACCACGTGGCTGTCTCCACACTCTGGGAGGTAGAACTCTTAGTATCCCTCAGTTCATAGGTGGAAATCTTAATCCTCTAGATGAGAGTATAAGAGAGGAAACATTTGAAAAATAAATTGGTTGTGAGAACATTTTCTCTCTCTCTCTCTCTCTCTCTCTCTCTCTCTCTCTCTCTCTCTTTCTCCCTCTTTCTCAGTTTATGGGACACTGTCTCTCTCTGTAGCCCCGCCTGTCCTGGAACTCACAGAGAACCACCTGCCTCTGCCTCCTGAGTGCAGGATCATGCTTGGCTCCCAATTTTTGTTTCCTACCAGCCATTCCATTTACAGTGTCGTCTCTCAGCAGTCTGAATGGGCACAGCTGCCTCTCAGGCCTGTCGCGTTCTCACATGACGGTGTTTCCTCAGCTTGAATGCACCTTCGCCTTGGCTCTTCTCTGACACGCTGCTTTCACCCTTCCACACTGTCCTAGATGACTTCTTATCACTACTCTCGCTTTCCCCCTGGTGGAGCTTTGCCCACCACCACTAGAGTTAGTTGTTTCTTGGTTTCACTTCCACAGCACAGCGCTGCTGTCTGTGCTACTGAGCCCTGCTCTGCTGTCTGTAAATACCGTGAGGCCCGGAACACTTCTGGTCCCACGTAAAGGAGGCTGACTGGCGCTCGCCGTCCACCGAACCCGAGAGCAGACTGGTCAATGGCAAAGCGCAGAGTCCTCTCGTCTCCACCCAGGCCTCTCGCATACTGTGTCTGCAGTGCTGTGTGTGTGTGTGTGTGTGTGTGTGTGTGTGTGGCCAGGCCTGTTTGTTGTTGCTGTTCTGGGGGCTTCAGCTCAGTTGCAGTGGTGTGGGTCTGTACTGATTCACTGGCAGCCTTAAGTCAGGACATGAGAAGAACAAGACAGAAAGACTATGGAGATGTGATGTAGAAAGACGCCCCTCTTCAGACTGTGTCCAGAGCAGGTAAATAACTGTAACTGCATGGCTCCCTGCCAAGCTACTCCAGCAGAGGAGTTTCCCAGCAATGAGATGGACAAAACCGACACCCTCAGACATGCAAGTGCCTATTCCTTAGACTTGTCTAAAAAGTCGCTGTGGTAGAATCCCCAGGAAGCTGGTGGGCCAACCACCCTGGAGTCGCCTGTGAAATAGAAACAAGAGAGAGTCTGTCCAATGTGGGTGGAGGGAGGGGCCTTGGTGTGGGCAGGGTTGAGCAGGGGAACAAGGGGATCAGGTTGGGGAAGGAAGGAATGAGAGAGTACTGGGAAAGACAACCGGAGGTGGGGGGCATCTCTGGGATGAGCTAGAAACTAGGGAAATGGAAACTCCCAGGAATCTAAGAGGACGACCCTCGCTAAGACTCTCAGCAATGGGGCATATGGGGCCTGAGCCAGCCATCTCCAAAACCAGGCCAGACTTCCAATGGAGGGATAAGGACACCAACCCAGCCACAAACCCTTTGACCTACAATTTGCCCTGCCTACAAGATGCACAGAGGTAAAGATGAAGCGGAAATTGGCAGAAGATGGCCATCTTGAGACCCATGGCATGAGAGGAAGCCCACCCTGACACTATCCATGACACTCTGCCATAACTGCAGGCAGGAGCCTAGCGTGACCGTCACCAGAGAGGCTTCCCCCAGAAACTGATGGAAACAGATGCGGAGACCCACAGCCGAGCATTGGGCGGAGCTTGGGGAACCCTGCGGAAGACAGGAGGAAGGACTGAAGGCGGCAGAGGGATCAAGGACACCTCGAGAAAACCTACGGATCACCTGACGGGGCCCCACGAGGGCCCACAGAGATGAACTGACAACTAGGGCGCACACATAGGATGGACCCGGGCCCTCTGCACGTGTGTAACAGCTGTGTCGCTTGCTCTTCACGTGGGACCCCTAACAGCGGGAGCAGAGGCTGTCTCTGACTGCATTGCCTGCCTTGTCTAACCTCAATAGGAGAAGATGCACCTAGTTGATAGCCATGGGGGGGGCTCCCTTTTTCTGAGAAGGGGGAGGAGGGTTGGATGGGGTGAAGTGGGGGTAGGGAGGCTGGAGGAGAGGATAGAAGGAGACAAGGGAGGGAAAACCTGGGTCGGGATGTGAAGTAAATTAATTAGTAAATTAATTAAAAAAATGAGTCTGCCTTAAAAAAAAGAAAAACATCTACTTGTGTGTATATGGGCTGCGTGTGTTTGTGTGCACAAGCGGAGATGTCTGTAAAAGAGGCCAGAGGTGTTAGATTCCAGTAGAGCTGGAGGTGTAGGCAGTTGTGAGCCACCCAGTATGAGTAGTAGGAACTGAATTCAGGTCATCTGCATCCTAAGTATACTGGCCCAGCCATCTCTTTAGCCATGAGAACCTGCCTTAACAAGATGGAAGGAAAGAAGTGATTCCCCAAAGTTGTCTTCTGACCTCCTCATATGCACCATGGCACAAGTGCACTCATGTGTGCATGCACACACTTATATTCACACATACATACATACACACATACATACATACATATACATACATACATATACATACATACATACATACACACATACATACATATACATACATACATATACTATTTATGTCAGACCAGATGTGGTGGTGCATGGTGGTGCATGGTGGTGCATGGTGGTGCATGGTGGCGCATGGTGGTGCGTGGTGGTGCATGGTGGTGCATGGTGGCGCATGGTGGCACATGGTGGTACGTGGTGGTACATGCTTTTAATCCCAGCACTTGGGAAGCCTCACCATTTCCCCTCTCCATTTATCTGTGAGTTCAAGGGCAGCCTGGTCCACAGAGAGGGTTCCAGGACAGCCAGAACTCCAAAGTGAGACCCTCTCTCAAAAAAGAGCAACAAGAAAAATTACATTAAAAAAAAAACTCCATATGTGTCAGGAATACATTTCCACATAAATTCCAGGTTGACTGGCACCCCTGGCACTAACTCACATTAAAGCGTAACTATTTAACGTGTTTGCTGCATCGGCCAATATCTGAATTTCGTAGATTTAGCTACCTGCCCTACAAAATCAAGCAGTCACCCAGAGGCAGGTGGATAGCAGACATATTTCCAAGGAGATGGCAGCAATCTTCCTTACTGTAGCATGTGTTTCTTATAGATAGAGCTGTATTTTTCTTCCGTGTCAAATTCTTCCTCCCATTAATAGAGACCCACTAAGTCCCTAATGCCTGATATCCCTTTACCATGCTTCTGGCCTGAAACTTTGTTGCTGATGAGTGAACTAACACTGTTGTGAATCACTCAGGAATCAATGAGCTTTTAGGTCCGTTGGGGCACCCAGTTAGCATAGCACCTGGGAAACTACAGCTGTAACCAGTGTGTGCATCTCCCATGACTACAGTGGCTTCAGGACGAACACATAAGAAGTGTGAGTGACAACCACTAACGACCTAGTGACTCACTTCTGAAGTTTTGGCTCTCTATGCCTGCAAGTTTTTTTGTTGTGCTTTGGTTTTGGTTTTGTTTATTGAGAGAGACTATCACTGTGTAGCTCTGACTGGCCTGGACTTGTTACATAGACCAGGCTGGCCTCAGACTCAGAGATCAGCCTGCCTCTGCCTTTGAGTCCTGAGATTAAAGGTGTGTACCACCGCACCTGGCCCTGCCAGCATTGAAATGAGGAGTCCTTCTTTAGGGCATGCAAGAGTAGTCTCATTGAACTGGGGTTTGAGGCTTATCTGATGCTTTTGGACTTCTCATGATTCATGGACCAGGGAAGAAACAGATTGGGAGTGTCGGGCCAGCAAAATGGCTCCGCAGATGAAACGCCTACCATGGAGGACTGGCCAACTGAGTAAGCCCCCTGGAACCCATGTATAGGTGGAGGAAGAGGACCGACTCCACAAAGTTGTCCTCCGACCTTCATATGAATGTCATGAGGTATGTGCGCACCCCCCACACAAATCACAGTGTACAATAAACAACGACAAATTATAAAAATGATTGTGTATGTTGTTATAGATGCATAATTCTGATTTTAAATGGGGAGATAAGTTTCTGGCATACATAGAAGGGGTGAGAGAATATTTAGATCTTAGTGTATCCTATACCATCGACTAATACCAGTCTAGTTGGGAGGAGGGTAACCATGCAAAACCTCAGAAGTCTACGTGTCAAGTCATAAGACGCCCAGGCCCTTTAGGAAGGAAGCTTAGGTCATCTCTTCAGGTCAATGATGCTGACTGTTTTAGCCTCTGGCTGCGGGTGTGGGCAGCATTGCGTAAGTCCCAGAGGAAGGACGTTATAAGGACCAGTCATGGCCTCAGGACCTCACTTTCTTCCTACATTCCTCCCGCCCCCTTTTTCTTTTCTCCTTTTACTTGTGGTTAACCTGACAATTTAGTCTATACAAATGAGAGTATCAATACTTAGTTGTAACAGGTGAGGAAAAGACATGACTTGAAGTTATTGTTGAGGTTCTGGATCTCTCAGAGAGCGCATGCATGTCATTTCTTGTGTCCCAGGAGTAATTGCCTAACAAGAGGCAGGGACATGATGCTATATTTGTAATTTGTGGTTTGTAATTTTAGCATGGGATAAGGGTGAACACACAGGAAGAAAATTATCCTGGATGTGTTTTTTTCCTCTTTTTTGGCGACTTGTCACAAGCTGGAGTTGTCTGGGAAGAGGAACCTCAATTGAGGAGATGCCGCCAACAGATTGACCCATAGATAATTCTGTAGTGCAAGTGCTTAGTTAAATGATTGACGTGGGAGGATCTCCATTGTGGGTGGCGCCACGCCTGGGCCACTGGTCCTGAATTATATAAGAAAGCAGGCTGAACACGCCGTAACTAACAAGCCAGTAAGAAGCCCTCCTCCATAGCCTCTGCTATAGCCCCTGCCCCCAGGTTCCTGTCCCGAGTCTCTGATCTGACTTCCCTCCATGTCAGCCTGCAGCCTACGAGGTGAAACAAACCCTTTCCTCCCCAGGTTACTGTTAGGTATGACCTGCATCACAGCATCAGAAAGCAGTCTAGAACAGAAAGGGGAGAGGTAGACAGTTTCACACGTCTCCAAGCTTTTGCCGTGCAGAAAACGACCCCGCCTGAAGTAGCAGACAGGTTGCATGTAGTGCAGAGGCCTTGCAGTTCTTTGGGCAGACACAACTGAAGGGGTTTCTGCTTTTCCTCTGCGGCTTCTGCTGACAAGATCCTAGAGCCATGAGCACCCAGCAGAAGGTGCTGGCAGCGGTGGCAGCAGGGACATTTCTGCTGGATAGGCACCACAGTATGGTTAGTCATTTCTCCTAACTGTGTGGTCAACAGCTATATGAAGGGTAAGCATTGGTTCTTTGAGCTTCGGCCGTGCTGGACTTTACTCGTACCCTGTAGGAAATCCTTTTACAGGTAAATAGGTGAGAGGGTGCTGCTGTCTACAACTGGGGTCTTAATGGGATCTGTTTCTAAGTTAGGAAGGGAACTAGGCTGAGGCACAGGAATGAGAGAGTTACTTGAGAATTAGACACATAACCATTTGGCTTTTAATTCAAGCCAGCTTTATCTCTGAAATGTGGCAAGTACATCTCAGCTGGGGGTTTTGTTGTTCATTTGTAAGGTTTATTTATTTTATCGTATATGTATGTGTGTTTTCTGACATATGTTTATGGGTGCCATGTGCACGATGGTGTCCCCAGAGGCCAAAAGAAGGTGTCAGATTCCCACAATCCAGAGTTACAGACAGCTGTGAGCCTTCATCCGGGTGCTGGAAACCAAACCTGGATCCTCTTCGAGAGCTGCAAAGGCTCGTCACTGCTGAGCAGACTCTCCAGCACCGTGGTTTGGTTCTGTTTTGCTTTCTTTTTTATTTGAGACAGGATCTCACCTTGTTTCCCTGACTGGCTTGGATCTTCTATTTTTTTTTTTTTTTTTAAGATTGGTTTATTTATTATATGTAAGTACACTGTACCTGTCTTCAGACATACCGGAAGAGGGTGTCAGATCTCATTACGGATGGTTGTGAGCCACCATGTGGTTGCTGGGATTTGAACTCAGGACCTTAGGATGAGCAGTCGGTGCTCTTAACCGCTGAGCCATCTCTCCCGGCCCCTGGCTTTGGTCTTATTATGTAGTACAGAGTGACCTTGACCTTGAACTGCCTGCCTCTGGCTTGGCAGTGTTGGGCCAAAGGGTGTGCACCACTGTACCCAGCCTGTGCCTGCCTTCAGTGAAGGTGACAAAGTCTTCCCAGATGAGACTTCCCGGCACCTTTAGATCCTGTTCCCTGATACTCGCTGAAAGATGCCCCCTCTTTAAGCTCCCGTGTGTACAGTCATCTGGCTTCCTTCCTTCTCTGTGTTTCTCCTCCCCGTCCTTTGAGGAATAATCCTTCCCTGCTGCTGATCCTTTCCAGGACAAGGATTCCAAAGTGTTCTGAACTCAGTCTGCTTCTCACTGTCTGCATTATTCCAGGCGGCAAAATTTTAGGTGTACCTCGTTCCTAAGGTTCTAATTCATTTCTTCGCAGCCCCGGCTTCTAGGCTGGCTTCTTTAAGAGAGCCACTTTTCCTAAGGACCGACTGTAGACTGAATATCTCCTCTTCAGCATCTCCCAGGCGCTGAAGACACAGCACAGATGAAACTCTTTCGCCTCCCCTCCTACCCTCCTCAAGCCCCCCTCCGCGGCAAGCTGCCCTTTCCATCTGCTCTCTGTCCAGGTGAACGTCACCGCAGTCCACAGGCGCGGAGGCCAGAAGCTGGAGCTAGCTGTCAATCATCTTTCCTCTGCCGAGCCAGCCCGTCCTGCCGCGTCGGAACGTTGCTCAAGTTTCATGTCTCCCGCCTTAGTTTACATACCGTCCTCTACAGCTTGCTTTGTTAGCGACAGCTCTCCAGCCAGCCTGTCCTCCCTTGGTCTCTCCTCCCTCTCTCATCCTTCTTCACACTGAAGGCAGCCGGACGTACCTAGGATCCGTGGCGCCATGCCTTTCTCCTGCCCGTGGAATGGCTTGTGAGCCCTGCACAGGCTTGACCGGTCTCCTCTCAGTGGGTGTGGCTTGCATCCTTGCTGCGCCCCTGGGGGCCTCTCCCACGTACCTGTGTGCCCAGCCGCACAGAGCTTCTCCCCCAACCTGGAGTGTGGAGTCGTCTTCAGCCCTCGGAGCACGGCTGAAGGGGCTTAACTCAGCTTCTGCTTCTAGTATTTTGTTCCAGCTTCACTCCGCGGGGTCACAGACGATCCTTCTATTCCCCCCAGAAGTCTGCAGTTGTTAGCTTTTGATTTACTTTCGATCACGCCCCAGCAGACCTGGTTCTGTGCCTATGTCTCACTTGTTCCTTGATAGTAGGGCCATCACCGCAGAGAATACTGGTGCTTAAATATTTCTGAAATGAGTGAAATTGACACAGTTATTAAAGAACAATCCCATGGCTTTTCTTTATCACTACTTACTTGGCAACTCTATAAAGATTTAGGGTGGGCAAAATGAAACTTAGACTAGCCCTCAATCACTGTCAAGCCTCTGTCCTTGTCAGCCTACGTTAGAGTTATCGGCAGTGGGCTTCTTTATACCACTACCTTTGCTGTGTGTGTATGGTGTGTGTGTGTGTGTGTGTGTGTGTGTGAGAGAGAGAGAGAGAGAGAGAGAGAGAGAGAGAGAGCATGCTGTCTAGTTTTAGGACACCTTGACAACAAACTAGAGTCATTTTTGAAGGAACATTATTTGAAAAATTGTCCCCACTGGATAGGCCTGTGGGTAAGCTGGAGTGCACTTTCTTGATTGATAACGAATGTGGGGGGACCCAGATCACCTAGCCACTCCTTGGCTTGGGTCCTGTCTGCTCTAAGAAAGCAGGCTAAGCTAGTCATGGGTGCAAGCCAGTAAGCAACGCTCCTCCTGGCCTCTCTCTATCCTTCCTGCCTCTAGGTTCCTGTCTTGAGTTCCTGCCTTGACTTCCTTTGATGTGACCTGTGAGGGGAGATAAACCTTTTCCTCCCCAAGTTGCTTTTGGGGGGAGTGTTTTATCATAGCAATAGAATAGAACAGTAGCTAAGGAGGTGTACACACTCATGTGCATACCCCTGTGTGTGTGTACACCTGTGGACAATGGAGGGCATTATCTGCTGTCTTCCTCAACCAATCACTCTCCATCTGAGTTTTGACACAGTCTCTCGCTAAACCTAGGACTTACCAACTGGCTAGGCTGGCTGGCTGGCTGGCCTTGGCGTCCTCCTGGGACTGCAGGTCTGCTGCCATGACAGTCCAGACTCAGGGCCTCGTGCCTGAAGAGTGAGCACCTCGCATTCAGCAGCCTCCACACCTCCACAGCCCAACCTTTGTTGCAAGGTATTTCCTATCCATTCACATTGAGGCAGTGAGAGGCCAGTGATTGGAGGCAGCGAGGAGGAGGAGGAGCTAAGGGAAGAGAGGGGCGGGGGGAGAGAGAGAGAGAGAGAGAGAGAGAGAGAGAGAGAGAGAGAGAGAGACTTGGTGGACCAGACGAGCGGGCCAGAGAGGGAGATGCGGATACCCAGATGGCTTCAGATGTATTTCTGGTGTTCTGGAGAGGTTAGATATATCGGGATAAGACCTTTATCAATGTAAATTGGCATTATGAAATTGGGAGCTTCTTATACACAAATATGTTTGGTTAACTATTCAAGTTTAAGAGTCGTGCTTTACTGGATACTTAGAAGGAGCGGTGCAGAGGCCTGACGGGGCGATATCCTTTCTTAATTATTACCCACTACAAACCGTTACTTTTGTTTTGTTTTGTATTGTATTGCATTGTACTGTGCTGTACTGTGCTGTATTGTTATAGCCTTACTCTCACTATCCTCCTGCCTCACCCTTCCAAGCATGAGGACTACAGAAATCTGCCACCACACCTTGGCTCCATCAACTTTAGAAGGGGGTAGAAATCTTAGTGGTACTAATTATAATAATTTTAAATTGAAAGCTTGAAATTTTAACCCCTTCCTCAACTCCTTCTAGATCCTCCTCACCTCCCTCCTTGCCAGCTAGTTTTATGTCAACTTGACACACGCCACAGTCATCTGAATGGGGAAACTCCAGTTGAGGAAAAGCCTTGATGAGATCCAGCTCTAAGGCATTTTCTTGGGCAGCGATCAGCGGAGGAGGGCCCAGCCCACTGTGGGTGGAGACTCCCCTGGGCTGGTGATCTCGCAAGCTCTATAAGAAAGCAGGCTCCAGGTTCCTGCCCTGCGGGGACTCTTCAACCTTCCCAGGCAGCAGAGAGAAGGAAGAGTCACGGAAGACAAGAAGACAGTTCATACCTGCATGACTAGGTATCTGGTGCTGGTTCAAACTTCAGGAATCTGACCCTGAATTGTGAATTTTAGCCACATTTAAACACAGCACAACCGGATGGAAACCATCCTTGGGTCGATTCACTCAATTCCACCTGCACAACAAAACATACCTAAGTCTCCTTGAGGAACAAATTAAGCTGAATATAGATTAGATGTGAACGTCAGAACCCTGGGAAGCACATGGGAAACTTTTCATAAAAATAAGTTCTGCAGCCGGGCGTGGTGGCGCATGCCTGTAATCCCAGCACTTGGGAGGCAGAGGCAGGCGGATTTCTGAGTTCGAGGCCAGCCTGGTCTACAGAGTGAGTTCCAGGACAGCCAGGACTACACAGAGAAACCCTGTCTCAAAAAACCAAAAAAAAAAAAAAAAAAAGTTCTGCAGATCGACTGAGATAAACAGACGTGCGAGAGTGGATCTGGAGGAGGATCTGGCGCCGGAAAGGCTTCAGAGACACACGCTGTGCAGAGGTCACCAGGCTAGGAAGCAGGCGCTCCAGCCTTCTGGGCAGAAAACAGGTTTTGCATTCCTTCCGTTGGAGGAACAACCCTGGGCGCTTAACGTTCCAGATCCCCCAGAGCACAAAGACCTCTGTACAGCCCCACACTGCCCTGCTTCCGTTCCTGTCCTCGCTGCTCTTGAGGATGAACTAGTGGATGGAGCTGTGAGGGATACGAACCCTTTCACCCTCAAGTTGCTTTCATCAGAGCCATAGTAACCCCAACTGGGTCACCACCCCAGCTTTATACCAGTCCTCTCATGCTGAACTGTCTGAGTTTTGTTTCTGGATTCCCTTATTCAACATGATGTTGATGAGATGGGTTCTTCTTGTTGCTCTCTTCACCTCTCCTCATGAACAGGCTGTACCATGTCAGGTACATCCAGTCACTTGGATTGTTTCATGTTGAGTTAACATGAATGAAGCCACTATGGATATTCTCGCATATGCCTCTTGGTAGATTGCTGTTAGGTTTGCAGTTAGGAGCAGAGTTGAGGTATATTGTAGGGTGTATACATGGTTATCGTATATAGTAACAAACACGTCACCAAAATCATTATGCCCACACATACTGCCACCAATAAATGCTTCTGTGTTCCAAATGTTCCATGTTTTTGTTATTAGTTCTTATCGTTGTTAGCAACATATACAAACGTATGCAACCGTCTGAAGTGAACACTGAAATTACAACTTGCTGCAATACTGTAAAAAGCATGCAAAGTTGACTTCCTGAGGTGGCTGAGTTTTCAGAGACACAATAATAGAAACAAATAACACTGGCTGTGCATGCGCTGTGCGCCAGGCCCGTCCTAGGCACTCTGGGGAGGCTCTCTCACTTAGTCCCTGCAGCTGCTCTATGAAGTAGGTGCTCTTGTCCTCATTTGATGAGTGAGAAATCCGAGGCACAGAGAGGCATATCGTTAATGTATAGACTTGGGGTGTCAGGAAGTACCTATTCGGATAACAAAACATAACCCCTCTGCCTCAGTTAGGGTTTTATTGCTCTGAAGAGACACCATGACCAAGGCAACTCTTATATTGGTACAACATTAAACTGGGACTGGCATTTAGGTTCAGAGGTTCAGTCCATTATCATCATGGCAGGAAGCACGGCAGCATCCGGGCAGGCGTGGTGCAGGAGGAGCTGAGAGTCCCAAAGGCAAACAGGAGGAGACCGACTTTTCTGCCCTGGGCAGAGCTTCAGAGCCCACCCCTACAGGGACAGACTCTCCCAACAAGGCCACACCTTCTTAAAGGAGCATTTCCTATGGGTCAAACATATTCAATCCACCACATTCCACTCCCTGGTCCCCATAGACTTGTTCAAACATATGAGCCTATGGGGGGCATACCTAGGCATGGCATAATGCAAAATACATTTAGTTATACTTCAAAAGTCCTGTAGTCAGCCGGGTGTGGTGGCGCACCCCTGTAATCCCAGCACTTGGGAGGCAGAGGCAGGAGGATTTCTGAGTTCGAGGCCAGCCTGGTCTACAGAGTGAGTTCCAGGACAGCCAGGACCACACATAGAAACCCTGTCTCGAAAAACCAAAAAACAAAACAAAACAAAACAAAACAAAACAAAACAAAAAAGTCCTGTAGTCTATAACAGTCTCAACAATATTAAAAATCCAGCCAGCTCAGAAAGATTTTATAAAAGATAAAAAAAAAACCCAACAATAATCTGGATTAGAAGCCAATGTGGAGCCGGGCGTGGTGGCGCACGCCTGTAATCCCAGCACTCTGGGAGGCAGAGGCAGGCGGATTTCTGAGTTCGAGGCCAGCCTGGTCTACAAAGTGAGTTCCAGGACAGCCAGGACTATGCAGAGAAAGATTTTATAAAAGATAAAAAAAAAACCCAACAATAATCTGGATTAGAAGCCAATGTGGTAGTGCACACCTTTAATGCCAGTACTCAAAAGTCAGAGGCAGGGGGATGTCTATCAGCTTTCCCTACATAAAGAGTTCAGACTTACAGCCAGGTTTACATTAGTGAGACCCTGCAGAAAGAGAGAGAGAGGGAGAGAGAGAGAGAGAGAGAGAGAGAGAGAGAGAGAGTCATTCCTATTAAGACTCCACACCTATGAATTTTGGTTTATGAAGTAATTTTTACCAAGTTCTAAAATAATTTAAAGAGTGTCACTTAATATCCTATCAGAAAAAAAGATAGATCTAATGGGACTAAAACGTAATATGATTTTGGGAAAAGAACATAAAGATGTCTTAATTTTCTAAATATTACAAAAGTATATTATGTGAATACATTACTAAGGCCTAGTGGGTGTCTATGAACTCAGGTCATTGATTCCAACTATGAATATTATTCTTCATTATCTGTAGCTTCTGATGTTCATGACCTTACATAGTTTCTCTTACATATTGAGCTGGTGTTGTATTTTACCAGTGGAATGCAGTAGAAATGATAGGGTGTCACTTCTGTGGCTAGGATATAGGAACATCATTAACTCCATCTCTCTTGGGACATTTGCTGTAGGGAAACTCAGTTCCCATGTTATAAGAATACCCAGAAGAAACCTGGAGAAAGTGACACCTCTAGCCATTGATCAATGGTCATGTGAACCATTTAAAAGATGAATCTGGACAGGCCCGCAGATAACTGCAGCTCTGACTGATGGCTTTGTAGCCTCCTGAGATGGCCCAGGACAGGGCAGGCTGTTCTATCCCTGATTCTTAGAAATGGCACGAGAAAAGTAAATGTAATTTTTTTTTGTTTTTGTTTTTGTTTTTGTTTTTGTTTTTCGAGACAGGGTTTCTCTCTGTGTAGCCCTGGCTGTCCTGGAACTCACTCTGTAGACCAGGCTAGCCTCGAACTCAGAAATCCGCCTGCCTCTGCCTCCCAAGTGCTGGGATTACAGGCGTGCGCCACCACCGCCCGGCAAATGTAATGTTTTAAACTGGTGTGTTTAGAGCAACGCGTTACAGAGAGGCTGGTGATCGTGGGCTGGAGATGTGATTCAGGTGGCAGAGTGCTTGCTGAAGATGCACAAAGGTCTGGGTCTAATCCCTGTCACCATGTCACCTGGGCCTGGTGGTTGGTACACGCCTACCGTCTCGGTACTTGGGAGGTGGAGACAGGAGGATCAGAGTTCAAGGTCATCCTTGGCTACTTTGCAGCTTTAAGACCGGCCTGGCATACATGAGACCAACTTCTTCCTTCTCTTAAAAAAAAAAAAATGGAGCCGGGCGGCGGTGGTGGCGCACGCCTTTAATCCCAGCACTTGGGAGGCAGAGGCAGGCGGATTTCTGAGTTCGAGGCCAGCCTGGTCTACAGAGTGAGTTCCAGGACAGCCAGGGCTACACAGAGAAACCCTGTCTCGAAAAACAAAACAAAACAAAACAAAACAAAACAAAACAAAACAAAACAAAACAACAAAAAAAATATGGAACCAATGACCTGAGTTCAGTCCTTAGAACCCCCTATGGAAGGAGAGAGCTGAGTCCTGGAAGTTTTCCTCCGACCTCCACCTACATGCTCTGGCACACGGGTACCCACATTCACACAGATGCATACCATATACAAATTCGCAAGATGATGACGACGACGACGATGAAATAAAAACATATTTTTTTAATAATTGGTAGTTAATACAGACTCTGCTTGAGGCCTGAGAAAACCTGCACTAGTGAGAGGCCCTGAGAGCTAAGTTTCAGAGTCTCAGGGACATCATAATAATTCGCTTCTGCCTAGGTTAATAGCTGAGACCCCTGGGTAGTTACAGTAGAGATGCCTAGGTTTTGTTAATCCAAATGTGTCCATCAAACTTTCACTGCATCTATCAGAAGAACACTCTTATTATGTTCACTTTCTGCTTCTGTAAGAAATGCCCGAGATGCTCCACTTAGAACAATTGGTTTGGATTCATGGTTTCTGGGGATTGAATCTATGGTTAAACTGGCCCTGCTGCTCTGGGTTTGTTATAAAACATCATGGCGGAAGCTTGTAATGGGGCAAGACTGGCCATCCCCTAATGGTGTCAAAGGAATAGAGAGAGAGAAAAACCAAGAAAGCCAGGTATTAAGAGGCCACATGAGGCCTTGGATTTGATCCTCGATCCCCAGTGTCACAGGGCAAAGACAGACAGATGGAGGGAGGAAGGGAGAGAGAGGGGGAGAGAGAGAGAGAGAGAGAGAGAGAGAGAGAGAGAGAGAGAGAGCCCTCAAGTGCATACCTCACCTCTTCCAGTTCTGTGGTCTCCTAACAGTGCCAGGCTGTAAGCCAGGCCGCCAGCTCGCGAGCCGTCGAGGGGCACAGCCCGGAACCGTAGCCCCCGTCAGCCTCAGCCGCATTGCCCAACTTTCCTTGCAGCTGTTTCACAGAAGCAGAACTGAGGCCCATCTGGACTGTGCTTTCACAAGACATGCTACTGAACTGCTTTCCGTTCTCTTCTGGGCCAGGCATGTGATACATCAAATGACCTGGGCAACATCGAAGATAGCAAGGACCTCTGTTCCTGCGTCCCTGATGGCCTTAAGGAGCACCACTAGCATTCCCTGAGTCAGACAGACCATTTTCTTACACAGAAATCATTTGTGTTCAAATGACAGTCTCTTAAGATCTATGAATTAAAATAAGGTAGCCTACCCCTAAGTAATTACAATTATGGTCTTCATAATAACTGAGAGACTCCAGTTTTCTTCCAGAGTCTGGCTTTGATTTTAACAGCATTTATTTCTTCATTTGAATTTTCTGAATTTATTATTGGGGCAGGAGTCACATGTCAGAACACCTGTGCAGAGGTCAGAGCACGGTGTGGCGTCGGCTCTCCCCTTCCGCCTTGACATAAGTTCCAGGGATCAGACAGAGGCCACCAGGATGGGTGGCCAATGTCCTTACCTACTTACATCTCATCATCTCCTATTTCTCCATTTATTTTGTCAATTTATTAACATTTTAGTCTTCAACGTGCAAACATATTAATATAGACAAGTTAAAATAATACCTCGTGTGCTCTACATGTCTGCAGGGGCCATTCCTATGCTCTGGACATTGATGTCTTTTCCTGTCCATCTACACCCCCCCCACACACACACACACTCTTTTAAGGCAAATGCCAAGATAACAAACATATTTTGTTGAAGAACTTTTACATGTCATGTAAGAAATTTCTTTTACCTTCCCTGGAATCCAGTGTTTCATGAGGCTGTAAAAAGAGTCAGTTCCCTGGCCCAGCCCAACATCTACCCCATGGATGAACTGCTGAAGTACACGAAGGGGTCTAACCTCCAGATGCAAAACTTCCACGACACAGGGCAACAACAGGATGTCTGAGGGAGTCCCAGTGAGGTTCCAGTAGTGATAGCGCACCAGAAGCCAGAGGCCTCGGCCCAGACCAACAAGTCAATGCAATGAACATTTGCAAACAAAGAAGTGTGGCCTAAAGGGTAGACTGGGGGGCACACTGCGACCCACTACAGCTTCCACAGTGAGTTCTTTCTCTGCTGGAGGGGGGAGGTTCCAAGTAGTGGGGGGAGATGAGTGGGGCTGGGACGCATGATGTGAAATTCACAAAGAACCAACAAAAAAGTTAAAAAGAAAAAAAAAGAGAGAGAGAGAGTGAATTCCCACTGCTTCACAGCACCTGATGAAGACAGGCGGGGCTGTCGGAGTGGACTTCCTGCTCCCGGGAGAGGCACAAGCCACTCACTCCCTTGAGGTTTCAAAACCTCCTTTCACTCCAGTCAAACGTGGAGCACTGCCCCCATAAAACAACGCTGGGTGATTAACAAGCTGAGACCCCCAAAGGCCAACATGGGGGTGGGGAATGGAAGGCAATAACAGAGCCATGAGGGGCACCAGCGTGGCTTAGCTAGCTGTACGCCCTTTGACCATTAAGTTAATTATGCACATCTTTATATCTTCTCATTCATAAGAGATAATACCCACTCTGCGTGCTTTATTGGATCAATAGAACGACAGAAGCTGTCGAGGTTTTCAAAACTTTAAATACTAGGCTAAGAATGTAGGCCAGTTGAATACTTGCCTCGCATGCGCAGGGCACTAGGTTCGATCCCCAACACCTCGTAAAACCAGGAGTTGTGGCTCACCCTGGAAATGGAGGCAGGAGCGTCAGGAATTCAAGATCATCTTCAACTACATATAGAGTTTAAGACCAACCAACCTGAGGGGCATCTCAATGAAACATTATCTAAGTACCAGCTCTTAACACGGAAGGCAATGTAAACTGTGTTTTCAATCCTTATTTAATGTTTGCCTCTAGAGAACTGCTTGGGGTCGCTTAAACGGCGGGAATTATTAAAATGGGTTTTTGAACGTGGATCGATCCCACCATGCGTGAAGGGAAATGGGGGCCGCAGTGTGGATGTTTCGAAGCGTATTTCACTTGAGAAGATCAGACGGCGCTGTGGTGAGCTTCTGGAAGGACGGGGAAATAGATTCTTACCTGAATTCTGCCCCGAGTGGCTTTGCTTCTCCCCACACCCGGTGGCCACATTTGACCCAGATAGCTGGAACGTTCGCCTCAGACAAAGGTCGTCAACGCTGCATTTTCAGATCTCAGTGACTCCCCTCAAACATCAGAATGTGTCTGTCTGGATTCCTGAGCTCAGCACCGGCTGGACCGGACTGTCAGGAAGGTTGCAGGGGGAAGAGGTGGAGCTGGCTACCCTGCTGCCTGCCGGCTGGCTGTCCCAGCTTGCTGTGCCTGCTCTGTGGCAGGTTTCCTCTCACCCCAGCCTCTGACCTCACCTCTTCCTCTTTGTGTGCGCTCTGTCTTCTCTGCTCATTTGAGACATTTATTTCATTACCATTGTCATAGAATTCATTTTTTAAAAAAGAAAATGTATAATAAATCATGTGGAAAATAAGTAATGTATTTTACACACACACACACACACACACACACACACACACACACACACACACCGGACTAAAGATTCTGCCTTATCGACCAGGGACTGCTCTGTCTTGTCTTGTGACAGTGTCTCTCACTGACCTTGGAGAGAGCCTGATTGCCAACAAGAGGCAGCAATCTTCCTGTCGCCAAGCCCTGAGTTCTGAGAACACTCCACCATGTCCAGCTTTTTACCTGGTTCTGGGATTTGAACTCAGATCCCCATGTGCAGCAAGGAGTCTTAGCCACTGAGCCATGTCCCTAACCTTCAGTCCCTAACAGAGACTTCAGTTTGTTTTGTTTTCTGAGATAGGGTCTCACTATGTAGCCCGGGCGAGCCTTGAATTTGACATCTTCTTACCAGTCTAATAGCTATAAGATATCTCTTTATGGAGGCTGGTGAGATGGCTTAGCAGTTAAGAGCACTGACTGTTCTTCCAGAGGTCCTGAGTTCAATTCTCAGCAATCACATGGTGGCTCAAAATCATCTGTAATGAGATCTGATGCCCTCCTCTGGTAGGTCTGAAGAGAGCAATCATGTATTCATATACATAAAATAAATAAATAAATATTTTTTAAAAAAGATATCTCTAAATTATAAAAAATTATTTAAATTCTGATAGATAGTAATTTAACACCTAAATTTTTAAGATCTGTTAAAGTTTTAAGATCTGTTTTATTATTTTTATATTATGTGAGTATCTTTGTGGAAGGAGGTCAGATGTGTCGGACCTCCCTGGTGCTGGAGTTTCATGCTGTGAGCTCTTGCTATGGGTGCTAGGAACCAAGCTCAGGCCCTCTGCAAGAGCAGCTTGCATTGGAAACCACGCAGCTTCCCTCCGGCCCCAACACTGTAAACGTATTAACTCAGATAGCTCTGGACTAGCCTCTATAGTCACTTACTATTGTGAGTATAAAAGCCACTCTGGGGCCGGGCGTTGGTGGCGCACGCCTTTAATCCCAGCACTTGGGAGGCAGAGGCAGGCGGATTTCTGAGTTCGAGGCCAGCCTGGACTACAGAGTAAGTTCCAGGACAGCCAGGGCTACACAGAGAAACCCTGTCTCGAAAAAACCAAAAAACAAAACAAAACAAACAAACAAAAAAAGCCACTCTGTTGTCGCAATGATCTCCAGGTGTCAGGGCACAACGCCGAAAATAACTTGGTCTTCCTTAATAAAGATATAAAACGACAAAGCACAGATGTCCCTCATTTAATTTATGAAAAACATAAGGAGGACAATTTTCAATGAATTCTGGAAAGACCTTGGTGCTCTACTGAACCTGATAATTAAAAGTGTCTAGTTGATGTGGACATTCAAAGTCGTACTCCAATGGACGGTAACCCTAAGCAATAGATTCCCGGGGCGTTTGAAGGTTAGATGGCTTGGAGGATCCATTGTACTGGAGATGAAGACTTCCATGGTGCTGCACTTAATGATTCCTAAAAAAAAGCGAACATTTTTTTTTTCTGCAAATGGGGAGAAAATGTCTTAAACTATGAAAGCAACTACTGCAGCACTTTAAGTTCCATTGTACACTTTTGTACATTGTACAAAAAAAATGGAGTGGATCAATTAAAATGTTCTGTTCCTTCTGATGTGAAAGCGTGACTAGTCTTCAGAGAGAGAAAGAATATTGCAGGCAGAAGAGCCCCAGCTCAGCCCCCAGAAGTGGGAAGTGAAAAGCTTAAGAGAAGAGAGTCCACCAGAGAAGAGAGTCCACCAGAAAAGAGAGTTCACCAGAGAAGAGAGTCCACCAGAAAAAAGAGAGTCCACCAGAGAAGAGAGTCCACCAGAGAAGAGAGTCCACCAGAGAAGAGAGTCCACCAGAGAAGAGAGTCCACCAAAGAAGACAGTCCACCAGAGAAGAGAGAGTCCACCAGAGAAGAGAGTCCACCAGAGAAGAGAGTCCACCAGAGAAGAGAGTCCACCAGAGAAGAGAGTTCACCAGAGAAGAGAGTCCAGCTGAGAAGAGAGTCCACCAGAGAAGAGAGTCCACCAGAGAAGAGAGTCCACCAGAGAAGAGAGTCCACCAGAGAAGAGAGTCCACCAGAGAAGAGAGTCCACCAGAGGAAAGAGTCCACCAGAGAAGAGAGTTCACCAGAGAAGAGAGTCCACCAGAGAAGAGAGTCCACCAGAGAAGACAGTCCACCAGAGAAGACAGTCCACCAGAGAAGAGAGTCCACCGAGCCTCTCGCAGGTAAGCGGCACCTTCCTTGACTTTCAGGCCTGTGAGAACTGGTTTCAAAGTTAGCTCTCAGTTCAGCTCCTCACACTGCATTGAAGCAGAAGGCTGCCCAGCAAGAAAGGTCTATCCAGAGAGATGCTTGAACTCCTGATGATAGCTCTCTTAAAGACCTACAAATGTCCAGAGTAGGGACTGAAACGAGAGAAGAGTGCTTGTTGTTCTTAGAAGGGACCGGGGTCCAGTTTCAAGTGTCCCCATGGCGGCTCACAACCAGTGAGTCTCCTTCCAGAGGATCCAACGCCTTCTTGGATGCTCTGATCTCCAGAAGACACCACGTGGTGCACATATGTGCATGCAGGCAAAACACTCATGCACATAAAATAAATTAAATCTTGAAAGCATTTTAAAAATTTAGGGCAGAAATAACTTTCCGTTGTGTCCATGAGGCTTCAGAAAAACATACTTTCTATTCTTCCGGGAGTATCAGTGGGACCCTCGGGGGAGCATTTTGGCAATAGTTGTTAAGTTTCCATATGCATTGATCCTCAGGCAACAGGTTCACTTTGCAGTCGGTCTGCGGTTAAGTTTTCCTGCAAAGAGTGAGATACGAATCTCATCACCAGCCGTGCGGCATGGGGCCACCCCAAGGAGGAAGTCAGCAGCAGATTCGGTATAGCACATTCCAGAAATGATCCCATGGCCAAGGAGATGCCTTACTGAATCTCACTAAAGCCAACCATGGTGGCTCACACTTAAATCTCAGGTCTGGGGAGGCCAGTGCATACAGATAGCTATGAGTGAGTTCCCGGCCTAAGCTACAAAATGAGATTCTGTCTAAAACGAAGCAAAACAAAATGAAGCGCTAAACACTTGCATAACTTCAGAGTTCAAATTTGACAATTATTTTGTATGATTTTTAAGGAAACTGGTACAATTGGAGGATCAGTGGAGCTTTAATAACGGAAACGGAAGTCCACCGGAAGCCAGAAACGTTTCCTAAGAATCCCACCATCCCTTCAGTGGCAATCAAAACCACACCGAGGTGGCATGGGGTAGGAAAGGCCCTGGTACACTGCAAGTGGGAATCTGAATTAATGTCGCCTCAATGGGAATTACTATGGTGATCCTCCGAAAAGCTAAAATTAGAATTACCATCGCTCAGTTACACCGCTCCTGGGTATACAGCTGAAGGAACCGAAGCTAGCACATCCATATTTATTGACCCCAGCAAGTTTCTCTCTGACCTCCTTTCACACACACACACACACACACACACACTCACTCACATGCATACATACATGCCCTAACAAAACAAAACACATACTAAACAAAATCCAACAAAAATCTAAATTAAAAAATATTCTATTGGAGTCTGTAGAGATGGCTCAGCAGCTAAGAGCACTGGCTGCACTTCCAGAGGACCCAGGTTCAATTCCCAGCACCCACAGGCAGCTCCGGTTCCAGGGCATCTGATACCCTTACACAGACACCAACTAAGGTTCATAAAGTTAAAATAAGTTATTTTTAAAATATGTTATTATTTTATGTGTATGAATGTTTTGCCTGAATGTGTGCCTGTGACCATGTATACCTGGTGTCTTCACGTTAATCATAATGAACTTGACTTATTTATTATGCTAATCACAATAAACCTTGTCTGTGATATGTGGAACCCAGGTTATAGTTATTATATACATATATGCATATAATGCGCCCACACAAATGTGACGTGGACACAGGAAGCATGCTGTTTGGGAAGAGGAAGGGGATCCGTAAAAGTGAGGAGAGAGCCGGGAAGTGGTGGCGCACGCCTGTAATCCCAGCACTTGGGAGGCAGAGGCAGGCAGAATTCTGAGTTCAAGGCCAGGCTGGTCTACAGAGTGAGTTCCAGGACAGCCAGGGCTATACAGAGAAACCCTGTATCGAAAAACCAAAAAAAAAAAAAAAAAAAAAAAGAGTGAAGAGAGGAAGCGAGAGAGGGCCGTGGGACCAGTATGGTGATAACACATGATTCCTTTATACAGAAACATCACGAGTACCCCTGTTAATTTATATAGTAAGTATACATAAGTAAGGAAACCGTAAGAGGATTTTCATGATCTCTGTAGTCAGGAGACATTGAGGCACAGCAGAACGCCCCTGCAGTTTGTGGTAGTGCGAGGTGTGAGTTCAGTTGGTGAGCCGCGTACGTATTCAACACTGGGCTCCAGCCCATCCTAAGTGGCAGTTGTGTTGTTTTTATGAAACCCCAAGATAAAGATGTGCCCCCCTTCTGTACCCCCCCTCACCCTCCAAGCTCTGGAACTGTTGTGTGTAATGACCAGGGGTGGGTAGATTCACTGTCAGTTGCAGCTAATTGCCACAGGAGACCAGGTGGCCCTGGCAGGAGGCTCCCCATTGTTCTGTCAAAAATAGAACCTCTGCTTTAGTGGCCCTGGGCCAGAAGGGGTGTTCATTACAGTGAGTGTCCTCACAAGAAATAGGATGTCACAGTTAGAGCCTCCCCTTTCAAAAGAAAAGGAGTATGTAATTTGTTTCACGCAGTGAGTTTTTAAGGTTTCTACGCTCTAAAGAAGTGCTTTTTTTTTAGACTTACCCAAGGGCTGGCCGGATGGCTCA
This sequence comes from Apodemus agrarius, assembly GCA_964023405.1. NCBI lineage: Eukaryota > Metazoa > Chordata > Mammalia > Rodentia > Muridae > Apodemus > Apodemus agrarius. Next base: position 99,621,582 of record OZ030007.1, on the reverse strand, counting down.
GTGGATAAAGGTGCTGGTCACCAAGCTTAAGGACTTGAGTTTGATGCCTGGCACCCGAAAGGTGGAAGGAAAGATGTGACGTGTGCAAGTTGTGCTTTGGCCTTCTCGTGCATATGGTAACACGTGTGGAGACCCACTCCCCAAGTAAATCTCATTTTAAAAATTTAACGTATTGCAACGTGGTTGAATTACCTAGATACATAGAATGATATTAAAAATAGATGTGTGAGTCCCGCTGTAGATGTCCTGATTCAGTACATTAGGAGGGAGGCCCGAGAATACATACAGAAGGCTTCTCGGTGTGGCTCATCTCTGCGTGCCTCCCGTTCCGCATGGTCCCAGAGGAGTAAGGTGAATTACTGAGTGACTCGGAAGAAGATGCTTCCCGCAGCCAGCCTGACCTCCCTCCCCGTGCCAGAGTCTCTCTGGACCATTCTGCTTCACGTCCCGTCCCCCGTCCTCCGACCCCCAACCCCCAACCCCCACCCCCGCGAAGGGCCAGCAGTACCTACCCCCAAATCAGAAGCTTCAGTGGGGGTTCCCTCGTGACTTTCAGTCTCTATTTAGAAATTTATTCTTTGTGTGTGTGTGTGTGTGTGTGTGTGTGTGTGCGCAGAAGACAGAAGAGAATGCTGGCTACCCTGGAGCTAGAGGCACAGGGAGTCATGAACCACGCATGGTGGGTGCTGGGAACCAAACACTAGTACTCTAAAACATCAGCAAGGGCCCTTACTCTCTCTCTCTCTCTCTCTCTCTCTCTCTCTCTCTCTCTCTCTCTCTCTCTCTCTCTCTCTCTCTCGTACTCCAGCCCTTTGTTAATGTCTTCCTTTGTTTCCCGACATTAATATGTATGAAACAACTGTGAATGATGCATGACAGAACGTAATCGAGCAACTTTATTTTCGGAGTTCGAAGAAAGGCTCATGGTGGAACCGGAACGCGAGCTTGACCTTGACAGAAGGCTGGTATTTGGCTAGCCAGTCAGCCAGGAAGACAGGGAGTCAAGTCAACCTCGTAGGCAAAGCCCAGGAAGCAGGCCAGTGGAGACACAGACCCAAAAGAACAGTGTGAGACAGGTCGGGAGGGAAGACTCAAACATGCAAATTGTTTATTTAGCCAGACGCGGCAGGGCACTGAGGGTTTTCTAACGACTGAAGGACTTAACCACAGAGGCCGCCTAGGCGTGGCTGGGCATTCACACCCACACAATCTGAACTATGTCTGAGTCACGCCCTAAGTCCCTTTTAGGGATTCTTACCTCAGAGTGTGTGTGTGGACACCCGTAGCATTCTGCTCACTTGCTCAAATTTTCAAAAGTGGAGTCACTTCCATTGTCTCCATGAGCTCACAGCAATAACTCTAGTTTCCCAACTTTACATTTTAAAAATTACATTTGAAAATGTGGGTGCTGGGGCGTAGGGTGCACGGGTGGAGGCCAGAGGGCCGCCTGCAGGGTCTGTTCTCTCCTCACACCAGGCGGTCTCGGGGCGTGCCCTGGGGTCCTCAGGCCTTCCTTCCGGAGCGCTCTCCCCACCCACACCTCAGGCCTTGGCCTCCCCACGCCCTTACATTCTTTCCTCAGTACCTTCTCCTTATTGGCTCACCTAGCCCTAAACTAGATTTATGGCGCCCCACCCCCCATCCGCTTAGTTTACAGGCATTTTCTTTTGCCTGCTGTTTAAACTCACCAGAACACACAGTGACAGATGGCTTTTCTCCCAGCGTTCCTTCCTCTCGGTTTGCCTCACACGTGACTCATAGATCATCTCAGAATTACAAGAAGGATACATTCCTCGTCTGAAGAAGGGGGCAGTAGCGCTGTCCTCTATGTTCTGTGTGTAACCCTGTGTCTCTTCTCCAGAGAAACACAGAGGCCAGGTTAGATCTGTGGCAGAGTGCACTTTCCTGGATGCCTGGCGTGCCGCCGTGTGGTTCCCACTATCCTGATATGCCCTTGACTCTGTGCCCTCCTCCTTGGCCACAGAGCAGATGTGTTTGTGCTCTGTGGTTTATGGGTTTTTTGTCCTTCAGTGTTGCTCATCTCTAGGAACAAAGCTGGAGCCCAGAGGCTGATTTCCGCAGATCACAGGAACACCCGTAGAGCTGCCATAGCCCCTCTCTTTGATCGCTTTCTGATGCCACAAATCAAGCAACTGACTCACAGGGGGGAAACAGAATCGTACATTGCCCTGCATTATTTCACTCGATGATTAACTTATTTTTAATACTTTTGACATTTTCAGACACGTATGCAATACGTTTTTATATTTGCCTTTTGTCCTCCCACTGATTCTCTTCTTTCCTGCATTGTGTGCGTGCACAAGTGTGTGCATGAGTGTACATGAGTATGTGCATTCATCAGTGTGTGTGCACACGAGTGTGCATAAGTGCATGCATTCATCAGTGTGTGTACATGAGGGTGCATGAGTATGCATGAGTGCATGCATTCATCAGTGTGTGTGCATGAGTGTGTATGAGTGCATGCATTCATCAGTGTGTGTGCATGAGTGTGTATGAGTGCATGCATTCATCAGTGTGTGTGCATGAGTGTGTATGAGTGCATGCATTCATCAGTGTGTGTGCATGAGTGTGTATGAGTGCATGCATTCATCAGTGTGTGTGCATGAGTGTGTATGAGTACATGCATTCATCAGTGTGTGTGCATGAGTGTGTATGAGTACATGCATTCATCAGTGTGTGTGCATGAGTGTGTATGAGTACATGCATTCATCAGTGTGTGCATGAGTGAGTATGAGTACATGCATTCATCAGTGTGTGTGCATGAGTATGAGTACATGCATTCATCAGTGTGTATGCATAAATGTGTATGAGTACATGCATTCATCAGTGTGTGTGCATGAGTGTGTATGAATACATGCATTCATTAGTGTGTGTGCTCGAGTGTGTGCATGAGTGTGTATGAGTGCATGCATTCATCAGTGTGTGTGCATGAGTGTGCACGAGTGCATGCATTCACCAGTGCTTTTCTTAATGAGTTTAATTAGTGGTGCCGACTTGAGCATGGGTGAGGGGTTATTTTCAAAAGCCTGGGTAACTTTCCTGAATGAAATATTTTCTACTCCCTGGCCCTAGCTGGTTTTGTAAACTTTGGGCAGATTTAACAGTTTCTACAAGTTTTTCAGAAATTTGGAAATAATGGCAGGAACCTTTCCCCAGTCCTTTTGTTTCTCACTTCTCACGGCAGCCTACCGTGTTCAGGACTGCGGTTTCTGGGGTCTTTATTCCAACACACGAGTCATCAGCATTTAAATGCCATCAAAATACCAAAGCATTCAAACCACACCAGTGGGGTTCTCTCCATACACTGGTCACGCGCTCGGTGCCAAACAGTGCAGTAAGCGCTTGGATTACAGCAGTGGACAGGGCCGACTGAGGCTCAAGCGCTCTGTACGTGCTCACAGATGAGACAGCAAATCAGCAAACAAACGATTTCAGAGACCGATAAGTGCTATTGTGTTAATTAGGGCTCCCCAGGGGGGGCAGAGTGAATAGGATATGTTTATAATTACAAAGGCGGTTTACTGTATTGGCTTATTTGATTAGAGGCAGAGCGGCGATCTGCAGGCTGGGGGGAGCTGCTCATCCCAACAAGCTGGGGGCCTCAGAAGAAGCCCAACCAGCGGCACAGTCCTGGGTTAAAGCAGCAGAGTTAGTGGCAGAGCGTCGCTCAGGAAGGACACGGCAGCTCCATCCTTCCTCAACTCCCCTCCCATTAGCCTTTAGCCTGTTGGGTGACACCACCCACACGGATGCTGGGTCTCCCACCCCTTCCAGTGCTGTACCCATGACAACCGTCTCTGGAGACACAATCTCTCTCCCAGGGTGTGCGTTACTAAATCCTGGGCATCTTTCCATCCAATCAAACTGATAGTCAAGACTACCCATAACAGCTACACAGAAGGAGATGCAGGTAGAATGAAAGACAGTGATGGGGGCGTTTACTTAAGCCTCTCAGAGGTGGACGTGAAGGCAGGGAACCAAAGGAGCCCAGGGCAGCGAGTGCTTCGGGCTGGAGCAGGACTGCTAAGTGTGAAGTCATGACTGAAAGTGAGAGCCAGAGGAGGAAGATATGAGATGGCCATAGGGGTCATTTTATACAGGATTGTTAGAAGAGTGTACTCTGAGTGCTACAGGAAGCCACTGGAAAGCCTAATCAGCACAGAAGTATGATCCGGTGAAAAATATTGTGGTGATTTGAATATGCTTGGCCCATGGCAAGTGGCACTGTTAGGAGGTGTGTCCTTGTTAGGGTAGGTGTGTCCTTGGAATAGGTGTGGCACTGTGGGTGTGGCTTTGAGGTCCTATGTGCCCAGTCCAGTGGAGATCCTCCTCCCGGCTGCCTGGGGAAGAGAGTCCCTTCCTGCTTGCCTTTGGATGAAGATGTAGAACTCTCAGCACCCCTAGCACCGTGTCCACCTGCACAATGCCTTGTTTCTTGCTATGTTGATAATGGACTGAGTCCCTGAAACTGTAAGCCAGCCCCAATTAAATGTTGTCCTTTATACAAGTTGCCTTGGTCATGGTGTCTATTCATAGCAATGAAGCACTAATGACGAGTATGTGCGTGAATGTGTTCATGCAGCGTAGGTCTGTGACTGTAAGTGCATGTGAGAAGGCCAGGCGCTGAGGTCGGGTGTCTCCCTCCACTGTTTCCTCCTGAGACAGCTTCTCTCGCCAAGCTTGACGTTCAGGGATCTGGTTAGACTGGCCCGCCAGCAAGCATCCGCCTGTTTCCGCCTTCTCAGAGGTGGGGTTACAGACAGCGTTCTATACCAGTGCTGGAAATCTGAATTTAGTCCTTACACTTGGGCAGTGAGCACTTTACCTATGGATCCATTTCCCCAGCCCCTGATGTAAGTTGTTTTTTAAATAAGAATATTATGTGCTATTTTTCAAGGATGTGTGTATTTTTTAGTTTGTGTGTATGAGGGTTGCCTGTATGCGTGTCAGTACACCCAGTGCATGCCGAACCCACAGAGGTCAGAAGAGGGTAGGGAAGATGATCCACTGAAACTGGAATTTCAGACAGTCGCGGGCAGCCTTGTGGATTCTGGGAACCAAACTTCAGGCCTCTGCAAGAGCATAGTGCTCTTAACCACTGAGCCATCTTCCCAGCCTCCTCTTATTGATTGTTTTAATATGGAGATATAACTCACATACCATAATCTTCATTAGTTTTGTTGTTTTGGATTTTTCTTGTTGGATTTTGTTGGATAGCGTTTTACCATGGGTACAGTCACAAACACAAATTTCAGGACATTTCCATTAGAAGCCTGGTCTCTGTTGATACTTATTCCCCCCTGAGCCCCCCGCAGCCTCTAGTTACTGCCTGTCTGTGTGGATTTGCATGTCGTGAGAATTTCAGGTAAATGAAACACGGAGCATGTTCTAGTTTGTTTCTATGCTACCGTGATAAACACTGACCAAAACCAACCCCAGGCAGGAAAGGGTTTATTTGGCTCACAGGTTACACTCCATCACCAAGGGACGTCAAGGCAAGAATTTGGAGGCAGGAGCTGATGCAGACCGTGGAAGAGTGCTGCTTCTGGCTTGCTCTTTATGACCTCCTCGGCCTCCTTTCTTATACAACTCAGGGACTACCTGCTGAGGGGTGACACCATCCAGGGGTCTGTGTGTCCCTCCCCCCACATCAATTACGAATCAGGAAAATACCCCCATAGACATGCCTTCAGGCCAAAATGATGGAGGCACCCCTCAACTCGGGTTCCCTCTCCCCAGTGTGTAGGTTTGTGTCAAGCTGACAAAATCTAACTGGCACAGCCTACTGAGTCTAGTCTCTTTCGCTAAGCAGACAGTTTTGTTTCACATACATGAGCGTTTTACCTGTATGCATGTCTGCGCGCCACTTGCATGCCTATGGTGCTGGTTCCCATGATGGAGATTCAGACAGTTGTGAGTTGCTATGTTGGTGCTTGGAATCAAACCTGGTTTCGCTGGAAGAGCAGCCAACGCCCTTAACCAGGGAGATATGGAACCGTGTCTTCAGCCCTGAGCATAACATTTCTAAGGCTCATCTACGTCATAGCATGTAGTAATACTTTGTTCTCCTTTAGGGCACAGTAATATTTCGTTGTAGTATTCATATATTAACATTTATTTCTCCACTGATCAGCTTATGAGAATTTGCGCTGTTTCACTCCTTGGCTATTGTGAATATGACCATGAACATTCTGATATGACCTTCATTTCTCTTTGTAACTGGGGGTAATTAATAGATTACATATGGCAACTTTTTGAGCAACTGTCGATCTCTTTTCCAAAATGGCTTCATCATTCTATACTCCCACAAACAACCGACAAAGATCCCAACATCCTAACACATTATTTTCTGGTTTTGCGACGTGTAGCCGTTCCAGTGGGTTTGAAAGAGCACGCCATTGTATTTGAGCTTACTGTCAGAGTTACTTTGAATCAATTCTACTCAAGCTGGAGTCATCAGGGAAAAAGGAATCTCGGCTGAGGAGCTGCCTCCATCAGATTGGGCTGCAGGCATGTCCATGGCGTTTTTTTCTTGATTAATGCTTGTCATTGGAGGGTCCAGCCTACGGTGGGCAGTGCCATCCTTGGGCTGTATAAGAAAGGTAGCTGAGCAGGCTGACAGCGACAAGCCAGGAAGCAGTGTGTCCCCCGTGGTCTCTGCTTCAGTCCCTGTCTATTTCCTGCCTCGGCTTCCTTCTGTGCTCAGCTGTAAGCATCAGGTCATGTAAATCTTTTCCTTCTCCCAATTGCTTTTGGTCCTGATGATTATCACAGCAACATGGAGAACACTGCATCGCTCCAGTGACTAACCATGGCATCATTTCCTGCACACAGAGGCTACTGGTGCATCTTTTCTAGAAAAATTTCCAGTCATTTGCCTGACTTAAAATTTAAAAAAAAAAAAATTGTATTTTGCTGCTGAGTTATTTTAAAAGCTCTTTGTATATTTAAGGTTCTTGGCTCGTATCATATATGTTATTTTTATAAATTAATTCTTTTTTTAAAAAACAAAACAACAACAACATCAACAACAAAAAACAAAAACCAGGGTTTAATCTATGCAGCTTTGGCTGTCCTCAAAGTCATTATAAAGATCAGGCTTGAGCCGGGCGGCGGTGGCGCACGCCCTTAATCCCAGCACTTGGGAGGCAGAGGCAGAGGCAGGCAGATTTCTGAGTTCGAGGCCAGCCTGGTCTACAGAGTGAGTTCCAGGACAGCCGGAACTACACAGAGAAACCCTGTCTCGAAAAACCAAAAAAAAAAAAAAAAAAAAAAAGATCAGGCTGGCCCTGAACTCTCAGAGCTCTGCCTGCTACTGCTTCTGGATTGCTGGGATTAAAGGCACACACCCACTCTACCCAGTAAACAAATAATGTCTGTAGTTTATGAGCCGTTGTTTAAATTTCTTCCTGTTGTCATTTGACATTTCATAAGTTCCTTTCTCCTATCTGAAAGAAAGATGTGAAGATGTGTTACATAGTTTGGTCTTCTCCAAACCTGTCAAACAAAGGAAAGGAGGTTTGATTTCTGAGAGCTTCCTGAGTGCTGGGATTACAGACATGGACCACCGTACCCAAATTATGTAAATTTGTTTTAAAGCTTGCTCTTGCAGATATGTAGATGAGTTACTGTTGTGTAGGGTATGGTGACAAGGAGATACATTAAAAACCATTGCAATGATTCAAGCCGTAGCTAGCAAAGACTTGTGGGAAAAAAAGGCTGAGTTGCAATTATCGGTAGGCAGTGTCATGTCAGCTGTCTGAAATAATGTTGTTATGGTTCAGAGAACTGTGATCCCAAGAACAATGAACTTGTGACACAGCTCTGCCAATGCAGCTTGTCCGTGGACTGACCATCAGTCCCAGCATGCCCTCAGCCCTGGACCTGTCCAGAAGGGTAGCAATGGGGCTTTCTTAGGAATTCAAGGTTTTCTTAGGAAAACAAGAAAGTTTGTTTACAGGAACAGAGGAAGTCCACAGGATAAACAAAATTAAAAAAAAAAATAAGGTGATTGGGTGCATTAGGGTTAGAGTTGTTAGGTTTAGGATTAGGGTCAGGGTTAGAAATGCAGAAATGCAGATGGTGGCATTGGGACCAGGCCCACTTGTTTAATAGGGGAGGATTATAAATGCTGAAGATGTTTGGGCTACCATTGGTTCAGAAGCAGCAACTGTACTAATTAAAACATAAGAAAACAACTATGATTTCTGACAAGAATCATTCGTACCCCATACCCACATGAAACCTGATTCAGGAACCAGCAGGGGCTCCTGGGAAGCAGCCTCTTGAAGAACCAACCCATAGCATGAGAACTTGAACAAGCTTCTGATGATGGGTCAGTTATAACAAGCATTTACAAAGACTCTGAGCATATTCAGGATGGAAAGAGGAGGTAGACACGTGGAAAACATTCCAGCAGCTACCGGATGGGTTGGCTCCGGGGCCCGCCAGCAAGCCTGTTTTGGCTCTGCCTTCAACAAGTATGCCAGGTATTTATGGAGTTGTTATTACTAAGAGAAGGTGTGGCAGATAGGAAAAGTTAAGTGGAGAACGGAGGGAACAATAATCAGGCAAGACTACCGGTTTGATACAACATCTCTCCTGTGAGTGTTTCCAGCATGGGTTCCAGAACCAAGTTCCTACTTAAACAAAATAGCCTTCAGTAGCACTAAAACGTGTTGATTTTGCATTTCTCTTTAAGGTGGTCCACTCTATCAAAGCTTTAGAAATACAATAAAACAAACAAATGGAAACAAATCAAAACAAAACGAAATGTTCTGGGCCAGAAGGCATGGAGAAAATCAAGGATTTAGCTGGAACTTAGCAAACATTAGAAAAGCAAAGGAGCCAATCAACACACAGGGTAAAGTCTGCAAGCCCTGTTCTGGAAGGAACGGAGTTATGGCAGAGGGAACGAAGCTCTAGAGACACGAACTCGTTTTTCACTAATGGAGAACAAAGGGAAAGGAAGACACGGACTGAGAAGCCAGATGAAGAGGAATTGACTGCCCCGATCACCACAAACACAAGCTCCAGGCCGACCACGAGTGCCTTCCACCAAGCCTGGCGGCGCGAGTTCAATCCCCAGGACCCACAGAGAAGAAGGACAGAACCGACTCCTCCACATGCACCTACAACGTGCACACGCAAATAAATAATATAAAAAAGAAAGCACGTTCTGGAGCCGTCAGCCGCTCAGGACTCTCGGAAGCTTTAGTTTTCAACTGGATCAATTAGGACAACCAGGAGTGAAGTCTCATCTTTAGATAAAGCTTACAATCTTGAATAATTTTCTAGCCGGAAGAGATAAAAGTGGGACAGTGAGGAAAGACATGGAACATTAAGAGGGACGGGGAGGAAAGGAGCCTGGCCGAAGCCTCTTGCCAGCTGAAAATCAAGAATTACAACATTGGGCTGGAGAGAGAGTTAAGTGGTTACATGTTCTTCCCAAGGACCTGAGTTCCCTTTCCCAAACCCACGAGGCAGCTCCCTAACATCTGTAAGTTCCAGATCTGTGTCTGCCAGACCCTTTTGGTCTCTCTGGGTACCAGACACTCACAGACATACATGCAAACAAGACACCCATTCATATAAAATAATAAGAATAAAATTTAAATTACAAAAAGGAATTGCAGCACACTGGACAACGTCCGTGGTACAGACTGCCTCACAGAGACAGATTTCTTTTGTTTGGAGATGTTTCAAATAACAACGTTAAAATATAAATTGACAAGATGGTGGCGTGGGTAAAGATGCCCGCTGCTTCAGTTTTCAACTGGATCAAACCTGACAGCCAGGGAAACGTCTCTTCTGTAGATAAAGTTTATAGCCTTGAGCCATTTTCTGGCCGGAAGGGATAGAAATGGGGCAGTGTAGAAAGACAGGGAAATTAAAAGGGAACTGCTTTCAGGGTGGAGGGAGGGAATGAATTGTTCTAGGCTGTTCTCTGTGTTCCACATGCTTACTGTGGACCTGGGTTACACAGGCACACATGTACACACATACGAATATACAAACATTAATACAATGTTAAAGAATGTGAAAATTTCAAAGAACTATGCTTAAGGCTTGAGCTATATGCCCTTATCCATCATGAGCTGTAAGCCTGAAATTTTTGAGGAGTTTCACAAATGACCTCATTTCCTGTAAAGGGCTGTGTCAGTCCATGAGAAACTCCTGCTAGCCACGGTTTACCTTATCAGCTACCTTATCAGATTGAAAGCCATTCCAAGGTTCCTCTGGAGCCATCCTCTAATCTCAGTTATCCAAAGAGAAAAAAATAGGGTTGGATAGATATCTCAGTGGTTAAGAGCTCTGGCTAGTCTTCCAGAGTCCCTGGGTTCAATTCCCAGCACCGGCATGAAGGCTCACAGCCATCTGTGACTCCAGTTCCAGGGGATCCCACGCCCTCTTCTAGCCTCCTTGACAACTAGGCACACACACACACACACACACACACACACACACACACACACTCACAGAGACTTACATGTAGCTTAATGAAGTGCACATTAAATAAATAAAATTTACAAAATGTTTTTTAGCAACCTTTTGAAATGTTACTTGAAACCCAACAAAGCTGTGCCTCTAGCCACTGCTAAGACACACAGGAAGGCTCTTTTGATTGCCTATTTGGATGTGTCTTATCCTTTCCTGGAGTGTCTCTATTAATCTTGAGTTGAAATCCTTCTGAATCTACTCCAACTCTCCTTCACCCTTCTCTGTGTCCAAGTCAAGATACACCATGTGTCTGTGTAAATGGTTATTCCAGTTTATTATTGTTCTGTTGTTTGCATTTACCGGCTTTAAATTTTTTACTCATACACTATGTACTCATACACTAATTTTGATTATATTTCCCCTCCCCCAACTCCTCCTAGGTCCCCTTTACCTCCCTCCCCACCCAATTACATGTTCTTTCTCTATCTTTCAAAAGAATTCAAACCAAACATAAAGATAAAAAGTACTAAACAAAACAAAGCAAAGAGGCCGGGCGGTGGTGGCACACGCCTTTAATCCCAGCACTTGGGAGGCAGAGGCAGGCGGATTTCTGAGTTCAAGGCCAGCCTGGTCTACAAAGTGAGTTCCAGGACAGCCAGGGCTGCACAGAGAAACCCTGTCTCGAAACAAAACAAAACAAAACAACAACAACAAAAAAAAAAACCCAAAAAAACAAAAAACAAAAACAAAGCAAAGAAAAGCACATAAAAAACGATGCAGTGCTTTTTGGGTTGGCCCATTACTCCTGAGCATAAGGTTTGTCCTAGAGTGCAGTCCAGAGACCTCATACCACTGCATTCGAGAAAACTGGTTTTCCCCTCTCCCAGATGGCATTAATCACAAATCGCTTCTCGGTTAGGGACAGACCACCATGGACACATGTTAGTCATCATGTGTGTGCGTCAACCCCAGCAACAGTGGGGCTTATATAGATGGCAAGAGACGGGCAGGAAGGAGGGGGCCTTCTAAGGAGGGAGAAATAAAATATAGCACTACAGAGCTATAAAGAGGAAGCTGGGAGGATTAAACGGGGACACAGAGGAGGAAGGCAGGGTAAAGAGTATGGATGGGGTCAACTGACACACAGGGGCTTTGGGAAGGCCATGTGGGACCGTGCTGCTGCTGAAGTGTCTGTATCCGTATCCATATCCATATATCCATATCCATAACTTAATCCATATCCATATCCATATCCATATCCATATCTGTACCCATATCTGTATCTGTATCTTGTTTTTTTTTGTTTGTTTGTTTGTTTTTGTTTTTGTTTTGGTCTTTTTTTCGAGACAGGGTTTCTCTGTTTTTCTGGCTGTCCTGGAACTCACTCTGTAGACCAGGCTGGCCTCCATATCTGTATCTGTATCTTTATAGAAAAGAATCTAAATGGAGTCACCATACAGTGATATGGATAATGTACAAGTAAACATCTTATGCCACCAAGTAGATCCCCCCCCATCCCCCGTGCCAGGAATGGGCTACATCTTGCTAAGTCATTGGTCACGGGGTTCCCTTAGACATCACCTCAAGATCTCATCTTAGACATCACCCCAAGAATTATAGGCTACTGTATTGACCAGTGCTGTACAAAAGACATTTTCCCCTGAGTAGAGTTCTCTGAGCAGAAGTGCCCAGGCTGCTGTGGTGCTGTTGCGTGTCTCTGGTTCCTGCCCCACGGCTGCTGACAGAACCACGATTTCTGGCTCAGACTCCTGGGAAGGTTTGCCTATGGGTTGTTGCTGAGGCTTGCGTTCAGGGTGCTGGAAGAAGGGAGTTCAAAAGAAGGAAGGGAATTAGAGAGTACAGATCAACCGAGAAACAAGGAAGAAGCAAGGAGAGCTTCGAGCTTCCAACTTTGCAACAAGTTTGCCTCGTCTTAAATTCTAATATCTCAGACAGAGAGCTGCTTATAGCTGTCAGTACCGGGGCTGGAGAGATGGCTCAGTGGTTAAGAGCACTGACTGCTCTTCTGAAGGTCCTGAGTTCAAATCCCAGCAACCACATGGTGGCTCACAACCATCTGATGCCCTCTTCTGGGGTGTCTGAAGACAGCTACAGTGTACTTACATATAATAATAAATAAATTAAAAAAATAGCTGTTAGCCCCAATCCCATCAACAGATGTGTACATACATGTCAGAGCAGGCTGGGATTCAGATTGTCAGTGCACAGACTGGACATCGGAGAACTGCCCCAGACTGGCTGGCATCACCGCGGGGTTAATCAAAGCTCCTTCCTTAGTCGGACATCTTTCCATCTAGTACCATTGAATTATTGCCAGTGACTTAGACGACACAAATCTTGGGCTCAGTCAACATTCTGCTTTAGATAATATTTGTTTGATGCCTGGATGTGGTGGGCTTGGTTCAAGGCTGTGATAATCCTTAGTGCACTGTGAAATCTTCAAACAGAAGAAAATGAAGAGGTATTCATCATCCAAAACCCTTCGGGGCTCTCATCGGTGCCACTGAAGACAGCGGAAGCCGAGGCTGCCCAGCCACGCCCAGCTCTACCTGCAGGCAAACCCTCACAGCTGAGACGAGGCGGAGCAAGAGACCAAGATGGATAACACTTGGACCAACTTCAGTTTCGCTGAATTTCCAACCCCCAAGCACACACGGATGAGATTTTTTTGGACTTTGATTCTGTTGACCTCTGAAATGTTTGGATTAATCTGCATACAGCTTTAATTTTTAACTTTAATTTCCTCCCAGGAAAACCCATTGAACAAGGCAGTTAGCATTTCTATCCGGAGCTTTTGTATGTTGCTGGAGTTTTTCCAAATTATTATTATTTTTTTACAGTCACGTTTTTATTATTGTCATCTCAGTGCCAGCGTGTGATGAGCTAACCTGGATAACATATGTGGAGAGCAGGCCAGAGGAACCGAGAAGAAGAAGTTCCAGTTTGGGATAGAGGGTTTAGAATTAATTTAATTAACACATTATCGTGACCCATTTCAGTGCCTTCTCTTTAATAAATGCCGGCAGCAGGATCCCAGAAGAGTCAGGCCTGGCTTCAGGGGAGACGCTGGGTGAAGGTGGGATGGAGATTGTTTGAGGAGACTTTCAATCATGTCCTGTCCCGCCGTCCTGAAGAGAGCAGCCATACCGCTAGTTAATGGTCAGAGCTAATGGAGTAAAAGAACAGATTGTGCCTGTGACTTGCTGGGACAAAGTCTTGCGGCCTTTTTAGTCACAGTCCCCTTTTCAGGACGTGTCAGACTGACGGCAGAGCGGGCAGTACTGGGGAATGCCACCACGCTGCGCCTGCTCGCCGATCAGATCTTCCCCCACACTGCGCATGCCAGGAATGTTCTTGGCCCACTCCTGTGCTGTGAAGTACTGAAGGAGCAGCTCTCTGTCTAGCTCGGCTGGACGGGGATGCCCACGGTGGCCCACGCTACCTGGGGCTGGACAGAAGCCTGGACAGAAGCTGTGGGTATGCAGAAGTATGACGCCTTCTTACCTTCGGGTAGAAGAATAGGGTGTGGAGACTAGATCTGTTTTCAGGTAATGTGCTGTAATGGTAATATTTTATTTCCATTTATCTTTTCATTTGTTTTCAGTTGGTTCTTAACTTGGAGTAGGGACGTAAGGATCACCGGTTGGGCTTTCTAACTCTACTGTTTATTATTATTAATCATCATCATTGTCATCATTAGGGTCTCATGTAGGTTGGGCTGACCAAGAACTGCCTATTTAGACCAGGCTAGCCCTGAGCTCTTGATGCCCCTGCATGGACCTTCCACACGCTGAGATGAGGGGCATGTGCCACGGCACCTGGCTCCTCTCTTATATTCTGTAAGTGGAGCTGATAGGACCTGCTGCGTAAGTGGATTTGAAGGAAAAATGGCAAAGTAACAGATGATCCTGAGCTTTGTCTTGAATAGGAAATGCTGCTGCTGTCAGTCAGGGATGCCAGAGCCCTGATTCTGACGGTGGAGATGCACCCGAGGTCAGGAGGGCCGGATGAGAGTAGATGTGAGTGCTGTTCATAATGAAGGGGCCGGACACCAGAAGATAGGTTATTCAACGTCCATGACCAGCTGGATATGCTTACGAGGATATAGAGGTGGGTCAGGAGAAGAACTGGCGTTTCCAGTGTACGAACTTGCCCATATAAAGATCAGTTCACAAAAGTGTTCATTTTTATAGATCCTGCCTTCTTCCCTAAGACAGCTCTCTCCTCAATACAGGCATGCAGGTTTCAGGAACGAGAAAGGAAAAGATGAGTTTGGCTAGAGCCCAGGTGTCCTGTGTACAATACAGTAGCTCTGGAGCCGGGACGATCTTCTGGGTTGAGGTGGCCTTGATTTTAGGCAGGAGAGGCTGAATGAGGAGTTGACACACTTTCCCGGTGAGGAACCAGCCCACGGGGTCACTATTGCGACAATGCAACTTTGCTGCAAACAAAGGCAGATGTCGTGAACCGAAAAGTGGGCACAGTTGTGGTCTGGGAAAACGTGACTTATGAAACAGGCAAAGGGCTGGATTCGGATCGTAGGCCATAGCCATTGTGCCTACCTGTGGCAACTGTGTGTGGGTGAGGATGTCCTTTTTCAGCCCTGGGGGGGTGGTGGTGGTGGTGGAGTACAATGGCTAGTTCTAAGACTACTTAACAAAGCAGGCCCAAGGTTGAGGGAAAGTGGTGTTAACTGGTGCCCAGGTCAGAGGATCGGGAGGAATATGATTTACGTACACAACCCATCGGGAGCCATCGGTAGAGATGGGCTCCCTGGGGCAAACGAAGTTGTCAGTGCTCCAGCCAAAGCAGACGCATACACAAATGAAAAAGGAAAAATGGTCTAGGCCACATCCTCCTGTTAAAATAGCATTGCAGGCCCAGGAAGGGAAAAGTACAGTCAAAAGAGCAGAGCCTTCCTCTGGAGAAAGAGACACTACTGTCCACCCCCTCTAAGAGTTAAAGGGCACACCCCAAGAGTTAAAGTCAATCAGCAGGCCAGAGAGCACCCTCAGGAAGGCAGGTTCACCTTAAACAATACTAAAAAATAAGATTAAATAGGAAATAATGTTAAGTAAAAAAAGATAGGAGGAATAATTATCCCTTTAATGAGATAGCATAGTTTTCCTTCCTGGAATTCCTCCCCGCCCTAGCACAGTCTCTACAAGCTGCCATGAGGTTCTGGGGGGTCTGCCCCATGCTCTTCTGAGTCTTGCCTCAGAAAAGGTGTAATTTCCCCCTTTTCTTCTCCTCTGTCTTTCACTGGGTGCTGACCAGAATGTAAGTTTTTCTGCTAGTACTTCAGGCTCTATCTGTCTTTCTGTCAAGCCCCTACCCTGTGGCATGCGCCTTATCTGAAGCTGGGTGCACTCTGTGGCTGATCTCCATGCCTAACACAAACTGATATTATGGGTCTTTCTCTCTCTTAGGCCCCACTCTGTCAATCTATAATAAACTCTCTAAAACATACCCTCTGTGCTCCATAAACTTCACTTTTGGAATTTGTGAGACAAGCCACTGGCTTGGGGCATCTTTGGTGGCCACTGAGTTTCTGGGATCCTAGCTCTTCAAGAAAGGCTCCAAAGATACCTGGGCATTCTCGTATCACTTCCGGGCACTTACCCACCTTCACGATACAGGCTCCCCCTCCCCTCTTACCCATCAATAGAAGTAAGATTGAAGAACGAGAATTTGAAAGCTCCCCCCGCCCCCCATACTAAGCCATAGGAAGGGGCAGTATCTGGGCAGGGAAGGTGGACACAGCAGACTGGAGTAACTGATAACTCAGACAGACTAGGGTGGAAGCAAAAGGTGGGACAAGAGGAGGGCGCTAGAGAGCAGTCTACTGCTGAGGAGACATCTCGGGGGAACGTCCTCTGTTCTCATCAGTGTGGCCTCTGCTCATTAATCTCTCAGAGATGGGGCAGTTTGATGGACAGGTCCATGGTGCACTTCTGCCTGTTGCTGGGTCCATAGAGTTTGCAGTCTGTCTCTGGGAATTGTTTGTTAAGAGTTCCTTGATGAGCCTGGAGAGATCCCTAGATTAAGAGCACTTATTGCTTTTCCAGAGGACCTGGGTTAGTTCTCAGTATCCATATAGTGGTTTATAGCCATCTGCTACTCCAGCTCCAGGGATTATAAACTCTCATCTGGACTCCACAGGCACTAGGAACAGAGATGGTACAACACATACACACACACACACACACACACACACACACACACACACAGGCAAACATGTGATATATATCTTCCAAGTATAAAACCACGACATCAGGAAGGGCCATACAATAGCATTTGACCAGTCTTTCTCCTTTAGAAAAGTTCATCTTAGCCATTCTGACTAGTGTGAGGTGAAATCTCAGGGTTGTTTTGATTTGCATTTCTCTAATGACTAATGATGTTGAATATTTTTTAAGGTGTTTCTCAGCCATCCGAATTTCTTCAGGTGAAAAGTCTTTGTTTAGCTCTGTACCCCATTTTTGGATTGGGTTATTTGGTTTTCTGGGGTCTAACTTCTTCAGTTCTTTGTATACATTGGATATTAGCCCTCTGTCAGATGTAGGGTTGGTGAAGATCTTTTCCCAATTTGTTGGTTGCCAATTTGTCCTTTTGACAGTTTCTTTTACCTTACAGAAACTTTGTAATTTTATGAGGTCCCATTTGTCTATTTTTTTTGTTTGTTTGTTTTGTTTTGTTTTTCTAGACAGGGTTTCTCTGTGTAGCCTTGGCTGTCCTGGAACTCACTCTGTAGACCAAGCTGGCCTCAAACTCAGAAATCCACCTGCCTGTGCCTCCCAAGTGCTGAAATTAAAGGCGTGTGCCACCACCACCCGGCCCATTTGTCTATTCTTGATCTTAGAGCATAAGCAATTGATGTTCTGTTCAGGAACTTCCCCCCTGAGCCAATGTCCTCAAGGGTCTTCCCCAGTTTCTTTTCTATTAATTTTAGTGTGTCTGGTTTTATGTGGAGGTCCTTGAAACTCAGAAGACATCAGGTGCTGGCGAGGATGTGGAGAAAGAGGAGCACTCCTCCACTGCTGGTGGGAGTGCAAGCTGGTACAACCACTCTGGAAATCAGTCTGGTGGTTCCTCAGAAAACTGGACATGATACTTCCGGAAGACCCAGCCAAACCACTCCTGGGCATATACCCAGAAGATTCCCTAGCATGCAATAAGGATACATGCTCCACTATGTTCATAGCAGCCTCATTTATAATAGCCAGAAGCTGGAAAGAACCCACATGTCCCTCAATGGAGGAATGGATACAAAAATGTGGTATATATACACAATGGAGTACTATTCAGCCATTAGAAACAATGAATTCATGAAATTCTTAGAGAAATGGATGGAGCTGGAGAGCATCATACTAAGTGAGGTAACCCAGTCTCAAAAGAATACCCATGGATGCACTCACTGATAAGTGGACATTAGCCTAGAATCTTGGGACACCAAAGACACAATCCACATACCAAATGATGTCTGACAAGAAGAAAGGAGTGGACACTAGTGCTGGAAAGGATCAAAGCATCAGTGTAGGGGAATACCAGAACAGGGAAGTGGGAAGGGGTGGATGGGGGAACAGGGGAAGGGAAAAGGGCATGTGGGACCTTTGGAGGGGGCGGGGAACCAGAAAAAGGGAAATAAAGTGTAAATATAGAATATATCCAATAAAAAAAAATTAAAAAAAAAAGAAAGAAAAGCTCATCTTTCTTAACAACATGTCTGGCAAAAAGACAGGCATTCTTTCAATAATCAAATCAACTCATTTTTCTTGACTTTCTTTTGGTTTTTTTGAGACAGAGTTTCTCTGTGTAGCCCTGGCTGTTCTAAAACTCACTTTAAAGTCCAGTCTGGCCTTGAACTCAGCGATCCACCTGCCTCGGCCTCCCGAGTGCTGGGATTATAGGTGTGTACCATCACTGCCAGCCTTCAACTTCTGGCATTTTTTCATTCTGGAAGCTTGGAAGATCTTTTCTGCAGAAGGACTCTCTCCTGCTTTACTCCTAATTCTTTCTTATTGAACTGCCTGTGCTATAGAGCAAACAAATCCAGCTGTTCTAAGAACCACTTACAGCTGTTTTGGTTTGCATGCAAATTCCCTCCATAGACTCTTTGGTCGCCAGCCTGTGGAAAGCTCGGTGACTTTTAGAGCCTCCCTAGCGGGGGGTGGGCCACTGAGGACAGGTCTTCAGATTCCATAGCCTGGCTCTGCTTCTCTTCTGCTGCTTCCTGAATGCAAATGCAACTTGACCAGCTACCTAAACCCTGTCTCTATGCCTTCCCCACCGTTGTGGGCTCCGTCCTTTCTTCAGCTGTGACCCAAAGCAAACCCTCCTTTGCATATGTTGTTTTTGTCAGGTGTTTTGTAATAGCGTTGCAAACAGACACCCAGGTAAGGCATCCTTGTCTCTGCGTCTTGGTGGGCAGCAGTGATCCCAGTCAAGGCTGTCTTCAGTGCAGCATGAGAGTCCTTACACCCCACCGCTGACCCTGAGGCAGCAGAAGGAACATCTGAACACCTGCATGCTCCTTCAGGTGCTTTCCCATCCTTTATTAGGGCATTTGAACATCGAGGTTATACTGATCACAGAACTAGGATGATGGTTCCCTCCGCCATTTTTGACCTAGTGATCGGGGTCATTCTCTATGCACTGTGTAGCATGGATTATAATGGGCAAATGGAGAGTAGCCATTGCAGGTGAAAGAATTTTGCACACTATGAAAGAAAGCAGAAAATAAAACCCTAATTTTGTCCAGGCCAAAGCAGGCATTTGAGGATGAAAAGGCTGTAAAAGCGAGCAGACACTGGTGCGTGTGTTCAAGTGAGTGCTACACTCAGTCCTCCTGTGGCTTCATCAGAGACAATTTTGATGAATTCTATGTTTAAATCCTCTCTCTCTTTCTCTCTCTCTCTCTCTCTCTCTCTCTCTCTCTCTCTCTCTCTGTGTGTGTGTGTGTGTCTCTGTCTCTCCCTCCCTCCCTCTCTCTCTTCCTCTCCCTCCCCCCCCTCTCTGGGTGGCAGGGGGAGGCGATGTGCATGCCCTGGTGTGCACGTGGAAATCAAAGGACGACTTACACTAGTCATTTCCCTCCTCCTGCCTGAGTTCCTGAGATGTACTTAGGTCATCAGGTTTGGCAGCAATTTCTTCCTCATCCACTGAGCTGTCTCTCCGGCCCCAGTTTCAACAGATTCTCCTATTGAATGTTTCATACTTTTCTTTGCAGACAAACAATTCCACAATATTTTTTATTTCTAAATTTTGCTTTGGAAATAAAAGTTTTTACATTGTAATTTTTTTTTTTGTGGAGGAGTTACTTTATTGAAACTAATGTGCAGCATCGTGAATTGTTTTTTAAGTAGGAGAACTAAACTGCATAATGTATTTGCTTTGCTTCGAGACAGTTTCATGTGGCCTCCCACTTGCCTTTGGTCTAAGAGTGGCCTCAAGTTACTCCTACTTCTACCTCTGAGCTGGACCACCTACCTGAGACTTCTATTGTCTAAATACTTATTTTATTTTTAAGTGTGTGTGTGTGTGTGTGTGTGTGTGTGTGTGTATGTATGTATGTGTATATGTATATGTGTGTATGTGTGTGTCCACTCATGCATAAGTACATATGAATGTATATATGTATACACACATGAATACAGAATGCAGGTGCTCTCAGAGGTCAGAAGAGGGAGTCTGATCCCCTAGAACTGGTGTTCCACGTGATTGTGAGCTAGACGTTATGGGTGCTGGAATATGAACTCAGGTCCTCTGGAAGAGTAGTACCGTGCTTTTAACTACTGACACGTTTCTCCAGCTCTAAGACTCTGCACTTTAGGCTCTACTTTGTGTTGGCCAGACAGTGCTAGACTGTGATATAACAAACCAACCCCTAGATCTCATTGCTTCTCTAACACACCGAGAGGCTTACTTCTTTTGCCTGACATACATGTTTGCACCAGTGTGAAAATCTGTGTCTCTCTCTAGAACCTGAATTGAGCAGTCCTCTGGTAAGTTACAGCTTTATTCTCTGGAAGGTTAGGCCAGCATGGTGAGTTCGGCAGAAGAGAGAGCTGAAATGCTTTGTCTCGAATGTGACCATCATACCATTTATTCAACCAAAGTGTCCTGAAGTTAAGACACTTTGCTGTCTCAGTATCAGTGAATCCAGAAGCTTCTTGGTTGACTCATGTGTTCTTTAATTATGTCACAGGCACACCTCATCCATCTTCTCTCGGTCAACTCCACTTCTGATCGTCTTCTCTGCACTTGGAGACTCAAACCCAACCGCAGCTGTCAAACGGAGAGGGCTCAACAGAGGTTAGAGAGCTCGGATAATAATTGGAAAGGTTCTAGACGGAATCGCCAGCCTCCCCAGAAGCAAGCTACCTTCGTTGCACGGTAGAGGCTGCCGGGCTCGCTGATGACCCCTGAACCAGTTCTTCAGCCACGGCAGCAGTGGGGCGGCTTCTGCTTGTCAGGTAGTTTGTGACCAGGCGCAGCAGCATTTTTGGAAGCTTATACGTGCTCATAGAGGCCAGTAGAGGCTTGAAAAGTTGGGAGATTTATTTGGGGAAGTCAAGTTACTGTCAAAATATCAAGTGATCTTTCAGAAGATGGAGGCCCCCCATGAATAAACAACTCTCAGGATGCTTTTATCCCAGTTTCCTTTCTGTTGCTGAGGTAAAGCGTCTTGGAGAGGAGGATCGTTTTTGATTTACAGTTACAAGTTACAGTTCATCGTTTTGTGCAAGTCATGTTACATCCATCGTCAAGAGCAAAGAGGACATCGGTGTCTTTGCTTGCTTGCTTGCTTGCTTGCTCTTAGCTAGGTTTCTTTCTCCTGTACTGTTCATGACTTCTGTCAGGAGAATGGTACACCAAGCATGGGTTGGCACTGGCTACATCAGTTAACAGTGGTGCCTTCTCCCATAGAAACTCTGGATCTAGCCCAACCTGATCTAGATCATTCCTGGTGAGGACTCTTTTCTGAGGTGATTCTAGGCTGTGTCAAGTGGACAATTAACGCTAACCAGCACAACACTCTTTTGTAGAACTCATTTTACTTTTACTCATAAACTTCCTCTCTGTTAAGATAGAATACAACTAGAGTAAGTGGGGGGTGCTTATACTGTCAACTAACACACTCTGACAAACGCAACTTAAGGAAGAAAGGGCTTATTTTGGTTCACAGCAGGGAGACCACAGTGGTGGGATCTTGAAAGTGCTGGTATATTACATCTGCAGTCAGAAAGAAATCGGCAATGAACACCTGTGCTTAGCTCACTCCTTCCTTTTTATCTGATCCAGGATCCTAGGGAATATTGTCGCCCACAGTGGGCGGGTCTTCCTATATAAATTAACTTAATGTGGATAATCCTCTATAGGCATGTCCAAACACCTGTCTCCTAGATCCCATAAAGTTGATGATTAAAATTAACCAGCTTGAATCCTAGCACAGCTACTATTATTATTTGTGTATGTTTTCTGTTTGTTTGTTTGGTTTGGTTTGGTTTGGTTTTTTGGATTTGATTTTATCAAGTCAGGGTTTCTCTGTATAGCCCTGGCTGTCCTGGAACTCACTCTGTAGACCAGGCCGGCCTCGAACTCAGAAATCTGCCTGCCTCTGCCTCCCAGAGTGCTGGGATTACAGGCGTGTACCACCACCGCCCGGCTATGTTTTCTGTTTTCTAAGATAATATTTTTGTTAATTCTTAGAGGATTTAAATATAATGCATTTTGTTCATTTGTATTATTTTCTTTTTGTCCCATTATCTGTGAAAAATTTTTGTATACAGTTATATAAAATACGTATTTCCTAGTAAGTTATTAGAATATAACCATTTTCTTAGTTGTTGCATTTGAATTTCAATTTCTGGGCAGTGTTGTGACAGTGGGATAGTTACTATGTTGGAATAGTTAATAGGTATAACCTCTCTGATTAGAAATATAATTTTTACTCTCATTTATTTTGTAATTAACCCAAATTTTATGGATACCTTACTTTGCAGTTTTCCTCAGAGTATGTGGCTTTGTAGAAACACAAACCAACGATGAATATTAATAGCAAAAGGATCGTGAAAATTTAGGGTGATCACTGTGTAAGAACCAAAACATAATCTTTATATCACACTCACAAACTGAAATGTGGTTTCTGATCATGATATGAAACAGAAAGTAAAATCTAATTTTGTCAACTAATACCAAAAGAGAAAGAAAGAAAAAGGAGAAAAATGTTGAGAAAAATTTATTCATGGGAAATGTCTGTTACGAGCACCCCCCCCTGCACCAAAGAACTCCCCTAAGTTCTCTGTGAATACAAACGTGGATAGCATGATCCTGCATAGAAAACGTTCAAACTCTCATCAGAATTTTTTCCTTAAAGCAGTAGTGTATTGGACTTAAGTTTTATTCAAATGTATTAGAAAAAAATTATATTAGGGAGTCATAGAGGGTGTTTAGAGTGGTATGTTATCTTGTTTATAAAAAAAAAGAAACTGCAACTCAAGGGTTAAATAATTTGCTGAAAGCCACAGCATTAACCAGGGGGAGGCCCAGTCTCCCAACCAGGGTCCATCTGATTCAAGAGTCTAATTTTATCCACAGCAGCGTATTTTGTAGACTTCTCTGTGCTTCTAATATTGATTTTTCCTCTTACCATGACAACCGTATCTTATCTGAGATAATTTAGCAAACCCTGCTATTACATTTTGGGTGTGGCCAACTAGTAAAATCCTGTAGGGAGTTGAGTTGATCTTTCAAATAATTAAAACATCTTAATTAAATTGTTTGGATTTTTATGCCCAGCTTTATTTTTAGGCTCTATTAGTGGAAAGCATCTTACTAAAATGTGGCTGGCACAGGAAGGATGATCATTATTTAGGGCACAGCTATTTTCCACTTGTGTAGCTCTTTGCCGTGCTCTCTCTAGACTGAGAAGCAGGACGACTTTTCCCTCTGAATGCCTAACTGCTCCACCGAATAAAAGCTTTCTTCTGGAAATCCTCAAATGGATCCCAAAGTAGTTTCTGTTTCTTTCAATTATATCCCATTTGAAATCATGATGTAGCATACCAACTAATAAGTGCATTAGGCTTTCTAATTATAAAAGCCTTTTATAATTATTATCCAGAAAATTCTTTAAGTGCCTAGCAGATGGGAGAGGACATTTACCGAAGAGCAGGACAGGGTGGAGATGCATTAGTTTCACGGGCTGTTGGGACTTTGTGCAAACATAGCCAAGGAAGACTTAAAGTAATCTTGGGCCAGAAACTCTGTTCTATCATCAATATAATGTTTAACAGGTGTACTGATTCCATATTTTTTTTTTCTTCTCTACTGACCCTATAAATGCAGGGTAGATCACTTCACACAAGCATCGTGGCATATATATACCTTCACACTCACCCTATCACGATAATAATCAATTGAAAAATTTAAACTGAGATGTGCAGCGCTGTTGCATATTGCACAGCCTGCCTTGCTTCCTGCTCGACCTGATCTTTTTAATGAACGTGACTCCAGGTAAGAAGCATAGGGGGGAGAGGCTCCTCCCTCCCGGTAAACGGATGCTCCGGCGGGCTTCAAGGCAGACCCGGCTGAACATGGTTCCTGATATCAAGTTAATACTCTTTTATTTATTTTTCTGTTCACTCCTGGCAAAGAGTGGCTTCTGTCTTTTAGCCTTCCTGATGACTAAGCCGAATTTGCCGTTGGTTTGGATGAATTACTATGAAGCTAAAGGGAGGCAGTAAATCTTTGCCATGTGGCTAATAAATAAGATTTTACAATCCCGTATTTGATTTCTTAAAGCTCTGAATTTGGAGTTGAAACACAGACTCTCCAGTGTCCTATAAATGAGACGCCAACTTTGTTTAGAATGTTCTGTCGGGTCAAAATGTAATTTGACAAGCATTTTGATTAGCCCCAAAGGAAATGCAACAGTAGCAGAATCTACTCAAGAAGCTGTGTCAGGTCATTATAAATGATCGGCAATCATTTAGAATCAGAAAAGGGAAACTCCAATAATAGAAGCATGTGTGTGTTTTATTAGGTAAAGTTTTAATAACCAGCCTGATTAATTTATGGTAAGTTTACAGATGGCACATTTATTAATTTCTCTGAAATATAATTTAGGAATTCCAGGAGACAGGCACTTTTTTATGCATCAAAGAATGGCAACTTCCCCTGAGACAGGTTTGTTCTGAACTGTCCTTTATGTGTATGTATGAATGTATGTATGTATGTATGTATGTATGTATTTGGTTGTTTATTGCTATGTAGCTCTGGCTGGCCTAGAGCTCTATGCAGTACCCCTGTGTTAGCCTCCTGCTTACTGAATTGCACACACACACACACACACACACACACACATCTTTTAGTGTAATAAAATTATTTCTCAGGCTGGAGAGATGGCTCAGTGATTAAGAGCACTGACTGCTCTTCCAGAGGTCCTGAGTTCAATTCCCAGCAACCACATAGTGGCTCATAACCATCTGTAATGGGATCTGATGCCCTCTTCTGGTGTGTCTGAAGACAGCGACAGTGCACATTTCTTTCTTTTTTTTAAATGTCTCACTGCTGGTGGGACTGCAAACTGGTAAACCACCCTGGAAATCAGTCTGGAAGTTCCTCAGAAAACTGGACATGATACTTCCGGAGGACCCAGCCATACCACTCCTGGGCATATACCCAGAAGATTCCCCAGCATGCAATAAGGATATATGCTCCACTATGTTCATAGCAGCCTTATTTATAATAGCCAGAAGCTGGAAAGAACCCAGATGTCCCTCAACGGAGGAATGGATACAAAAAATGTGGTATATATACACAATGGAGTACTATTCAGCCATTAGAAACAATGAATTCATGAAATTCTTAGAGAAATGGACAGTGCACATTAAACAAACAAACATAAATACATAAATAAATAAACATAAATAAATGATTTCTCCTTGTATTATAATCTTTGTCCTACCTGCTCATAGGTATGGGGTGGGACTGTGAATGGGATATATGCCACATTCATGACTAAATTATATGACAAAGGTGGGGGGGGGTTGAAGACGTAAAGGCCCACATTTGATAGCTTTGAGCCAAACAAAGGGGGAATTGTCTGAATTACCCTGCTTTAATCGGGTTATTTCTACGAGAGACTGGAGCATTCTGAAGAGGAAGACCCGCAGCAGAGTCTCCCGAGGCCTGAGGGAAAGGGGGAGTCCTGGTGAGCCGTCTGGGAAGAGAGGCAGCCTTACCTCCCCTTCAGCGGGAGCTGAAGCCTCCAGCCTGTGACCGACCCCAAGAAACTGAATTCTGCCAATAATGCCAGCGTGATCAGAGAGAACAACAGCCTGGTGGCGCCCCAACTACAGCCCTGGAGACTCTGGGCGGGGAATCAGTGGAGCTGCGTGGGCTCCCACCAGTTCAGGGAAACAAAGGCGCACAATACTCGGCCTTATTTGTACCCTACTTTGCAGTTATATCAGCAATCACCTTGGAAATGTCAGCGTTTAATATCGTTAATGTTTGAAAGCCATTATCTTTACTTCCAGGAAGTTTCAAGGATCTAGGAACACGTTAGGTCTCAGTGCCTTACTACAGGGGCTTGTGGTTACCAGCCTGTGGGTCGTCACAGGGGTCACCTAAGACCATCGGCAAACACAGATATTTACATTACAGTTCATGACGGAAGCAAAATCACAGTTATGAAGCAGCAGCAAAAGTATTTGATGGTTGGCGGTCACCATGTGAGGGGTTGCAGGAATGTTGAGCAGCATTGATCAATCTAGTTATAACTTGTTTGATGTTCTAACCCAGAACACAAACATTACTGCCATGATTTTACTTAGTAAATTTGGTAAGATTTAACCACATTCACCATGTTGTTTACCATTCCTTCCCCTCTCTCTCTTTCTCTCTCTGAGCTTTGAATATTTATCGTTCTTCTTTCCATCATTTTTATTTTATTCATTTTTAATTTATTTTTTATTATATTATATGTATAGGTGTTTCGTCTGTAGGCACGTCTGTGAACCCCTTGCATGCCTAGTGTCTAGGGAAGCCAGAAGAGGGTATCAGATCCCCTGGGACTGTGCTTGCACCCGGATGTGAGACCAGGTGAGGACCAGGTACTCAACCCAGGTCCTCTGGAGGAGCAACAGGTGCCCTTACCCACTGCGCCATCTCTTCACCCTGGAGTTAAACATTTTTTTGCTATTCTCATGTTTCCGTAAGATGAACGTGGGTGCCTGTGCCACACCGTACGCTGCAGAGCCCTCGGGGTAAATGTGGAGTTGGTCTCCCCTGCTGCGCTCACTGGGTCTTCAGGTTTGTATGGCAACACTTTGCCTGCTGAGCCGGCTCACCGGGCCATCCGGCCATCAGGTCATTTGTAACAATGGCACTGTTTAAGTGACTTGCAATGAACTTTTCTGAAAGGTGAATAGCTGGCTCTCTTGGTTAGGAACGCGCCAGCTCTCCAACACCTTTGCCCTGAGCCTCTGTGAGGCAAGCCCACAGAATCCATCTTCTGGCCCTGGCCATACCAAGACAGACTGCACTGGAGGGTCCCCAGACTGTGCTCCTGGGATATTTGTAGCAAAGACAGGGAAAGGAATCCCAAGGCTGACTGTCACTCCTTACTTTAGCTATGAACTTGAAAGAGAGAAGAAGAGTTGTTATCTGACTCTGTCTTCTCAGCTGAGAAAAGCAGCATTATTTTCTCTTCTGCACTGCTCCCTTGTGCCACGATTCCCCTGCTCCTAACCCCCAATTCCTGTCGCAGAAGGTGCTTGTTTCCACAACAACCACCAGAACAGCCAAGACAACCGTTGCAAGTTTCAAAAGAGCTTTGTATAATTCCTGCACAAACCACAGACTCGAAGATTGGGTTATAGAGGATGAAGAGCTAAAATTAGGGGCCAGCAAGATGGCTCCAGGGGTAAATGCACTGCCACCAACCCTTACCGCTCGGGTTTGGATCCCACAACCCATCAGCAGCGGGAAGGAGAGAACCGACTCCTAAACTTTCCCCTGACTTCCACATACATGCTGTAGTACATGCGTGCTTACATTAATGCCATAAACATTTTATTTCAGGAGAATATATGAATTTCCTTGCGTGTAATAGCCTACCAGGTTTGCCGAAACAGAACGCCACAGATTGGGCAGCCTAAATAGTAGAAATGAAATTTTCTCATGCTTTTGGAAGCCGGAGAGTCCAAGATCAAGGTGTCTGCCGGGTTGGTTTCTGGTACGGTCTGGTGTGCATTCTAGGGGCTGTGAATTGTGCGATGATTCATCGAGCTTGTCAACCTGATGGGATTTAGAATCTCCACGGGAACATGCACCTCTGGGTGTTTCTGCGGGGGAAGTTCCCAGCAGTGTTTAACTGAAGCAAGGGGGCCGTCCATGGATTTGAGCACTCGAGACTGTGGGCTGAGGTCACGGTCTGACCTGTGCACCGCCCTAGGCGCCCTGCTCCTCCTCTGCTGTTTCCATCCTGACCCCCCTAGGACTGTTCCGCTTGGAGTGCTCTGGGAATGGGAAAAGGCAGGGGGCCCATTGAGCCGTGGAACTGCTGGAATTTAATGTCCTAAAGTTAGGAACAGTCCACACCACAGAGACAAGCTGCTCAGAGACTTCCTGTGATCTGGTTCACGGTTCCTCCTCAAACTCTCCGGGTTCTGTGGCCGCTTGCCTGCTTCAAGGCACAAGCCTTACTAATAATCCGAGGCTGGCATTCCTGGGAAGCAAATTTAAATCAATCTCTCTCTCTCTCTCTCTCTCTCTCTCTCTCTCTCTCTCTCTCTCTCTCTCTCTCTCTCCTCTATTCTGTCTGTATTTTTTCCTCTTTTTCTGTTTCTGTCTGTCTCTTTGTGCCCCTGTATGTCTGTCTGTCTGTCTGTCTCTGTGTCGATGTGAATGTTTGTAATGTTTGTGTGTGTCTGTCTATCTCTGTCTCTCTGCCTGTTTGTTTCTCTCTACGTCTGTTTCTGTGTATGTCTCTGTCTGAATGTGTGTGTGTGTGTGTGTGTCTGTGTGTGTGTGTGTGTGTCTGTGTGTCTGTGTGTCATCATTCTCTGTCACTCTGTGCCTTGTCTGTCTGATGTCCGTATGTCTCTCTCTGTTTGTTTGTCTCTGTCAGTGTATATGTGTGTTTCTCTGTGTGTGTCTGTCTGTTTTTATCTGTGTGTGTGTGTGTGTGTGTGTGTGTGTGTGTGTCTGTCTATCTCTGTCTCTCTGTGCCTCTGTTTCTGTTTCTCTCTATGGCTGTTTCTGCGTATGTCTGTCTGTGAATGTGTGTGTGTGTATATGTGTGTGTTTCTGTTACTGTGCCTCTGTCTGTCTGTATGATGTATGTATGTCTCTCTGTGTTTGTCTGTCTCTGTCTGTATGTATGTTTCTCTCTGTGTGTGCATCTCTCTGTCTTTATCTTTGTCTGTCTGTCTTTATCTCTGTCTGTCCTCTCTGTCTGCCTCTGTCTCTGTCTCTGTCTCTGTCTCTCTGTCTCTCTGTCTCTCTCTCTCTGTCTCTGTCTCTCTCTGTCTCTCTCTGTCTCTCTCTCTCTCTCTCTCTCTCTCTCTCTCTCTGTGTGTGTGTGTGTGTGTGTGTGTGTGTGTGTAAACCTCTTTAAAGTCCAGGTCCAGGTACGTTGGTCCGCTTACCCTAGCCTAGGCATGGGAGGCCTTCTAGCACCTGGCAATAGACTTTCTTTCACCCAGGGATCCTCCCCTGGCTGTCGCTGAAGCAGACTTGTTGTCCTCACAGTGTGACAGCGTCCTCAGTGTAACCTGCCCACAGAATGTTGCAGACATCACCAGGGAGCTGGACAACCCTGGTTACCATCCTCAGCTCCACAGGCAAGGAGACAAGGAAAGCGCCAGGAAAGCTGGTTTGTTGTTTTAGAACTATGTGGCATTTTGGATCATTGTCATTTCATTCTGTTGCCAACTAAAGGCAACACAGGGGAGAAAGCAGCTTGTTGGGCTCCCGCTTTCCGGTCGCCATCCGTCACTGAGGGAAGTCAGCAGGAACCGCGGGAAATGCTGCTTCTTGGTTCATTCTCTGGCTGGTCTTTGGCTTATGCTTCTCTAGCCCAGAAATCTTACCCAGAGAACGGGGCTTCTATAGTGGACTGGGCCTTACCACTCCAGCCAACACAGTCCTCCACAAACACATCACCCCGTGAGCCCAGTGCCTGAGGAGGCCAGAGATGGTGCTGGTTCCCTGGGACTGGTCTCACAGAGGACTCTGAGCTGCCATGTAGATGCTGGGAATTGAACTTGGGTCTTCCGGAAGAGCAGCCAGTGCTCTTAGCGACTGAGTCATTTCTTCAGCCCCAGCGAATATATCATTTTATGTGCTGCTAATTTTCAAGGTTTTGAGGCTTTGCATTTATTCGTTGCTGTGTTTGTCTTATTTTGGAGATTCTCAGGACATTAATGAAGACATCTGTAATGATGGCTTAGAAAGGAAAAGCCATTTCCAGGACAGTCATGTGTTTTGGGAGAACTGTAACCACATCCGCTAAAAACCTCGAGCTGGGTAAAATCCTGTGTGTTTCTGTGACTAAGTTCAAGTAACTTTCTCCCTGCTCTTAAAGACTCGAAGGGACCAAAAGCAAGACTTAAGATAGACTATATGAAATTAAATTATGGAATCTGCAGAGGGAGCCAAATAAATAAAAGTATCAAATGTACAAAGGGTTGAAATAAGCAGTCTCATAGGCTGGATGCAAGGAGATGGGGCTTAGCATGCTGTTGGATCCCAGGGTACAGCAGAAGCTTTTCTCCTGAATGCCAGCACGCGGGCTCTGTGTGTAACAAACTTCCTGACCTAAGAAATCCATTCAAAGAACGTGATGGGAAGGTAGCTTTGTATCGCTTTATATTATATAAGTATATAATTAAATATTATATAATTAAAATGTTACATGATTATATAATTAAATATTATATCTATTTTATGTCCGTCTGCCTCGGATGTTGAACGTCCACCACATTCTATAAACACTTGAGAAATGCCTTCCCCAGACCACTAAACTTGAAAATGCCATGGTAACAGTGTACGGGTGTGGCCCTGATACACAGACATCAGGTGACTCATTAGCACAAGGGCCAGAGTCTGGACTCAGCCATTGCAGGCGTCTAGCCCAGCGACTGCTTTCTGTGCACACACAGCCTCTGCCAGGAAATGAGTCGATCAACAATCTGATGGCGGAAACACCGCTTTACTTATTTGCTTTTTAATTTGCATGAGCGTGTGCTTGTGGAGACCAGAGACAAGGTAAGCAATGAGTACTGTGAGCATACCCAGGGCTCAAACTCAAACTCTCAGATAAAGGTAGCAAGAGCCCTGACTCACTGAGTTATCCTGCTGGCCAAGAAGATAATTTTAGAAGTTACTTAGAGTTCTGTCTACTACAGTTTAAAAAAAAAAAATCTTTCTTTTCAGTTTTCCAAAACAAGATTTCTCTGGCAGTCCTGACTATCTTAGAACTCTTTCCCTGTAGACCAGAGATATTCCTGCTTCTGCATTTTGAAAAAGAAGACAGTTGTCGCTGTGAGGGGCCATGGAAGGCTACTGGTGAAGGTATAGATAGTCTCAATTGCAGTTGAAGGCCTAGGACTGAAGGGGCCATGCAAAGGATTTGAGGCTTGGCACCAGGAAGAGAGTCTGAGAAAGGCTATTGGTGAAGCCTCGTTGCAATGAGAAACCCCAGCATGGTAGAGATGACAGTACCATGGGATGACCACCAGGAAGAGCAGCCACAATGCAGTGTAGTCAACCAGAGCCCAGAGGAGTGCAGAGG
Source organism: Apodemus agrarius (assembly GCA_964023405.1). Classification (NCBI taxonomy): domain Eukaryota; kingdom Metazoa; phylum Chordata; class Mammalia; order Rodentia; family Muridae; genus Apodemus; species Apodemus agrarius. The sequence continues at coordinate 99,590,294 of OZ030007.1, read as the reverse complement.
GCCACACCGAAGTGACCTAAGCCTTTCTGAGAAGCTCAGATCGTGTGCGGATCCCAGACACTGGAACAAGGAGCTGTGAAGCTGAAGTTGACTTGGAGATCCCAAGATGTTAGAGATGTCAGAGCTGTGGGATCCCTGCTGAGGAAAGCTGCTAACAGGGAGTGGAACCAGCCCAGGAGAAAGAAGACAAAAAAGGAGCTGGAGATCTGAAGACTGGGTTGACATTAGATATGGAGATGCAGAGTTTGAAATTTGCCCAGCTGGTTTCCTGTTGTGCTTTGGGGATTACAGTTAAGTGATTGGATAAATTTCAGAAGAGACTTTAAACTTTGGACTTTTAACAATGTTAAGAAACTTTGGACTTTTAACCACGTTAAGACTGCTTTAGACTATGGGAACTTTTGAAGTTGGTCTAAATGTATTTTGCATTATGTTATGTTTAGGTATGGCCCCCAGAGTCTCATATGTTTAAACAAGCCTATGGGGGGCCAGGGAGTGGTTTGTATATGCTTGGCTCAGGGAATGGCACTATTTAGAGGAGGTGTGGTATTGTTGGAGAAGGTGTGTCACTGTGGGTGTGGCTTTAAGACCC